>CM053623.1:153128186-153150140 GCA_028646595.1 Phalanger gymnotis
GTTAAGGGAGAAAATTCAATAAAGGGGGATATGTTAAGAAGAAGCAAAATATAGTTAGTCCTTCACAACATGAGTATTGTGGAAGGGTTATACATAATGATACGCATGTGGCCCATGTTGAATTGCTTGACTTCTTAAGGAGGGTGGGTGGGAAGGGAAGCGGGGAGAGAATTTGGAACTCAAAGTTTTAAGAAATAGATGTTCAAAAACAAAAACAAAAAAGTTTTTGCATGCAACTAGAAAATAAGATACACAGGCAATTGGGAGTAGAAATTTATCTTGCCCTACAAGAAAGGAAGGGAAAAGGGGATGGGAGGGGAGTGGGGTGACAGATGGGAGGGCAGACTGGGGAACAGGGCAACCAGAATATATGCCATCTTGGAGTGGGGGGAGGGTAGAAAGGAGAAGAAAATTTGTAATTCAAACTCATGTGAAAATCAATGCTGAAAACTGAATATATTAAATAAAAATAAAAAAATAGACTTTGGGACCTCTTATATTCTTCTGCCAAGATAAGATGTGATCTTGTGGAATTAATACAGTTCAAGCTTTTCCAGACCCTGGGCAAGTTTAACCACTTGCAGAGGAGTTAACAGTCCCGTGTGGAACAACAATAGTCTCTAGTTCAAGGTCCTACTCATGTTCTTGTGATAACAAATAAGCCATGCCCCTACTTCATCCATTTGCCCCAGTCTGAAAGGTACAGTAGCTTGGCAGTGTGCCTCTGGACCCACAGAACCCTAGAACTTGGAAAACCAGAGTCAGAGTTAAGGGGAGGAGAACACTAGCCATTGGAGATTGCTTCATTTTATGTTACAGACTACTACAGATAAATATTATTATGCTTTTCTCAATTTAATTTAAGTGATTTTGATTTACTATGCTACAAAGTCCAAATTAACAATATCATTACCAAAAACAGAAATTTTCAGGTGGGAGATGAGCTGACCCAATGTAGAGAAACTTGAATTCAGGAGCCTGAGTAGGGTTTCTGGGGAGTAATGGAAGCAAAAAAGGAAGATGATACATAGAACCCTGAAAAATATATAGCACATTGAAATTATAGGAGATTTAGAGACTATTTAGTTTAATACCCTCAAATTGCATTAAAATGATTATGAAAGGTCCATGCTCAGATTCCCTGACACTATTTACCAATGTAATGGCCAAGAGTGCTGTTTGGAACCATCTCTTTTACATTCTATTTTTCTCTAAGTTATTAGTAAGATTTAGAAAGAATTCACAAACCATTTAAAGAAAGTATTAAGATAGACTACCAAATTTGGCTGTTAATGTGTTTTCTCCCTTATGAGTACAGCATGTAGGTTTGAAAATGACTACCATGGTTATCAGAATTGCTCAGACCTAAGAATAGCCATATCATGTGAAAGACCCAAAGGCATCTCCAAGTGAACAGCATCTGCCTGACTCACAAGACAGTCAAATGGCATTATTTAGATAGATGTAAAATATCATGTCACTACACATTATTTTCCTCAGTTGATGTGGGCTTATCTCTTCACTGGGATGTAATGTGTGGAGGGTACAAATAACTAAAGTTAAAAATCTAGTTGATTACATTTGTTTGTATAAGATTCTGTTCTATTTAACAAGCATTCAGTGAGTCTTATTTTCAGAGCACTCTGCTAATCTATGTGCCTGAAGCAAAAGTAAATAAGACACTATTAAGGAGCTTACAATCTAGTAAGGGGAATACAATAAATACACAACTCTCATGTAGAATGGAACTTGAGAAGTACAAAGTATGTTGTGAAGTCCAAAGCAAAAAGATTAACAACTCAGAGAAATCAAAAAAAGTTATGTGAAAGAGGTTGCATTTGAACTGTCTTAAAGAGTGTTTAAGATTTCAACAGGAAGGATAAAAAAGACTCTAGGGTAAGGGAATGATGTGAACAAAGGCGAAGAAGTTGAAAGTGTGAGATGGATGAAATTTAGAATATATGTGTGGAAAAAAAAAACAATGTGAAATAAAGTTGAAAAGACAGTGTGGCACTAAATGGTGTTGTTGTTCCATCTTTTTAATTTTGTTAGACTCTTCATGACCCCATTTTGTGTTTCCTTGACAAAGGTACTAGAGTGGGTTGCCTTTTTCTTCTCCAGCTCATTTTACAGATGAGGAAACTGAGGCAAACGGGGCTAAGCGACTTGACCAGGGTCACACAACCAGTAAATATCTGAGGCAGGATATGAACTCAAGTCTTCCTGACTTCAGGCCCAGTGCTCTATCCAATGCAGCATTAAATTTTAGTTTTTAACACAAAGCAGGGAAAACATATTTTGTTCTATGGTAAACCATAGATGATTTTTTAACATAGAAGTGACCTAATCGGACCTGTGTGTTAGAACTACTATTCTGATTCTAACTGACATAGTGTGTTGGAATTTGGGGGTGCAAAAGAAAGGTCATGCATAGCTATATCATAGATAGACAGACAGACAGACAGACAGACAGACAGACAGACAGACAGACAGATAGATAGATAGATAGATAGATAGATAGATAGATAGATAGATGAAAGGATATTATTAATCATTTAGTATATGTCAGAAAGTGTTCTAAGTGCTAGCATACAAATAGGAAGCAAGCAGATAAATCCCTGTTCTCATTCTAACACATAAAGGAGAACTGCAAGGAGCTGGAATAAGCTATATGGTATGGAATAGATGGAATTGTGGTGGAGGTCTAGAACTGAACAAAACAAGGTTGAAGATGACTCCTCTAAGTCCAAGATGGCTCCATGGGCAGAATCCATTCTCAAGTGCAAAAGAAGACAATGAACTGAATGGAGTCAAGCACAGAAATGGAGATGTCCTGAAATTGTGGTGGAGTCTTGAAACCAAGCAAAATAAGAGCAAAACCGACTCATCACAACCCAAGGTGGCTCCATGAATGAAATCCATTCACAAGTGAAGATAAAGAGGAGATAAAGGCCTGGGGGGGGGGGGAGTCAAACGCAGATGGTATGGTATGACTAGAGATGTCTGGGAAGTAGATTAGGAAGCTATTGCAAAAAAAAAGGACTTGGACTAGCTTATAAACTATGGTTTAGAATGGATAAAAATCCACATAGAACTTTGAAACTGAGATACCATTATTGGGAGATCCACTCTGCAAGTGGGTGCAATATTATGGGCACTTGTCCAGGATAATTCCATCTTGCATTCCCTAGTACTACACATATATAGTAATGATCTCAGATGCTATCAAGTACAACTTTCATTTTACAGATGAGGAAATGGAGGCATAAAGAGGTTATTTGCCCAAAGTTATATGGATAGCAAATGTAAGAGGCAGAATTTGAACTCATATTATCCAATTCCAGAGCCATTGTAAGCTATAGGAATTCAATGGAGCAGATTGTTTGTTTGTTTTCCTCTTTTTCAGGCTGCTATTAAGCAGCCAGAATTTTCAATATATTTCCCCTACAGGTCAGAACTGTAATTTTAAGTTAACAGAACTGTTGGCTTAAGTACTAACATGTTGTTGTATACGTTACTAGCATGAGCACTAAAAAGAGTTATACAGATACTAAATCTTTAGAACACTGATGAATATTCACTTCCAATTAAGATAGTAATATGAAGGGTCAGAGAGGAGCCCAGTTCATTTACAAGCACTTCAGCAAAGATCAAAATCGGCACCACATTGAATGATGCTCAAGAAATTCAAAGAGAAGCATCTTTATCATGCCAAGGACTACCAAAAAAAAAATAGCCAGAAGACTGCAGGTATTGTGAGAGCGACCTGAGCACTGATAAACTGGCCATAAACCTGCCAGCCCTTTAACTGGGAATACTCTAGAGAGGCCAGAAGGTCACAAATTTCTAACTGGGAAAGCTCTAGGGCACTGGAATTCCACAGCACTTTGACCCAGGACCTTACTTGAGGGCCTGAAGATAGTATCACTCTGACTAGCAACAATCAAGGGTTGCCTAACAACCACAGTATTTTGATCTCCGAACATCCAAAGGGACCTAACACCTGCTAACATTCTAAGCGAAGAAAAAACATAGGCATGGTAAAAAGCAGATATTGAGAGCCCAGGAAATAGACGTCAGAAACAAACAGGGTTTAAACACACTATTGAGTGCAAAAGGGAGTGAAACTTGGCCCTGGCACCAAGTCACATACCAGGAATTACACATGAAAATGTGAGTAAACAGAAGAAGACAGAAAATGTTGGTTCTTACATTTTCTTTTTTTTTTAATCCTCCTTTAAAATCTACTTTTCCAAGTCTAAGTTTAATTTGCTCGTGATTATTCCCTCTCTGACTACCTTCCTTCTCAAACTGTCCTCTTTCTTCTCCCTATTCCTGTTTGTTTCCATGTTGAATTTTATGAACTTCTACAAGTGTGTGTGTGTGTGTGTGTGTGTGTGTGTGTGTGTGTGTGTTGTGTGTGTGTGTGGTTCAGACTGAATGAGATTCATGTGATGGTCTACTCTTCACACTTTCTTTTATGTTAATGTACTCTCTTGCATCCCAACTATAAGAAATAGTAAGCCCTTTTTCCTTCTTCATTTTTCCCCTATAATAGTACTTTTTCCTTCCCAAGACCATGAAAACAGCACAAAACCACTCCCGCAACCTGTTTTTGGCACTCTGACTTCCTCTTGTGACATTTGAAGACAGAGTGATTCTAAATGCATACTTGTCTCTCTTGCACCATTGGAATGTTAGCAAGTTACCATTATTTGTCCATTCCAATTTCTCGAATATCTTACCTTTCTAGATTTCTCTCGACTTCTGTCTGCATTCAAAGTTTCTGCTCAGCTTTTGCCTTTTCACTAAGATACTTGAAAGTTTTCTATTGAAGATCTATTTTCATGGCCAATAATTTTCTTATTATAAGCCATTTCTTTGAACTGAGTCCACTGGCTGATAAAAAATTTAAAGATCTGTAGTTTTTACAGATATGATTTTGAGGAGATATGGACATACAGAGTACCATGAAAACTTGGGTAGTATTGTCTGAAGGGACCCCATTTTGGGCTACCCAGAACTCACTGCTACATTGGTACCCAGCAGAGTTTAGCCTTTCAGATTTTGAAATTATAAAATAGTCACAATACTTTAGAAAAATGAAATTCTGAAGTGGACTATGGCCAAAAGAGAAATAAATGTTTGGGTTCATTGTCTTCCCTCTTAGAATAGGTCTTTTAAGTTTATTAAACTACCTAATTTGTCTTTTTTATCTCTCACAAGAAATGAATCCTCTTGAATATGACCAGTACTTAGGAAATATTTGTTGAATGGACAAATGAAGAAATAAACAAATGAGAATTATATCCTATTACACTAGAATATAACCAATTATGTTTCTTTTTTTAGGTATGGTTATGCCTGAATGATGGTTATGACTTTAAAAATCCTCATAGTCTGATAAAATGTTCACAGAAATAGTCTATCATTTTGAAAGGGAATTTTCTTTTTTTCTTCTTCCTTTGGCAAAACACACACAGTTCTCAAGATCATACAAAATAATGATGAACACAGGACTGTTGGTCTATACCCACGAGAAAAAAAAAAATATTAAGGGAATCATTACACTCCTATGGGAGGTCCACTTTGCCTGTCAGTTCCTCCGACATATTTTGAAGTTCCTTCCTGATAATTGTCACAAACCATTATGTAGGAATTTTAGCAGAATGAGTTAAGTTTAGATCCTAGTAAAGAAACCAAGATAGTCCAGGATAGTTTGGAATCCAGAATGGGTTCCAAATTGCACTGTCTCTGTAACTTACCCAATTCAGGAGCAAGAATCTTTCAGCAGCTTCAAAATGGACCAAATTCCAAAGTAGATGTATGGGAGCATAGGGCACAGGAGTGAGGACAGAAGTGTCAGTTTGAACTAACATATTCATGTTCTTAGTTTTCAGAATACCCTTGCAGCCATCTTGGGGAGGGAGGTTAGAGGGAGGGGAAGAAAATTTAAAACTTCTGGAAATGAATGTTGAAAACTGAAAATAAAAAAATTAAATATTTTTTTTAAAAAAGAGCATACCCTTGCAGGTCCCAACTAATCTGTTTCATGATCTTTAAACTAGAATATTATTATATATAACTCTTACAGGACAATCAGCTATTACTCTCATGCCTACCACAACGTATAAGCTTAAGTTGGACATTAGAGTAATTAAACTCATACTTGATGTAGAAGAATGATTTCCTGCATCTGACATAAACTGGCTATGTGACCCTGAGAAAATCAGTTCACATCTCAGTTTTCTAGGCAACTTTCTAAGACTATAAGTGACAGAGGAGGGAAAGGGAATGGAATTTTAAAGTTTAGGAGTTTGAAAGGTCAGGAGAGTAAGTCAAAGGAATCTGGGAGTTGGAATCCGGACAGGCTTTACAGTCAATGTAGTATCACTACCCCAAGGAGTAAGGAGTGATCTTTGGGAATGACTTTTGGGAACAGGCCAGTGAAAATACCAGTTTGGCAGTCATGTCACATTGGGACATAAACTTAGTGAGACTAAATCCATGTAGGAACTGAACTAAGTTTTGAACCTATTCTCCTAGAAACTGAGGTAGCACATGTCCCAGAGATATTGGGGAAATGTTGGTATGGTTTTTTTCCTGTTATATGTTTAAATTAAGTACAATTTTGTAAAAGCTAGTTGATATTAAATGGTTAAATGTAACTGGATCTGTTAGTCGCTGGACCCGTTAATAATGGAAAAAGCACAGCCAGTAGGAGTTTGAGTCAATCACAGTAGGGAAGACACACCCTAAACTCCTAAGAGTAATCAAGAACATTTAGGGGCTGATGTAGCAAGTCTAGCCTTGGGAGAATATACCAGAGCATATATACATATATATGTATGTATATTTTGCACATACATATATATGCATATGTATATTCTGTCCTCTGCATAATGTCCATATGATATATAAATATGCCTTCAACTCTATTTCGGTACTTAGCTATGTTACAAACAAGCACATGAACAGTATTGGCACTACTTCCCATCAGAGGTAAAAAATGAAGACATATTTTAATACCATGAGGCTTCTGCTGATGATATTGTCATCCAGTTTTCTGAGGCTGATCCCTGTTGTGCAATCATGAAAAAAATTGGACTTTCTGGGAATTCAGTAATCACCAAAACAGGTCCTAACAGTGGCCACTCATTTTGACCCTTCTAGGACAGAAGTCCATAATCTGAGTCCCATGAAAATTCTGTGGACAGAGTCACTAGTCAAAATGGGTGCAAGAATGCCACAAGAATATAGCAGCAAAAAGCTTTCACTGAGGGAATTTGAACAGTTCAGGGCCTTTTTCACAGACGTCGTATATCACTAAAAGTAACTCTGCTGTCTGGACATGTTAGACAATCCATTTGAAAATAAGATGTTGCTATTGCATTTATTTTTCAAATGTAAAAGCACAAATTCACTGGAGATTCAGATTGATTGAGGAAACGTTTTTACTCAGGGAAGAGGAAACTATTTCCTATTGTGCTTGATTTAACACGTCACCTGAGATAAAAGCACCTCTAGCATTTCTCCAAGAATCAAGGTGATTTAGCCAAATATTAAGCAATGATAATACTATAAAAACATTTCTCAAAATCTCACCCTTCACACTCCCCAGCATATAAAACCACAGGATCCCCAAACACAATACTTTTAAAAGCCATCTTTATATTTAATTTATGCATGGATGAGTGAATTAAATTATTCAGGGGGAAATCTCAACACATTTCTTGTAAGTGGAAATTGCTCAGTCAAAAGGCATTTGCTTCTTATTGGAGTCTCATCTGATACAAAATCAAGTACAGCAAGATGAATTTAAAGAAAGAGCAACTGATGTATTTTCCTTATTTTTAACTGATTTCTGTGTATATCTACAGGCCTGATCACAATTAATTATGTCTCTTGGGAGTACATAAATACCTTCTGACAGTCTTATATTCAATTCCCAGGGCTCAGGAGAAAACTTCAATTGTAAACAAAATAAAGCAGGCATTGGTTGAATTGTTGACATGAGAGAGACCTCTGTCTGGCATATACAATATCAACAGCATTTAAATTTCCACCAAATAACTATTTCAGCCTGAGAGTAGTTTGTTGTTTTGCAAAACCGTAGGTGACCCAAAGGGCAATGGGAAAATGTATAGTGTTTCTAAGTATGTAAGCAAAAGTGATTTTCCTAAAGCACAAAACTCTGTTATACAACAAACTACAATGACTTCCTACCAGCTCTAGAAACAAATATGAATTCTGTTTGGCTTGTAAAGCCCTTTATAATCTCACTTAATTTATCTTTCTAACCTCATTGGACATTACTTGTCCTCCACTTCTCTGGCCACATCTGCAATATGTTAAAATAAGCATATAAAAATTAGAGACTTTGTCCTTCTGTTTTCCTGCAGTATATCCATTATTTCCAAATAGCTTGAAGGTCAATTGAATTTTTTCACCTATTATGTTGACTCAGAGCTCACTCGTAAGTATAGACACAGCCCTAGTGTAAAAATAAAACATCCCCCTTGGTTTTAGCAGTTTCAAAGCAGAAAACTCCATTTAGCAAAGTGCCCTATACGTAATAGTTGACTGACTATAAGAAATCATATCAGTAATAACTGTCATTATTCTGGAAATCATACTCAACTTATCAATTAGCTTTTATCTTGTATCATTCTTACCTT
Source organism: Phalanger gymnotis (assembly GCA_028646595.1). NCBI lineage: Eukaryota > Metazoa > Chordata > Mammalia > Diprotodontia > Phalangeridae > Phalanger > Phalanger gymnotis. The sequence continues at coordinate 153,136,865 of CM053623.1, forward strand.
AGTTTATATTCATGTTGTGATAGCTATGTTTTCCCTGTGCAATTCCCTAATTACTGAACCTGAATCAACATCATCATTGAAAAGAAACTGTACCCATCATGTCCATGGAACCATGCTGGGCAATATACAAAATCAATCATAAAGATATAATTATATACCTCCAATTGAGAAGTGGGAAAAGGGTCAAAAATTTCACCCATTTCCTAGCTTAATCCACTGCCTTTTGACCTTTGTTCTTTTGTTCCTTAAATTTTGTGTCTTCTAGACTCAAATTTTGTACAACAAAACCTCTTGAGGGATTATCCATTCAGTTCACTCTCTACCCTTACATTAGCACCATTCTTCACTCCAGGAAGTGCATAAGGGAAAGAAGATACAGGATTTTGTATCGTAAATATGTGGACCAGATGTTTACAGTTTTAATTCATTCATAATGAAGTTGAGTGCCATTTTGAATTCTAATCAGATTGTTTGTAGATGAACATATTATTGCTTTACAAATGTTTAATATTACTTCAAAATGTTTTTCAAATATAAGATGGAATATTAACTATTTCTAACTAAAAATGAGATTTTTCACATTTCTAGAAGATTCTAGAGTTACATGTTTGTTATTTAAAATCAAAATCTTCAAATACTATAGTAAAACATATGCCCCCTTAAAAACTAATTCTGAATTCTTATGGTTTATAATAGTGAGGCCATTGGCTCTCATTGGTTAAGGAATATAGGAGAAAGAGTAAAATTTTCCAAAAGTACTAATTTTGCTCTAATTAGTCTGATGTTCAGGATTGTAAAAAGGGTTCAGTTTGTTTTCTTTGGTTTTCTAATGTGGCTGCCAAATGATAATTTTTCCTTTAAACTTTCTGACTCAGTGTATTTTTTTAATATGCTGCTTTGTAATGGGGATATGTCAGGTTGACCTGATAAAATAAATTGTCACTCACTACTGTGTGTAAACACCATTGTCTTGAGAATATAAACATAAACTATAATAGGATGTTGGCAATGACCTCTGGAAAAAAATCTGAATTATTCTCCAACAATTAAGATAGGTATAATTAGACATCTTACAATCTTAATATATCAATGATAAATAATCAGATAGCTTGTTGTTCTTATTAGGGTGCTTCAATATTTCTATGGGTTCACTATCTTATCAATATTTTATCAATGATGTATAATGTATTCGATCCATATTTTTTCATCTTCTGTGATATGCTCATTGATTTTACACAGGAACTCTAACCAGCATATTGAAGCTCTTTCTATAAGTCTTTTTACACTTCGTGAGTACCGAAGCAGCTCTTGGACTGTCTATCAGTTACTTGTCACTTTCATTACAAGACTGGTCCCCCTGGAAGAAGTCGTAGGGGCTTATACAAAGTGAGCGATTATTGTTATGATTGTATCTCATGCCACTTTTGTGTATAAACAATCATTGGAAATAATCTTTAGCCTACTTATAGTGACCATGCATTTTTCCATTGCTTTTTGGGTGCTCTGTAATACTAATTCTTCAGGAACTGTGGTATTCCAGAATTTATAACACATGGCATCACTAATAAACATTGCTAAAAAGATGTTTTACACAATTAATTTGTAAGATAGTTTTCATCTTTTAATTTTTAGAACCATATTTTCAGAATTTGATCATCAGTTTTGAGGATTAAAGAATTATTTTCTCCTAAATGGCCAAAACTTTCTGCTTCAAGGAAACTAACATTGGTATGCTCATTTCAATCCTTCAATACTCTAAATACAAACACACACACACCTAAAAATGTATACAAAGAGACCACACAAAGCCTTATTGTCATGAAGCTTTGGCTGTGTCAGGTCTAAGTGAAAAATGAAAATTTAATCAGTTTTATATAGTACAATTAGATTTATATACTTTTACCTTAACGACTCACTTAAACCTTTTGAAACTATAAAATGAAGATATTTGCATTATCTACATTATATACTGTTGTGAAAAGTGCTTTTAAAACTACAAAGTGTTACATAAATATGTTTCCCTATTTCTTCATATGATCACTAATATTAAAATAATTAAATCCAAAAAACCTTTAGTAACCAACTCCTATGTGCTGGACATCGTACCCAGACAAAACAAAACAATGCCTGTCTCATGGAGCTTAGATTATTCTGGGGAGAAAACAACACTTACACAGATTTGTAAATGTAAAGTAAATCCAGAATTAATTAGAAGAGAGGGTCAGGAAAGGTCCAATATAAGAAGTGGCACTTTGACTGATTCTCAAAAAGAGCTAAGAATGGATGGATGTGGATGTGAAGAGGTGCTGTGGAGAGAACATTTCAGGTATGGAGGACAGAAGCTGAAGAAGGAATTTTGTCTCTGTAGAATAGCAAGTAGACCAGACTGACTGGAAGATGGCATATATGAGGTACGAGGAGTAATATTAAATCAATCTGGGTAGATAAGTTGGAATCAGATGGTGAAGGTTTCTATAGTAAGTGAAGGAGTTTATATTTCATACTATATGCAATAAAGAGCAACTGAAATTTCTTAACAGAAGTAGGATATTGTTCGATCTGTACTTTAGAAGTACTAGTTTGGTAGCTGTGTGTAAGATTGGCTTGATAGAAGACAGAATATTAGAAAACTATTGAAATATTCCAGAAGAGATGATGAGGACCTAAAATAAGGTGTAGTTCCATTTTGGATATTTTGAGTTTGAGATGCTGATGGCTTAGGGCTTTGGGAAAGCTTTCAGGCCTGGATATGTAAATCTATATGGTGATAATAATTGAAATCATGGCAGTTTATAAGGTAAAGGAAAAGCTATATAGAAGGAAAAGGGCCCAGAAAGGATGCTTGGAGAAGACCTAGGGTATAGGAGGTGGGACAGGAATGATGATCTAGCCAAGGTGACTAGTCAAGATGCTTACATGGATAGAAGGAAAATTTGGCATGCCATAAAACCCCAAGGAGGAGAGCATCTAGAAGAAGAGTGTATGCCAAATGCAGCAGAGGGATCAAAAAGTATAAATACTGAGAAACTGTCGTTAAATTTTACTGCTAAGAGATTCGTGGTAACCTTGCAAAGAAGTGACTTATTTTTATGGTAGATTGAAAATAGTAATTTGGGGACTAACTTTGATAGACTTGGTTCCTCTCATCAATGCTAGGTTCAAAGATAGCTCCAAAAGACTCATGATGGAAAAAGCTATGAACATCCAGAGAAAAAATTATGGAGTCTGAGTGCAGATTAAGGCAAACTGTTTGCTCTCTTTTTTTCCTTTTTTTTTTTTTTGGTTTGATTTCTCCTTTGTAATGATTCATTCCATTGATTATAATTGTTCTTTATAACTGCACTATTATGTAAATAAGTTCATTGTGAAGGTATATGTAGAACCTACCTTGGATTACATGCCACCTTGGGGGGAGGAGGGAGAAGAGGGAGGGAGAGAAAATTTGGAACCCAAAAATCTGTGGAACTGAGTGCTATAAACTAAAAACAAAATAATAAATGTATTAATAAAAAAGGAAAATAATAATTTAGGTAAATCAACAAAGCCTAAAACAAGATTTTCAGGTTATGTTAATCTATTTAATTTAATAAATCAAAATTTTTTACTAACAATCGCTCTTCAATTCTCCTAATGTTATAGTTATTAAAATTTTTCTGTAATGTGATATTTGTAGTCATTGTAGGCAGCTGAAAGATGGACTTTTCTCTTTCCATTTGGATGATTTATTTTGCTTAGATACAAACACAAACAAAAACCAAATCATGCAACTTACTTTCGTGTTTACATAATTGTGCTTATTTTCTTGCTAATGGACTTATTTTTAATTGAGTGACTTAATTGACCTTAATATTGGTGTTTTTGTGCTATGGTCTTTTTAAATTTTGTTCTTTGGCCATTTGTAAGAGAATTAACTTGACAATAATTTTAAAAAGAGTCAAGATATAAGAGTAAAGGATGTCATCTTATAAACCCATGATCAAAAAAGATGGGCTGATTACATGGAGAGAGTAATGAGTCATTGACAGAGAGGCCATCTACTCCACTGATATTGTCACCACATCATAGGAACTTAAAGATGGCCCCCTGGACATTAGGTAGATGCTCTATGGTTAACTTATGCAGGAAGTGAGCAAGATTTCATTGTATAGGAGGCAGTATAGTCTATGATCTCTCCCGTAGTGGGGAATATCCATGTTGATAAGGTTGCAGGTCCATTTGAGTATTGCAGGATATCTAGGAGATCATGAGTGAACCCATAGAGTCATCAATAATCAAAGTCAGTAATACGGGACCCTGACCGGAAAAAAATTGTTGCTCCTAGGCTGTGCTTCTAAGATGATGGAAAATCATTAAAAAAAAAAAACCACCAGATACTGCTTCCCTGGTAGAGAGTATCAGTTTTATTTTTAGAGGTAGAATAGCTATATAAAATACAACATGTAATATTTACAGAAAATCTAAATCTGGTCATCATTTAGAAACTTGGTCATTATCATCCAAAGAAACATGAACTTCATTTTTTTTTACATAGTTTTCTTAACTTTACCAACTATTTATCTCTACCCTGAAATATCCAACAGTAGTTGGTGATGAGGAAGTGGCTCTCAGTAGAGAAACACAGGCTGGATAAATAGATTTGGGAAGTTTCTGCACAGGGATGATAATTATACCTGTGGGAACTGGTCATATCACCAAGTAAGAGAATATAGAGAAAAAGTTGGCCCAAGATAGGGCCCTGGCTGAGGTACCTACATTTAATAGACATAAGGTGAAGAAGATCAAGCAGAAGAGACTAAAAAGTTAATCAGACAGCTAAAATGACCCAAATAGGCAATCGTCCTTAAAATATTACTGCAAAGAAAAGACAGATTGATGATTATACTAATAATCAAACACAAGCAAGGAACAAAAAAATGGCAAAGCAACATTCCTACTCCTAGTGAGAGCTCTGTCAGCCATACTACAAGGAAAAATATTGATTAATCATATCTGACAAGAAGTCAGTCAAAAATATTAGCATTTATAAAGATTATTTGAAAAATTGTTTTATATCCAATATTATTAAAGATGAACCTTGCCCTAAGTGAACAAGGTTCATTGATATATTACCCCAATTATAGTACAAAGCCTTGAAGATTAGCAAGACATTGAAAAATCAAGCTTTTGTTGCCATGGTCATAACTTTGATCTTACCACCACTCATAACTTTGAAACTTACATGATACAGAATTTTGGAATTTCTTGTCTAAAATCTCACATCTTTCTCTGTCTTTGTCTCTGTATTTCTCTGTTATAAAGTACCCATATTAATAGAAAATTAATAGAGATCTTTGAAGAATGTCAGAAAGTGAAATTGAATAGTCTATAAAGGAATTAATATGGGAAAAAACTGGTCTAGAAAGATTAACAGATGAATTCTATTAAATATTGAGAGACATAGTAATATCAATGCTGTGCAAATTGTTCTTAAATATTAAGAACTCCTTAAAATTCCTTTTATGAAACAAAGTTCTAATACAGAAGATGGAGAGGAAGGGAATCAATCAACAAGAAGTAGAGACAAATGTCACTAATGAATATCGATTCGAATTTATTTTTTAATCCTAGCACAAATATTATAGCAATATGCAACAAATTTATTCACTATGACCAAGTTGGGTTTTTACCAAGAATGCAAGGATCAACATTGGGAAAATAATGGCCACAATTAATCCCATTAAAAGAAAGGCAGCTTGGTATAGTGAATAAAGACACAGAGTCAGAGTCAAGATCAGTCTTCAACTCTAGAACATAAAGAGTTGTGTTACCTTGGCAAGTCATTTAACTTCTCAGTGGCCCCAGGCAATTTTCCAAGACTATAAACCGCAAAAGAGTATACAGAGGCTTGGTAGAGAGAATTTCATTACCTGAAGTCTCCTGTATCAATGAAATCTCAGATTTGATTTTCTGCTACCTCTCAATCATAAAAAAAAAAAAATGCCCAAAACCAAAAGACTATTTCAATAGACACAAGGAAATCCATTTTATTTGGCATAATACCAGCAATACTAGCAATAATAACATGAGATAACGTGAAAGAAAAGTAATGAACATTTTTAAAGAGGAGGAAAAAAAATTATCCCTATTGCCATATGATGAGATATTTCATTTAGGGGAGAGAGGGAGACAGACAGAGAGAGACAGAGAGACAGACAGAGAGAGAAAGAGAGAGAGAGAGAGAGAGAGAGAGAGAGAGAGAGAGAGAGAGAGAGAGAGATTGAGAGAGAGAATTAGTAACAGAATCAAAATCAATACAGCTAGGATAAAGAGGAAGACTGTTGATTGAAAAATATATTTGCATCAGATATCTCCACTAATAGCCTGATAACCAAGATATGTAGTGAATTAACATAAATATATGATACCAAATACATAAACAGTAAATATATGATGAGCAAATAGCTCTCAAAAATTTAACTTGTGCAATTCTAGGAGTGGAGTCAAGACGGGGGAGTAGAGGAAGCATAAGCTGAGGTCTCCCAACATTTTCCTCCAAACAGCTTTAAAACAACACCTCAGATTGAATTCTGGAGTGTCAGAGCCAACAAAAAGTCAGATATGTTCAGAGATACAACATAGGGGCAGAGGCTGGCCCAGAGCTCTTGTGGATGCAACACCATTGATGGGACTAGGGGGTAAAAACAGAATCAGGAGTAGCTTCAGGAACTCTCAAACCAGAGATGGTAAGGAGACCTCCAAAGGTCAAAAAGTAATAACAGGGGACCACTGTGCCAGCATTGGATGCACAACTAGATACTTTGACAAATCTATTGCCTGTACCCATTTCTGGGTCATAATTCAGTTGCAAAAAGGAACACTTTTGGTCAAGAAGGAGTGTGAGATCTGGGGAGCAGTATCACTTTTGGCTGTGAGGGTTGAGGGACCCTGAGGAACAGTATTATTTTGTGACCCCAAGGGAATGGGGGCCCAGAGGAGATGTATCACTTCTAATCCCAAGGAGGCAGGGACCCTGAGAAGCAGTATTGATTGCGATCCCAAGGCATCAGGAGCCTTTTCTTGACCCTCCCTATAGCAGAGTGCTGACCAAGAGAGCAACAATCAACTCTCCCCAAATCATACCATCTTGGAAGCACCAAAAACTTCCAAACCCCAAAATGAGTTCTGAGTTGCAGCTGTTGTTAGTCCTTTGTCTTCAAAGAGGATCAATTACCTCAGGAGGGTGATGTCTTGACTTTCAAGTGAATTGGATTTAAGTGAGACTGGAGTTTGCAAAGTCAGATCAGCCTCGCTCTTGCCTTCAGGGTCATCAGAGTCCAGTAGCAACAAGGCATAGGTCAGGACAACTGCTGATGGCCCCAGAGACAGTGCAAGAATGGGCCTTTTTAAGCAAGTTCTTTCCCAGGTCTCATTTCATCTGAGGCAACACCCATTCTGTGGTTAAAGGCCAGGTAAGAATTGAGGTAAAATATGGCCTACTTTGTCTTCACCAAAGAATCCATCTGAGAGAAGAAGACCCTAAGAGTTTCTGGCCAAAACAGAAACAACTGCTATTTAGACTCACTCTAAGCTATCAAAATCCAAACAATGAGAAGAGAGGCCTGGGCTGGGACCTATTATTGGCCAATCAATGAGAGCCAGAGTGATTTGGGTTTAAAAGCATAGTCAAGTAGCTCCATTTGAATACCAATGGGCTTTATCAAGCCTGATTTAGCCCAGCTATATTTCAAGAAGTCATAAATGGAAACTACATGAGACAAAAGAGTTAATTGTCCCAGTTTTTTTTAATGATAAAATAAATATATAAGGAAGAAAAAAATCTAGCCCCCAAGCCCCAACATATCTTGCAAAGTATAAGAGATAAAAATTTATATTCCTTTGGACAGGATACCCCACCTTGATAGAAGAAGAGAAGGAGGAGGCAGAGGAAGGAAATATCAGCATTGCCCAACTAGAACTGGCCAGTGGCGGGGGGGGGGGGGGGGGGGGGGGGGGGGGGGGGGGGGGGGGGGGGGGGAAGCGGGAATGCAGCTATTACTACTCAGATTGTTTTCCATCCTTTGTTCTCAAAGAGGACAAATGACATCAGGAGGATGATGTCTTGACTTGCAAATGAATTGGATTTAAGTGAGGCAGAGCTGTACAAAATCATCAGTCCCATTCTCTTCTTCAGGGTCATCAGAGTCCAGTGGCAAGACATATATGAGAAATGGCAACTGCCCTGTATGCTGTGGGGACCTTAGACTTTTTAATATAAGATCTTTCTCAGATCTCAGTTTGTCTGAGGCAACACCCATTCAATGATTTAAGGCTAGGTAAGAACTGAAGCAAAAGATAGCCTACTTTGCGAATGAATCAGTCAGGGAGGGGAAGACCCTCAGTTTTTCTGGCCAGAACAGAAACAACTAGCTCTGAAAATAGTAGCATGAAAGACTAAAGTTTGAGACAATGCCCCTCCAGACTACCCTCCACCCCTCCCAGGCCAGGAACAGAGCTTAATTTTCATATAAAATTGAAAATCAAAAAATAGGGTGGAAAAAATGAGCAAACAGCAACAAAAAAAAATCTGACCATAAGCTACTGTGGTGACAGAGATCAAGACACAAACTCAGAAGACAATGAAGTCAAAACAGCCGCAAGTAAAATCTCAAAGAATTATTTTATCGAGCTAGAGAAAATAATAACAAAATTCAGCCTGAAAAACAAAATGTCAAGAATATCAAGGGAATCAATAAAATTCTGAAGAAAGGCAGCCTATAAGTACCTTATTTCAAACTAAATTACAAAATGATTAAAAATCAAAACAATCTGGCACTGGCTAAGGAATAAAGCAGTGGATTAGTGGAATAGATTAGGTATATAATACACAGTAGTAAAAGACCGTAGTAATCTAGTGTTTGATAAACCCAGAGAACCAAGCTTTCGGGAGAACTCACCATTTGACAAAAATTGCCGAGAAACTGGAAAGCAGTTTGTAAGCAACTAAGCCTAGATCAACATCTCACACTGTATGCTAAGCTAAGGTCAAAATGGACAAATAAGTTAGATATAAAGGGTGACATCATAAATAATTTAGAGATTCATGGAAATGTACCTGTCAGATCTATCGATAAAGGAAGAGTTATGACTAAACAAGAAATAGAGGAGATTACAGAAAGTAAAATGGATAATTTTGATTATATGAAATTAAAAAGTTTTTACACAAACAAAATTAATGCAGCCAAAATTAGAAGGAAAGTAAGAAACTGGGGGAAATTTTTACATCATTTCTTTGATTAAGGCCTTATTTCTCAAATACATGGGGAACTGAGTCAAATTCATAAAAATAAGAGGCATTCGCCAGTTGATAAATGGTCAAAGGATGTGAACAGGCAGTTTCAAAAGAAGAAATCAAAGCTATCAATAATCATATAAAAATAATCTAAATAACTATTTATTAGAGAAATGTAGATTAAAACAATTCTGAGATACCACCTCACAGCTATCAGATTGGCTAACATGACAAAAAAGGAAAATGACAAATGCTGAAGCTGACATGGAAAAGTTAGAACACTAATGCACTGTCAGTAGAGTTGTAAACTAATCCAAACATTCCTTAGAACAATTTGGAACTACGCCCAAAGGGTTGTAAAACTATGAATGCCCTTTGATGCAGCAATACCACTACTAGGCCTGTATCTTAAAGAGATCAAAGGGAAAAGGACCTATTTGTACAAAAATATTTATATCAGTTCTTTTTGTAGTGGCAATGAATTGGAGATTGAAGAGATTCCTATTGGTTAGGGAATGGCTGAACAAGTTGTGGCATATGATTGTGTTGGAGTACTACTGTGCTATAAGAAGTGATGAGCAAGATCGTTTCAGAGAAACCTGAGAAGACTTATATGAACTTATGTAAAGTAAAATGAACAGAACTAGAACAGTGTATCCAACAGCAATATTGTAAGGATGTTCACCAGTGAAAGACTTATCTCCTCTGATCAAGACAATTCCAAATGACCCATAATGAGAAATGTTATCCACCTCCAAAAAAGAGAACTAATGAACTTTGATGATTGCAGAATGCTTCTTTTTACTTTATATTTCCTGGATTTTCTTGTCTGTGTTTTCCTTTGCAATATGGCTAATACGGAAACGTGTTTTGCATGACTTCACATGTATAATTAATATCAAATTGCTTGCCTCCTCAAGGAGAGGAGACAGGAGGCAGGGAGAGAATTTAGGACTCAAAATTTTTAAATATGAATGATAAAATTTTTTACACGTCATTGGGAAATATTTAGCAAAATAAAAATACATACATATACATACTATATATACATATAAAACTTGCTAACTATTAACTATAGGATTAAGAAATAACTAAAAAAATTGCTTGAATATAATGTATTTCTCTGTCTCTCTCTCTTTCCTTCTCTCTCTCTCTCTGTCAAAAAGGTTAAATAATTCCTGCCATTCAACACATACATAGATTTGTGTTACATACAAATAAATGAAAAGTCATTTCAGGGTAGGAGAAGCACTAGCAATGGGGGAATTCAGAAAAAAAAATATGTTGTAAAATGTAGCATTTGATATGGGCTTGAAGAGAGATAGTGATCCCAAGACATGGAAAAGAGGAGAAGGAGGAGGAGGAGTTTTCCAGACACAGGAGACATCAAATGCATTCAAAGATGGAAAAGGGAATGTGCTCAACATGGAATATCAAGTGGACCAATTTTGGCTTAGAATGTATGAGGGAGAATAATATGGAATCAGTCTAGAAGAATAGTTAAAAGTCAGACTTGCTTAAATGCCAAACCTTTGATCTTTTAATTTCATCCTAGAGGCAGCAAGAAAGAATTGACATTTTGTTGAGCAAGATTGTAATATGTCAGATCTGTAGTTTAGGAATATCAATTTAGTCTCTATGTGAAGGATGGATTTGATGGAAGCATGAAAAGCATTGGGAGGCAATTGTAATAGTCCAGGTGTGGAGTGATGAGAGCCTTAACAAGAATGGAGGCCATGTGAGTGGAGAAACAGATCACTTAAGACAGTGAATAAACATTTATTAAGTGTATAATATGGGCTGGGCACTATGCTAAGTGCTGGGAATACAAATATCAAAAAGAAAAAGTCTCTGCCCTTAAGGAATTTAAAATATTATAAGAGAAGATAACACAAAAAGAAACTGAAAAGCAGAGAGGAACAGGAAAGAAGATGACCATATGAAGCATGATAGAGTCCTCTCCAAAGGAGTTCAGTGAACTAGGAAATGAAGAGATGGCTGCTAGTCTGGGAACCCACTTTAAATGAAGGCTTTGAGAGGAGTTCTTTGCTCTGCCCTCCAGCCCTCCAATCAATGGATCAGAAGATAATGAGGGGACCGATGAGACATGAGTACCAAGGTTGATTAAACCTCTCAAAATGAGTTTCCTGATGATGAGGGGGCATGAAAAAAGTCCAGTCCGAAGGAGTGTATCTAGATGAGAAATGAAGAGAAATAGGAGCCCCCATTAAAAGGATGGTCTGGGGCAGGAGGATGATGTGAGAGATACAGAAGTAGAATCAATAAAATCTGACAATTAGGTATTAAAAGGGAAGAGTGAAGGATGATTAATTTTGTGAACATGGGTTTCTTGAAAGATATTGGCGCCCTTAACACATATAGGTAAGGTTGAAGAAGGAGTCAGTTTTGGAGGAAATATATCGAATGCTTTGGATGTGTTGTGCTTGAGATTTTTTAGGAAACAGCCAAGTGGCATCTTGCCATCTGGCAACTGGACTTGTGGAAGTAAATCTCAGGAGAGAGATAAGGGATATACATGTGGGTCTGGGAGTCATCTTTATATAGGAGATAGTTGAAACAACGTGAACTGATGAAATCACAGAGAGAAAAAGTATAGAGAAGAGAGCCAAAAGCTGATCCTTGGGATACATCCACACATAGGAAGTGCAACATGTTTGACGATTACGAAATGGACACAGACAGGGAATAGTCAGGCAGGTTCTTTTGGAAGAAAACAAGGAGAAAGCAGTGTTATGAGAACTCAGGGAAGAAAGAGTATCCAGGAGAAATAGGCGGTCAGCAGTGTCAAATGCCATACAATGAGAGGGGAGAAAAAGAGAGAAAGAAAGACAGAAACAGAAACAGGCAGACAGGCAGAAAGGCAGAGAGAGAGGAAGCATTTATTAGTCCTAGGTATACAAAAATAAACAAAATGGTTCTTTCCCCATAATAATAGCTAATAATGATGATGATGATAGCTAACATTTACATAGCACATACTATGTACCAGGCACTATACTTAGAGCTTTACAATTACTATCTCATTTGACTTTCTTTTTTTAATAAATTTTTAATTTATTAATTAATATTTTATTTTCCCCCAACTACATGTAAAAACAATTTTTAACATTTGTTTTTAAAACTCTGAATTCCAAATTCTCTCCCTTCCCCTTTTCTTTCCCTCTCCCCTTTGAGAAGGCAAGCAATTCAATATAGGTTATACATGTGTAGTCACGCAAAATATTTCCATAATAGTCAAGCTGTGAAAGAAAACATAGACAAAAAAATTCAAGAAAAACCAAGAAAGTTTTTAAAAAAGTATGTTTCAATCTGTATTCAGACACCAGCAGTTCTTTCTCTGGGGATGGATGGCAGTTTTCATTGTAAGTCCTTCAGAGTTGTCTTGGATCACTGTATTGCTGAGAACAGCTAAGTCATTCACAGCTGATCATCACAAAATATTGCTATTACTTTGTACACAATACATTTCACTTTGCATCAGCTTACGTAAGTCTTTCCAGGTTTTTCTGAGAGCATCCTGCTCATCATTTCTTATAGCACAATAGTATTCCACCATAATCACATGCCACAATTTGTTCAACCTTTCCCCAAATGATGGACACCCCTTCAATTTCTAATTTTTGCCACCAGAAAAGAGCTGCTACAAATATTTTTGTACATTTAGGTCCTTTTCCTTTTTGTTTTTTATCTCTTTTGGGATACAGACCCAGTAGTGGTACTGCTAATTCAAAGGGATTGTTTTAAAGCCATTTGGACATAGTTCCAAATTGCACTAGAGATTGGCTGAATCAGGGGCGGAGCCAAGATGGCGACTGGAAAGCAGCAACTGGCGTGAGCTCCCCTCCAAGTCCCTCCAAAAACCTATGAAAAAATGGCTCTGAACCAATTCTAGAACTACAGAACCCACAAAGGGGCAGAGGGAAGCAGGACTCCAGCCCAGGTCTGCCTGGATGGTCTCGGGGTAAGGTCTGTCCCGAACAGAACTCC
>CM053623.1:153150640-153167736 GCA_028646595.1 Phalanger gymnotis
TTCTTTCTTTCTTTCTTTCTTTCTTTCTTTCTTTCTTTCCTTCCTTCCTTTCCTTCTTTCCTTCCTTCATTTCTCTTTCTTTTTTCTTTCTTTCTTTGTTTCTCCTTTCTTTCCTTCTTTCATTCCTTCCTTCCTCTTTCTTTCTTTTCTTTCTTTCTTTCTTTCTTTCTTTCTTTCTTTCTTTCTTTCTTTCTTTCTTTCTTTCTTTCTTTCTTCCTTCCTTCCTTCCTTCCTTCCTTCCTTCCTTCCTTCCTTCCTTCCTTCCTTCCTTCCTTCCTTCCTCTCCTTTCTCCTTCCTTCCTCCCCTTCTTTCTCTCTCTTCACAATATACCTTAGGAAGTTAGAGTTTGTTTTAATCGTGACTAATATCCCTCCATGGATCTACCCTCTCCCTTATTCTTCCTCTTGCTGCTGCTGTTGTTCAGTCATTTGAGTTACGTCTGACTCTTCATGATCCCATTTGGGATTTTCTTGGTATAACAACAATGTTGCTAGCAGCTGCTGGGGGGGGGCATAAAGCCAATAACATCAGCACACAGAAGGGTTACTAGCACAGGTTCTTTGATCTGTTTTTCTAAGGAAAGAAACTTTAAGAGGATTAATAATCTCATTTTAAGCAAACATACAAATAGCATTCACTTAGTTCAGGGTGAAAAGCCAGCACCCTGAGCATCAGAGCAAACACAAACAGAAATTACAAACAGAGACAATGTAAACAGAACAAACACACATAGTTATTAACAGACAGGCCTCTAGCTGTCTGACCAAAGAATTACATAGTTACCAGACAGAGAGACACAAACATCTGGGTTTTCAAAGCCGAGGGGCTCCTTAATGGCTACCCAGAGTCCAGAGTCACAGCAGGACACTATTCCAGTGAGTGAGATCCCAAACAAAATGCTAACCTCAGAGTATATATACCCTTCTTCAGGGCCCGAGGGCTCCACACCTCTTCTGAGCTAATTAGCAAAAGGCTGTGGACCTTCCTACAAACAAAGGCGGGACACAATCAAAGGCACTTGGTTGCCTTGGTGCTAAGAAGCACTCCAAAAGAAAAAAAACCAGTAGAAAGTCCCACTTTGCTTACCCTTAAACTTGGGAGATACTAAAAAGAGTGCTTTTCTATTTCCTTTTCCAGCTCATGTGACAGATGAGGAACTGAGGCAAATATGGTGAAGTGATTTTCCCAGGGTCACAGAGCTGGTAAGTGTCTGAGGCCAGATTTGAACCCAGAAATATGAGTCTTCCTGACTTTAGGTCCAGCACTGTTCCACCTGGCTGCTCCTTGGCTTCTTTACAATGGTGGCTACTAAATCTTGTGTGACTCTTTCTTTTTCTCTTCATTTCCCTACCTGCTCTCTATTTCCTCACTGCTTGTATTACTTTCTCTTTTATCTAGAGGATCTGGATTTTGCTTATGATGTTCCTTGGAGTTTTCATTCTGAGATTTCTGAACACTATTTCCTTCTATTTTCACTTTTCTGTCTGGTTCTAATAGATATCCTTGCATGGATTCAGTTTCATTTAATGATTTAAAACATATGATGTCTAGACTTTTTTGTTTGTTTTGGTCATGCCTTTATTCAGGTAGTTCAATGATTATTACATTCTTTCTTCTTCACTTTGTTTCTAGGTCAATTAAAAAATATAAGATACCTTACATTTCCTTCTGTATTTCTTGCTGTCTTAAGGAAACATTAATTTTTGTTTGGTCTATTTTTATCTTTAAGCACTCTGTTACTTGTATGAAGTTTTCGTATCTTGTACTAAATTACTAATTCTTCCATCAAATATTTCCTTTAGAACATTCATTTTTTTTCCAAATCATTCTTTTAGTGCTCTTGCTTCATTTACACCATCATTTTAACTACTAAAAACAAACAACAACATTTCTTGCTTCATTTCTCCTAGGAATTTCAATTGGCCTCATAGTCCAAGCTGTGATTTTATTTGAGGTTTACTTGCAGATGTTTTGGAATCATTCTTTTTTTTTTCTGGGTGTGTGTTTTGGGCACTGCCTCTGATAACTCTTTATCACTTAAACCTTTTTTTTCCCTAATTTTTCAATTTTTACTTTCCAAACTGGGATTGTTTGTGCTAGGGATAGGTTCTGCACACTTCCAGAAGAAATGTGTATGATATGTTTGTTCTGGATTTGCATTCTTAGGAGTCCTGTTGCTACTTTCTTCAGGTACTGAGTGCTATGATCTTCAGCAATATAAGGGGTGGCTTAGGCTGTTGGTGTAAAAACTTTCAGTGTGCCCAAAGCAGCCCAATCTAGGGTGAATTCTGATTGCTGCCTTCCTTGTCTAAGCATCGTAGGTTCCTGACTTATGTTTGGCTCTGAGTGACAAAATTACACACTTGTCCCTGGTCAGAGTTGTAGGAGATTGTTCTGCTCAAAGTCTCTGTCAATTAACTAAGAGGCTCTACAAATTCGGATAAAAAACTCAGAAGCTCCTCACTAGTCTGTGTCCCCTGCTCTGGCTACTCAGCTGTAGATGTCAGACCTGGCTCAAGGCTTAAGACATTGTTTCAGGGCTAGAGCCACATAATTGCTGCTCTCTTCTCTTTCTGCTTCTTGCCCATTACACAGCCTCAAGTCCAGTCTGCTCTTTAAATTGATATGCAGCTACAGGTTGGTCATGTATTAGTCCACAATGGATCTATGACCCAGCTCTGGCATCTGAGTAACACAATTGCCAGCCGGTTCCTGTTATTACTCACTTGCACTGCTGTAGGCTTAGCGTCTGCTGGATTTTAAACAGTTTCTTTACCTAGCTCATTGCATAGGCCCCTGTTCAGTCCCTGGCCGGAATGCTTTGAATATGGCTTTACAGGCTAGACCCATCCACCATGTCAAGAGACTTTTATTTCTCTCCTTTCTGGGCTAGAAAATGACTCACTTTTTTTTTTTCCTCGGATTTCCTTGGTCTGGTGTCTTTTTTAGATCTTTGTTGGAGTAGTTGTAGGAAAGATCTGAGTTATACTGCTTTGTCTCACTTTGCTGCCTTTGCTAGTGGTCCCCTGTATATACTTTCAGTAAAAAAAAAAATCAGTCTTTTTTGGTTAGAAGAGACCTCAGTGTTTATCAATTCTGGCCTATACCTGAAAAATAATTCTCTCTGTAAAGATTCAATGAGTGCTCATCCAACCTTTGCTTAAAAGGCCCAAGCACAGATCCCTGGGGCATTCAGGGGGAACCCATTGTTTAATTGCTTGTGGCAAAACTGCAGTCAACTGAAACCCTTAGATTTGTATCAGATGCGCCGTTGTCTAACCACACTTCATGTTGTATTTGTGAAGTCACTTTTTCTAACTCGTGTCAGAATTCATGTTAATACCTATCATCATTTTATTAATTTCAATCCAATACTTCAGCCTGTCAAAAGGTTTCTGAATCCTGACTCTGTCATCCAGCATGTTAGCTATCCTTCCCAGCTCTGTATCATTTGCAAATTTGATGAGCATGACATTTATGCCTTTATCTAAGTCAATAATAAAAATTTTAAATAGCACAGGCCCACACACAAGTCCGTGGGGCGCTCCACTGAAGATCACCTTCCAGAAACCACTGAACCAACTCCTAGTGATTACTTAACCAGATCGCTGAATGGCAGAGCATTAAAGCTGAAAGGAATACTTCATTTTCAGTACCAGATAGTGGAAACTCAGAAAGGAAGTGATCCATCCATGGTGATACAGCTATGTCCTGGCAGAGCTGGAACTGAATTTCTGGTTTTCTGACACACAGTCCAGTTGTCTTTTCACTCTAGCACCAAATAGTTTATATCATATAGCTAACATATACTTTTTTTTTAAAAAGAATTTGAATAAAATAACCAAATTTACTTTTTTCAATAATTTATCACATCTATGGTTTCTAAATATACTTTAAAGTATTTATTTATTTTTAACATTCATTTAAAAATTTTTTTTTGTTGTGCTTTGATTCTCTCTAATTCTTTCAACCCTCTCCCATCCATTGAGAAGGCAAGAAATTTGATATCAGTTATGCATGTGAAATCATGTAAAGCACATTTCCATATTAACCATATTGAAAAAAAAGCAAGATAAATAACATGAAAAAGTTATGCTTCAACGTGCATTTAGATTCCATCGTTCTTTCTTGGGAGGTGGACAGCATTTTTCGTCATAAGTTCTTCAGAATTGTCTTGGATCATTGTATTGATCAGAATAGCTCAACCATTTACAATTGATTATCCTTAAAATATTGCTGTTACTGTATACAATGTTCTTCTGGTTGTTCCCATTTCACTTTGCATCAGTTCATAAAAGTCTTCTCAGGCTTTTCTGAAACAATACTACTAGTCATTTCTTATAGAACAGTAGTATTCCATTACAATCATATACTACAACTTGTACAGCCATTCCCCAATTGATAGGCATTCCCTCAGGGTCCAATTCTTTGCCAACACAAAAAGAGTTGCTATAAATATTTTTGTACATACGGATATTTTTCCTTTTCCTTTGATCTCTTTGAGATATTAACCTATTGGGTGTATTGTTGAGTAAAAGGCTATGTGTAATTTTGTAGTCCTTTAGGCCAAGTTCAAATTGTTCTCCAGAGTGGTTGAATCAGTTTACAACTCCCTCAAAAGTGCGGTAGTGTTCCAATTTCCCCATAGCCCCTCCAACATTTGTCATTTTCCTTTTCTGTTACATTAGCCAATTTGATAGGTATGAGGTGGCACTTCAGAGTTTTAATTTTTATTTCTTTAATTAAGAGTGACTTAGAGCATTTTTTCCCCTCATGGCTATAGATAGCTTTGATTTCTTCTGCTTGTATATATACTTTGACCATTCATCAATTAGGCAATAACTTGTATTCTTACAAATTTGATTCAGTTCTTTATACATTTGAGAAATGAGGCCTTTGTAAGGGAAAGATATTATAAATTCTCTCTCCCCTTTCTCCCCCACCCCAGTTTCCTGCTTTTCTTCTAATCCTGGCTGTATCAGTCTTCTTTGTGCAAACCCTTTTTAATTCTATGCAATCAAAATTATCCATTTTACTTCCAATTATCTTCTCTATTTTTACTTGATCATAAATTCTTTCCTTACCCATAGAACTGGCAAATTTTTCAATGCTGCCCTTTTGCTTATAATATCACTATATCTAAATCATGTTCCCATTTTGACCATATCTTGGTATATGGTGTGAGGTGCTGGTCTATACCTAGTTGCTTCCAAATTGTTTTACAGTTTTCCCAGTTATTTTTGTCAAATAGTTCTTGTCTCCAAAATTTGGATCTTTGTGTTTATTAAATACTAGATTACCATGGTTATTTACTACCATGTATTGTGTACCTAATCTATTCCACTGATGCACTGCTCTATTTCTTAGCCAGTACCAGATTGTTTTGATGATTATCACTTTGTAATATAGTTTGAAATCTGCTAGGTTATCTTCTTTCACATTTTTTCATTGTTTCCTTTGATATTCTTGACATTTTATCCTTCTAGATGAATGTTGTTACTATTTTTCCTAGCTCTATGAAATCATTCAATGGCAGTCTGATTGGTATGGCACTGGATAGATAAATAAATTTAGGTAGATTTGTCATTTTTTTATATTGGCTCAGCCTACCTATGAACAATTAATAATCTCCCGGTTGTTTAGATCTGACTTTATTTGTGTGAAAACTGTTTTGTAATTGTGTTCATATAGTTTCTGGGTTTGTCTTGGCAGGTAGACTGTGAAATATTTTTTATTATCTGTAGTTATTATAAATTGAATCTCTCTTTATATCTTTTCCTGCTGGGCTTTGTTGGAAATAGATGGATGATGATTTCTGTGGGTTTATTTTATATACTACAACTTTGCTAAAATTGTTTATTGTTTTAACTAGTTTTTTAGTTAATTCTCTAGATTTCTCTAAATATACCATTATAGTCTCATCAAAGAGTGATAGTTTTGTTCCTTCATTGACCATTGTAATTTCTTGAATTTTTTTCTTGTCTTATTGCTATAACTAGCTTTTGTAGTAAAATATTGAATAATAGTGATGGTAATGGATAGCCCTGCTTCACTCCTGATCTTAATTATTTGATTTCTATTGGTTTTGTTATTGATACAATCAGGTCAATTATACTGATAGTTTCCTGAATATTGAACTAGCCCACATTCCTGGTATAAATCCTACCTGGTCAAAGTGTGTAATCTTTGTGATATATTGCTCTAATCTCCTTGATAGCATTTTATTTAAAATTTTTGCATCAATATTCATTAGGGCAATTGATGTATAGTTTACTTTCTCTGTTTTTGCTCTTCCTGGTTTAGGTTTCAAAGTTGCATTTGTGTCATAACACTAATTTGATAAGACTCTTTTGCCTATTTCCCCAAATAGTTTATATCATATTGGAACGAATTATTTTCTTAAATGTTTGGTAGGATTCACTTGTGAATCTATCTGGTCCTGGGGATTTTTTTGCTTAAGGAGCAAGCTCATTGATGACTTACTTCATTTCTTTTTCTAAGATAGGGTAATTTAAGTATTCTATTTTCTCTTTTGTTGATCTGGGTAATTAATAGTTTTGTAAATATTGATCCACTTCACTTTGGCAGTTTTATTGGCATATAATTGGGCAAAATAGCTCCTAATAATTCTTTTCATTCCCTCTTACTTGCTGGTGAATTCACTCTTTTCATTTTTGATACTGGTAGTTTGGTTTTCTTCTTTCTTTTTAAAATCTAATTAATCAATGATTTATCTATTTTATTTTTAAAAATGATACTATCTCTTAATTTTATTTATTAGTTCAATGGTTTTTTACTTTAAATTTTTTAATCTTTGATTTTCAGGATTTTCAATTTGATATTTAAGTGGAGATTTTAAATTTGTTCTTTTTCTATTTTTAGGAATTACATACCCAATTCATTGAACTCTCTTTCCTTATTTTACTGATGTACACATTTAGGTGTACACATTTTCCCCTACATATATTGCTTTAGCTGCATCCCATAAATATTTATATGTAATCTCATTGCTGTCATTCTTTCTAATTAAATTATTTGTTGTTTCTGTGATTTATTCTTTGATCCACTCATTCCTTACCATTAGATTATTTTGTTTCCAATTAATTTTAGTATATGTTTCCACAACTCTTTATTGAATCTAATTTTTATTGTATTATGTGTTCATAAGTGTTCAAAAGGATGCATTTATTATTCCTGCTTTCCTGAATTTGTGTGATTTTTATGCCCTAATGGTCAATTTTTTTTGAAGGTGTCATGTTCAGCTGACAAAAAGGTATGCTCCTTTCTATTTCCATTCAATTTTCTCCAGGAGTCTATAATATATAACTTTTGTAAAATTCTATTCATCTTCTTAATAGTTTTTTTATTTATTTTATCATTACATGTATCTAGTTCTGAGAGGGGAAAGTTGAGGCCCCCCTTTACTGTCTATTTGCTCCTCTAACTCATTTAACTTTTAAGAATTTGCATGTTCTGCTACGCGTTGCATATATGTTTAGTATTGGTGTTACTTCATTGTCTGTGACACCTTTTAACAAATTGTAGTTTCCCTGCTAATTTCTTTTAATTAGGTCTATTTTTGCTTTTGCTTTGTCTGAGAGCATGATTGCTACTCCTGCCTTTTTTGCCTCATCTAAAGCATTATATATTCCACTCCAGCCTCTACATATGCTTTGGTCCATGCCATAAACAGAAAATCCAAGAAGATAGCCTATTAACATTTTCATATCCAAAAAAGAGAAATTAAAACTGGAAAACAGAATAAAGTACCCTATTTCTGATTGTTTTGGCCAATATTTAGCAAAACTAAAATATTTGTTTAAATATCCAGGTTTTTGAATTATGCTTTAAAATTTGAAAGAGCTTTTCATGTCAATTTACATTTTTTCCAATATATGGATTATTAAAGAATTTTTAGGAATTATAGAGTGGGTAATTAAAGAGAGATGAAGGTTCATATTCTAAAACCCTTAATATCTTAATACTAACTTGATAGGTCTTGGTTTCATGTTTTATGCAGCCAGAAGGCATAGTGGAGAGAGAGCTGGGCCTGGATACAGGAAGATGTGAGCTCCAGTCAGGCCTTAGGACATTTAATAGCTGTGTGCACATGGATAAATCACTTAATCTTTGTTTGTCTCGGTTTCCTTAAATGTAAAATCAATCTACTAATATTGTCCCCTCTCTAGGGTTGTTATAAGAATCAAATGAGATAATGTTTGTAAATTGCCTACTAGCACAGTGCCTGGCACATAGTGCTTAATAAATACTTGTTTCCTTCCTTTATTCCTTAGAGACTGAGTCTATATAAATCTGGGAGAAGCCCAGTTTAGCCAAGAAACTCTTCCATTTGGCATTTAAAGTCCTCAACCTTCAGACTTCAACCTATATTCCTAGAAATATCATGTTATTCCCTTTCATCCACTTGCCATTCCAACTAAGTTAGTTTTTTCACTGTTGCCTGTCTTTGGATCTTGTGACAGACTGGCCCCCATCCCTAGAATATACCCCTTCAAATCAGAATCTAAATACATGAATCACCTCTTTCATGAAGTGTTCTTTGACTCTTGACAGTTGTTTGTTTTCTCTTCCTTACAAAATTGGTTTGTATTTACATACACATACATGTGTGTACACATGTTTGTGTGATTATGTCTGAATTATGTTTGTGTGATTCAATGTGTAATTTATCCTGGGCAAGACATTTAATCATGCAATGCTTTTGGCTACTCTCCAAGATTATTAATTGTAGGGCAGTTTCTGACCTGGATTGACAGTGGCACTTACTCATCCAGAAGTCCCTTATATTGTGAAATCACAGATCTAGTCCTTCTCCATATATTCATTTTGTAAAAAGGTATTTAAGTGTTTGCTTTAGATAATAATTTTAGAAATTCACTGGTTAACAGCTCAGACACAATCCTAGTTTGAGCAGTGAATTAGGTAAAGTAGAGAAAAAGGGTTTTCTGCAGTAAAGCTGTGCTGACTTATGGAAAATTGAAAGAGGAAACTGAGGAAGAGAATGCTAATTTACTAGGCTTTATTTCTTTTTTTTAATTTTAGAATGGGACTTAAACCCATATCTTCTTAAGACTATAAATTATAGAGAAGGTACTGACCTGAATTAATAGAGGAAATTTCCTTTTCTGGGAGTTCTGTATACCAATAAATTCACATGTCCATTTCCTATTCTTATTTTAGGACAGAATTGACTTTGGAATAAATTTTCTGAACCTCTGGGTTCAATAAGAGGGGTGCCAGGAAATTGAAAACTTGTGAAATGACCTTAGGGTTTATTGTAAAATGAATGAATCCATGCCAGGACCACCTCTCCTCCCACCCTACCACTTCACATATTCTAGTCTTACATGAACTAGATATGATTTAATGACATAATCTAAAGAGCACTGGACTTGGAGAGAGAGGACCTATGCTCAGATACCACTTCTGTCATTGTCTGTATGTGCGTAACCTTGGGCAAAGTCACTTAACATCTCAGTTTCCATTTCCTCACCTGTAAAATCTTTGTATTGATTGACCACACAAGCTCCTCTTTGCTCTCCTTTTATTGTCCTTTGGGCTAGATCTGTCTTGGAAATCAACCTGATGGTCAGTCTGTTACTTTTTGGAGTGCTGTGTTTTACCATTGATGTTATGGGCTTTGCCCTTCAGCTATAGGAATCACACAAACAATTCCTCCTTCTCTCTATGAGGTAATACTGCTCAGGAAATTTCTTTTTCTAGAAGTTCCAATCCCCAAACTATTAAACTTGGGAACTCTCTGACTTGAGGTTATCTGTGAGCTATTCCCCAAAGCTGATGCAGCCTAGAAAATTCCCTTCTCTGGTTAGATTCTGGGATCAAAGTTGACAATGAGATCAGAACTCTCCTTTCTCTGCAACAGGCGGTTGAATTTCAGAAACATTTTTCATGAATTCCCCTGCAGTTTGAAATTTTTGATTCCTGCAGTCATTCCCCAAGAATTCAGCCAAAGAATGCCTCCTCAATGCTAAGTTAATGTTCCAATACAGAATACCCTTAAAAGGACACAGAAAAATGTGGATTCAGGATTTTAGTTCAGTCTGGTGCATGGCATTCAGGATTAATGGTGAACTAGAACTTATGGAGGTTAGTACTTTCTCTGATTCAGCTAGCAGAGACTCTTATTACTCTAGCCTTGGCTAGCCCATCAAGGATCAGAGTGAAGACTCTTCAGCCAGTCCTGGCAAGGAGCATCTCTGCCATCAGGTTGTCTTAGAGCCCTCTTCAATCTTGATGGCCACATTCTTCTCTAGTAATCACATCTCCTGTCACTTCCTGTTGCCATTCTCTAGCCAAAGCCCAGAAATTCCATGGGTAGCAGAGCAGAGGAGGGAAAGTATAAAGTGAGGGGCCCTCCAAATGAATTACATAGCATTATCTAAACACAAATAATTAAGCCATGACTAGTGAGCCTTTCAGGGAAGTAGGGTTTAAATTTCTCCTAAATTTTTTTGAAGCAACCTCTATTAACTTCAAATGTGGGATATACAGACATATACATACATATATACACATGTAGGTATATATACTCACGTGTATATACATATATACATATAGACACTATATATTTCTAAAGAGAAATGTTGATCTTAATAAGAAGATTAGTGTTCTAAATTCTTTTAAAAGTATGTTTTAATGTGACACTGCTTTTGTTTTGGTTAGATATATGTCTCTGAAGGCATTCATCTTTATGGCATATACCAGTTTTGCTGAACACATATGGATGAAGTTGCAAAAAATCTAATAGTTTAAATGTAAATCTTTTCAAAGTGCTATATTATCATCATTTCTTTAGAAGCTTAGTAAATCCAGTTTTTATCAAATCAGATACCTAGTTCTATATACCACTAGAGGTTGAATATCTTATGTGTAGAAAGTAAGACTGGCTCACGGTAGATTATTTTCTGGTAAAGGAGTAGATTGTCCTATTGTCTATTACTTAGAATTATAACTAAAGGAATGGCTGCTGACCATGGAGAGAGCTCAAAAAATTCTCATATTAATAATTTGTATTAAGTCATAGATGATGTACTTATCAAATTTGCATGAAACACAAGACTGGGCTATTTAGCTTCCTTAGTAGATGACGTGGAGTATGCATTCAAAAAGATCTCAGTAAGTTAGAACAATGAACCAAAGCCAATAGGATTAAATTTATTAGATGGCCTTAAAAAAGCTCCACAAAATCCTTTCAAAAGCACATGATGAAGGAGGGATGGCTTTAGTTCCTGTAGAAACTATATGAGGGATCAATTACATTGCAAACTCAATATGAGCCAGCAGTGTGATATATCAGCCAGAAAACTAGTGCAGTCCTAGACTTCATTAAAGAGTAGAGTAATATCTAGTTCAAGGGAAAAAAAAATTATAGTCCAAATGTCACCTGCCCTGGTCAAATCACATTTTCAGTATTATCTTAAATTTTTTGCACCACATTTTTAGGAAAGAGAAGATTGAGAACAAAATTTTGAGGGGCCTAGAGTTTATACTTTGCAAGATTATGCAAACTAAATTTCAAAATCAAACCCTAACCAGGCCCACTTTTTAGAGGAGAGTATGTTGTATGATGCCAGACAGTGCATAATCTAATTCCTCAGTAAAATGCTGGCATAGGACTATCTGTAGATAATTAGAAAACTAGATGTCATCTATATGTATGAAGAAAGGGAAGAGTGGTAACTGTCCTCAACTATTTGAAGAGATGTCACCTAGAATAGGGTGAGACTTTCTCTACTTGGTCTCAGAAGGCAGAACTAGAGACCAGATAGGGTAGCTAAGAATGAGAGCTGTCCCAAAGTAGGATGGTTTACCTCAGGAGACAGTGGGATCCTATTCCTGAGAGACTGGGTGACTACTTGTGGGTGAGGTGGGAGAGGGGATTCCATTTAGGGATGGCCCCAGGGATCCCTTTTAGTTCTGGAATTTTCTGATTGTGTGAAAATATTGCTATACAACTCTACATTCAAAGAGATGGAAAAATAATTTTGAAACAACTCTTTGCCATCTTTAATGAGAATCATCTTCCTGTTGTTTTAAAGTGTTAAATGTTGAAAATGATTATATTTCCTGTGAGTATTCATATGGTACATGATGCTAGGTTAAATTAATAAAAAAAAATCTAAAGTGCATTCTGAGCACCACCATTTGTTCTTTTTCTTTAAGCTAATTCTATGTAGATACATATGTAAATGTATTTATATGCTTACATATGTACATTTATGTTATACATATATGTATGTGTATGCATGTGTATATATATATATATACCTTTTTATATATTTTTTATATACCTTTTTATATACCTTTTTTATATACCTTTTTATAGCTAGTTTCTTCCCTTTCCAATCTGTCTACTGCTGACCTGCCAAATTGATGTTCCTAAAGCACACTGACCATGCCAATCCCCTGCTCAAGGTATTTCAGTGTCATCCCATTGTCTCCAGAATGAAATGGCTTTAATCTAGCTTTCCAGCCAGATTTCACATTACCTTGTCTTGTTTTACACTTCAGCCAATCTGGCCTGTTTGATGTTCTCCATATAGGACAATCCATCTTCTTCCTTCATAATTTTGCATATGTTGCCCACCCCAACTCCCACTACTCCCATGTCTGGAATGCTGTTCTTCCTCACTTCTACCTCTTTAAATCTCTAGTTCCCTTCTTGGCTCAATTCAAATGATTCCTCCTACGTGAAGCCCATCTTAATCCCTTCAGAGACTGCCTGAAATATTTTTGAAATTTGCTTCATATATGTTTTGTATTTATTTAGGCATTTAGTATTTTCCTTTGTGGAATATAAGCTCCTTGAGTGCAGGAACTATTTCCTTTTCAGTTTCATTCCTAGAACCTAAAATAACGATGACTAATAAATAGCCTCTTGAATAAAACTGAAAAAGATCCGCTAGGTATTCCTCACCTCCCTCTTCCATGCCTCTGCACAAATGCTTAGAAACCAAGTGGCTCATCTAGGATTAAATACTTAGCTAGGCATTTCCAGACTTCCATGACCTCATTCCAATCTACACTTCTGGAGATTTCCTATTCCTTGTCTTCACATGCTTTGAATTCCAGACAAACTGGCTGACTTACTGTATACTATATCCTATCTCTGTGTATTCAGAAAGATTGTCCTCCATGCCCACATTAAATAGCAGCCTTTCCTTCAATTCTCAGCTGAAGATTGAGGTATTCACATGTGAAACTTTTCCTTCTAATTTATTGACATATTTGTTTTGACATGACAGATATCCAACAAACACTCAATAAACCCTCTTACAAAGCACGTTCCCTGAAAAATAGCTATTTCATTGATTATTTAGCATCTTTGACAATGTGGTACTTTTATTTATATTTTAGCAGAATTTTGTTCTATCCATGCTGACTTTATTTACATAGCTGTAATCATTGTATGTATTGTTCTTTTGGATCTGACAAAGACTTTGCTGATTTTCTCACCTGTTGGTGCTTGTTGCATTGCCTTGTATTTACTTGTCCATGTAGATGTTGTATTTACCAAGTAGTAATAACAGCCAGCACTTGTAGGGTAGTTTGAGGTTTGCAAAGCTCTTTACATATCTTACTTGAATGTAAACTTCTTGATGACAGAGGTTGTTTTATTTTTCTGTCTTTTATCCTTCACACCTAAGAAAGCACACATCAGGTACTTAATAAATATTTGCTTAATTGGATTCAACTGATATGTTTACTGATATTTGATGCTAAGTGCAATTATGTAGCATTTAAAAATTATCCTTAATTTGAAAAACTATGGTAGCACATTGACATAATTCTTTAGAAAGCATGTTCTGAATCTGCAGATAATTGACTTATTTTGGTATTTTTTTTTTCTGTTCAAGAAGAATGACCAAACTGTGTATTTATATATGAACATATATGTAGATGTTCCAATGACCAATTTTGTTTTAGATAACAAGACATTTAAATTGTTTTTGTTTCTTATTAAAATTTTAAGCATTGTCATAATTTATGTGGTAATCAGTCTAGACTGCATTAAGGATAACAAAAATAGTGGCTTTAATTATCCTAAAAAGAATCAATGATTATTAAAAATTCTCACTTCTTAAACATTTCTTAAATTCCCCAAAACATACTTATATGGATGGTCTTGTACTGATTAAATCAAGCCTCAGAACAACTAGAATTTCCTTGTTGAGATCCATAGTAATTCAAAAGAGATAGGTCTGATAGTATATAGGAAAAACTAGAATGGATGAAAAATGGCTATTTTCCCGCTTACAACATGTAGTTGGAGTTATTGCATCAGAATATGTGTTTGGAACACACAAAGAAGACAGATAATACATTGGGCCCAGAATCAAATAGTAGAAAGAGAACAGGTAAGATTGAGGTTTAGAAACTGCAAAGTTTTTTTTTTTTTTAACAACTCCAATCAAAGATTCATTTTTTTCAAACTAAATATTTTCCTAGTAATATTCTATGGTTGTGAATCTTGGACCACTACAATCTCTAATAAAATAAAGTTGCAGCTGTCACAAGAACCCATACATGTTGATTCATGTTGATAAGGATCCATGTTGGACATGAATATAGAGTCATAACTAATGCAACTGAGGAAATGTGTAATAATATATATATATATATATATATATACATATTTTTTTTTAAAAAGATGGACCAGTCATGTAGCAAAAACAAAGGATAACAAATGGCTACCTTGAGTGCTCCATTGGCCTCCTTGAGCAATGAAAAGATCTAGAGTGAGACATGTCAGTAAGATTATGGGTCCATTTAAAGTATTGAAATATTCCTAATTTGAGTCATGTGGCTGTACATCACAGAACTTTTAAATCTCAGATAAACTAAAACTAAAAAGAACTTAAAGAGTAATATAAAAATATATAATGGGTATTAGCAAAGTGCAACTTGTTACCAGTGACCATTAAGAAACAGAATAAAAATTGAATCAAAAATATAACTGGAAAAGAAAGTGGCTCTGTCAGATCTACAAGAGACAACAGATGACCAACTTGAGTTACACATTGATACCCTGATAGAACAAAAATATTTGAGGTCTTCCTCTTTTTTTATAGATAAATCTTATATGAAAGATGAAAAAGACATAGGAAGGTCACAAATTTCATTGGTAAAAAGAGTACTTGAATCTGTGTTGTATAAAGTGTATGTGAAAATGTTTCATTTTTGTATAGTTATTGGATTGTAAGTTCCTTGAAGGTAGGACCTCTTTTTTTTCTTTTTACCTCCTAAAACCTTTACCTATCTTTACCTTTTTACCTTACCTTTCCCCCCTAGCACCTAAAACAGTTCTTGGCACATAGCCGATGCTTAATAAATGCTTGGTTATTAACTGACTGATTGATTGTGAATTGAAAGTAAATTTATACATTTTATAAAATTTTAAATTTTGCCATTGAAAAGTACATAGAAAAATAGCTTATTATAGTAATTCCATGGATCTGTGATATCATTAATGTACACATATTCACATCCTTCCATCTCTCTCTGTCCTAACACACATTCTTTTTTTAAATTTTTAAATTTTTTATTTTTTTCCTAACACATTCTTAAGAATAATGCATACAATGTATTTATTTTTAAATTAACTGTGCACAGGATGAGTTGACGCTTTGTTTTGAAAATGTCATGGCATCTTGATTATTAGAGAGAAGTTGAAGTATCACAAAACTAGACCTGAGAATAACTTAAAAAAAAACTTTAAAAAGCAATTATTAGTTGGTTTAGTGATTTGATTGATAAAATAATGAAATTATTGAAAATAAAAAGAAAAATGCTTCCCAGTATGCTTTCAAAATGCAAGGAAAAAGAAACTTTTATGTATCACTGGAAATATGTGTTTTGTTCTTTGGATATAGCTAAGTATAATTATTCATCAATTTCAAGATAGAATTACTATTCACTTATACATGAATTTATATTACTCTCATATTCTGCAGAGTCCCAGCAGGGAAAATTCTTATTTGAATTGACAGTTGCTGGATTCAAAATATCAAACCCCCTTCCCCTCCCCCCCCAAGTTACAAAACTTAAACAATTTAGTCAGTTTTTTAAAGGATTTGTTCCCAGTTCTTAGAAGCGTTTAATTCTGGATATTGTTAACAAGGTGCATGAAAACTTTGTAGTTAGAGATGAATATAAAGCTTATTTGACACACAGCCCTATTAAGAGTTTCATGGTGTCAACAATTCACTGGAGCCAAAACCCTCCTTTATTGGTTAATCAACCAATACATATTTATTAAACATCTATTATTGTGAACTCTATTGTTGTTTGTCCCGCATTCTCAAAGGGGACCATGATATCAGAGAGATGATGCCATGACAAGCAAATGAATTGAATTTGTGAGGGAGGGTTGCACAGTCACCAGTCTCACTTTCTCCTCCAGAGCCATTTGGGTCCAGTGGCAAGATTTAGATCAGGATGACTGGAGATGGCCCTGGATGCACAGCCCTGCCTCACTTAAATCCAATTGACTTGAATGTTATGGCATCACCTCCCTGAAGTCATGGTCCTCTTCTAGAACTAACAACAAACAACAACCTCTGTGAGTAGGAACTGTCTCACTGGGGATTCAATTGGAATTGTCCAGTTGGGAAACACATTCTTTCTTTCTTTCCTCTCCTTCCTTCCTTCCTTCCTTCCTTCCTTCCTTCCTTCCTTCCTTCCTTCCTTCCTTCCTTCCTTCCTTCCTTCCTTCCTTCCTTCCTTCTCTCCCTCCCTCCCTCCTTCACTCCTTCCTTCCTTTCTTTCTTTCCTTCTTCTTTGTCTTCCCTTACATTCCCTCTGTTCACATAGGGTATCATACCTTTACCTGAGAGTGCTTTGCCCAAAGAAATGTAAATTTTATTGCTGAAACTTCCCAACACATCTCAGGGTTCAAGGACTACATTTATCTCTTACAGATCATGCCTTAGGCCCAAATCACTCCAGCTTTCATTGACTGGCCAAGGATAGGTCCCAGGTCAAGCCCCACTTAGTCATTGTTTGGGTCCTGGTTGACTCAGAGTGAATGTAAATAGCAATTGTTTTTGTTTGG
>CM053623.1:153168236-153190259 GCA_028646595.1 Phalanger gymnotis
CAGTGTGTTAATGTCTCAATTTTCCCACTTCCCCTCCAAATTCGGTCATTTTCTTTTTCTGTCCTATTAGCCAATCCAATATCTATGAGGTAGTTACCTCAGAATTGTTTTAATCTGCATTTTTCCAATAAAGAGCGAATTTAAGCATTTTTCATATGGCTACAGAAAGCTTTGATTACTTCATCTGAAAATTGTTCCTATCTTTTGATTATCCATTGGGGAATGGCTCTTGTTTTTATAAATTTACCTCAGTTCTCTATATGTTTGAGAAATGAAGCCTTTATCAGAGAAACTTGTTTCAATTTTTTTCACAGTTGGTATTGCTAACTTACTATTTATTTGCCATTTACTAAGTTACTATTGCTATTTCCCTCCATCCTATTCCCCCCTCATTTATTCTATTATCCCTTTCCTTTCACCCTGTCCCTCCTCAAAAGCTTCTAACTACCCCATCCCCCAATGTCCCTCCCTTCTATCAACCTCCCCCCTCCCCCTTCTCTTATCCCTTTTCTCTCCTACTTTCTTATGGGGTGAGATAGATTTCTATAGCCAATTGAGTGTGTATGACATTCCCTCTTTGAGCCAATTCTGATGAAAGTAAGATTCACTCACTCTCCCTCACCTTCTCTTTCTTCCCTCCCACTTTAAAAGCTTTTTCTTGCCTCTTTTATATGAGATAATTTACCCCATTCTACCTCTCCCTTTCTCTTTCTCCTAGTACATTCCTCTCATCCCTTAATTTTACTTTTTAGAGATCATCCCTTCATATTCAACTTACACCCATGCCTTCTGTTTACATATACTCCTTCTAACTATCCTAATAATGAGAAAGGTCTTATGAATTACAAACACCAGCCACCCATGTAGGAATGTAAACAGTTTAACCTTATTAAGTCCCTTATGATTTCCCTTTCCTGTTTTCCTTTTTATGCTTCCCTTGAGTCTTATATTTGAAAGTCAAATTCTCTATTCAGCTCTGGTTTTCTCCTCAAGAATGCTTGAAAATCCTCTATCTCATTGAATAACCATTTTTTCCCTGAAGGATTATACTCAGGTTTGCTGCATAGGTGATTCTTATTTGTAATCCTAGCTCCTTTACCCTCAAGAATATCATATCCCAAGCCTTCTGATCCTTTAATGTAGAAGCTGCTAAATCTTGTGTTGTCCTGATGATGGCTCCACCATACTTGAATTGTTTCTTTCTGGCTGCTTGCAATATTTTTTCCTTGACCTGGAAACTCTGGAATTTTTTAAATTCCTGGCAGTTTTCCTTTTGGGATCTCTTTCATGAGGTGATCAGTGGATTCTTGCAGCTTCTATTTTACCGTCTGGTTCTGGAATATAGGGGCAGTTTTTCTTGATAACTTCTTGAAAGATGATGTCCAGGCTCTTTTTTTTTATTGTGGCTTTCAGGGGATCCAACAATTTTTAAATTATCTCTCCTGGATCTATTTTCCAGGTCAGTTGTTTTTCTAATGAGATATTTCACATTGTCTCTTTTTTCTCCCCATTCTTTTGGTTACAGCTTATTGTTTCTTGATTTCTCATAAGTCATTATCTTCCATTTGCTAAAGTTATAATTTTTAAGGAATCATTTTCTTTAGTGAGCTTTTGGACCTACTTTTCCATTTGGCCAGTTCTGCTTTTTAAGGCATTCTTCTCCTCATTGGCTTTTTGGACCTCTTTTACCATCTGGTCTAGTCTGTTTTTTAAAGTGTTATTTTCTTCAGTACTTTTTGTGTCTCCTTTACCAAGCTGTTGACTCTTTTATCATGAATTTCTTGCATCACTCTCTTTTCTCTTCCCAATTTTTCCTCTACCTCTCTTACTTGATTTTCAAAATCCTTTTTGAGCTCTTCCGTGGCCTGAGACCAAGTCACATTTTTCTTGGAGGCTTTGGATATAAAGGCTTTGACTTTGCTAACTTTTTCTGAGTGTGTATTTTGATCTTCCTTGTCACCATAGTAACTTTCATTGGTCAATATTTTTTTCTGTTTGCTTATTTTCCCAGCCTGTTACTTGATTTTTAACACTTTGTTAAAGTAGGTCTCTGTTTCCAGAGTGGAGGGCACACTGTCCCAAGCTTCAGGGGTTTTGTGCAGCTGTTTTCAAAGATACTTCTAGGGGCCTGCAAGTTTTCAGTTCTTCCAAGGTGGTATGATCTAAGGAGAATTGTCTACTACCTTCCTGACCTGTGCTCTGGTCTGCGAGTGACCACAAGCGCTCTTTTCTGCCCTGAGACTATGAGAAGGCTCCCCACTTCACTGTGGCCATAAGCTCTGCTGTGCTTTTGGCCACCGCCTTCCTCAGTTTATCCTCTCTATTGATTCCCCTCCTTTATCTTACCTTTTTTCCCCTTGCTACTTCTTCCCTCCTTGTGACCACCTCCCCCACCCTTTCCCCTTTCCCCTCCTGCCTGTAGGATAAGTTTTATTTCTATATTTCTCAGAGTGTGTGATTCTCTTCTTGAACCAAATCTCATGAGAATAAAGCTCAAATAAATGTAGCTCTCCTCCCTTCCTTCTTTCCTTCTACTATGTTTTTGTGGCTCTTCATGTGATATAATTTACCTTTTTCTACCACCTCCTTACCTCTTCTCCCAGATCCATCCCTTTACATCACTTAATTATATTTTTTACCATTATATTAGTTATTTTATACTGACATCCACAGTCTATGTATATGCCTTTCCATTGTCATAATAACTGTACTATTCTCAAGATTGACATATGTATAAAACGTATAGAAAACAATATAATCATATATGTGGATATAAACAATTTGCCCTTATTGATTAACAAGGTTTTTTCCCCCTGTTTACCTTTTTATGTCTCTCTTGAGTTTTGTATTTGAAGATCAAATTTTCCATTGAGCTCGGGCTTTTTCATCAGGAAGATCTGGAATTCTCTTATTTCTTTGAATATCCATCTCCTGGCCTGAAAAAATTATGCTCAATTTTGCTGGGTAGTTGATTCTTGGTTGTAGTCCAAGCACCTTTGCCTTTCAGAACATCATATTCTAATTTTTCCTGTCATCTTTTGGAGGGGGGAAGGCAAGGCAATTGGGGTTAAGTGACTTGCCCAAGGTCACACAGCTAGTAAGTGTGTTGAGCGTCTTAGGCTAGATTTAAACTCAGGTCCTCCTGACTCTAAAGCTGGTGCTCTACTCACTGCACCACCTAGCTGCCCCATAAGCTCTGCTATACTAGTGCTCCTTCTCACCCTGGGACTGCCACCCAGGATGGCCACCCAGATCTGAGTGTGGGAAAAGCAACAGAGTCCTACCCCTAGTTTCAGCAAAGAGACTCTTGTAATCTGCTTTCAACCAGCTATTGGACCCCCTTACCGCCTGTGGGCTGAGAGCTCTGGAAGCAGTGGCTGCTGCTGATGCTGATTCAGTGGTTCCCAAAGCCTGCTCCTGGTTTACTGAGGCCACAGCTATGCTGGCACAACCTGTGCTGGACTGTGCTCCACACTCACCCAGGTGCAACATACCTTTCCTGCTGACCTTCTAAGTTGTTTTTGGCATCTGTGGGCTGAGAGATCTGGAAACTACCACTGCTGCCACCAATTCAGTCACCCTGAGGCCTGGGTCCTGGTTTAGTGGTGCCCAGTCTGCCCTGGCACAGCCTGCACTGGGCAGTGCTACTCTGTGCTCCTCTATCATCCTGGTGCAACAGACCTTTCCTGATGACCTTCTAAATTGTCTTGGGCTAGAAAATTTTTCACTCTGTCTTTTTGTGGGTTCTGCCACTCTAGAATTTGTTTGGAGTCATTATTGAAAGGTATTTGGAAGAGAGCTCAGGCGAGTCCCTGCCTTTACTCTGCCATCTTGGCTCTGCCTTTCTCATTTGATTTTCACAAGCACCCTGTGGAGGTAGTGCTATTATTAGCCCCATTTTACAGATGGGGAAACTGAGGAACCTGGGAGTTAAGTGACTTGCACAGTATCACATAACTAGTAAGTATCTGAGGCCACATTTGAATTCGGGACTTCCTGACTCCAAGCCCAGGGTTCTATCTACTGGTCTGCCTAGCTGCCCCAAAGGAAGATAACACATAAGAGAGAACTGGAAAGTGGGGTGGTGCAGAAGGGGTAGCAGACGGATATCCAACATGCAGGCAACGTGGTATGGAGGTTCCCAGGAAATGGCATGGAGTCCTGCTTCCCAACAAGATAATTTTAAAGCTCACTTATCAGAACTGAATGCCACAGTGGTAGAGTCCAAGATAGTGGTATGGAAAAGAGGAAAATGATAGTTGGGGAAATGCTTTACTTTTGTTCAGTCATGTCTGACTCTTCAGGACCCCATTTGGGGTTTTCTTGGCAGAGATACTGGAGTGGTTTGCCATTTCCTTCTCCAGCTCATTTTACAGATAAGGAAACTGAGGCAAACAGGGTTAAGGGACTTACCCAGGGTCACCCAGATAGTAAGCGTCTGAAGGCAGATTTGAACTCAGGAAGATGAGTCTTCCTGACTCCCAGCCCAGCGCTCTCTGCACTACGGCGCCACCTAGCTGCTCAGGCTGGTAAACAGGCATCACAATGAGCAGAGATGGTGGGGACGTGTTATGGAGGACTGGTTCCTAGAAGGACAAGTGAAACCTCACAAGTCCTGAGTTTGGGGTTTTTTCAGCCCTTTGGAATTGATCATTAAGAGACCAGTTTCCTCAGCTGTGAAATGGGGACAGTGATGCCTATACTATCTACTTCATAGGATTGCTATAAGACTAAAATAATGTATATAACGCACTTCAAATAAATATCAGTAATTAACAAAGATAGGTCATTAGAGTATTGATAACTCCTGTGTGCAGAGCACCGTCTGGCAGTGCTGGAGTATTTGAAGAGACGAGAGACGAGGGGAAACATAAAAGAAATAGAAATTGGCTGGCTGCCGAAAATTATGTCAAATGATGCAGCACATTCAGAATTCTCACATCTCCTTTTCACATCAAATAGTGCAGGGACATCAGCCACTTCGATGATTCTTTCATGTTGTTTACACTTTATAAACAAAGATGTGCATGTATAGCTTGAGCATTCACTTTCAGAGAGGAGGCCTTTGCAGAATTTTCTTGCCAGAGACAGACTTTTACCATTGTCTCCCATTCACAATTTCAAATACTTGGAAAAAAAGAAAGCTATGATCCTCAACAGACACTTAAAAATGTACCTTTTCATTCAATAAATTCTGACAATAAAGATTTATTGTATATTCTATATCAACTTTAAATGTACTATATGTAATGCAAGCATACTACAATCTGAAAGGCAACATAAAGAGCTAACTGCAAATTAACTTTGACTTTGGCATTCTTAGAGAAGATTCCTATTTTATTCCTGAACAATGGGAATTATTCATCAATTTGTGTCCGGTAGAATTGTATACATTGCATATAATCATCAGGGTCTTCAATGCCACTTTTGCTTTGAGGAATCAAAGCTCATCAAAAATACTCAAGCTAGTGCTTCCCATGTGGCAAGAAAGATTATGTAAAAATCTACCAGCTAGGACCCCTTAAAGGCATTTCTATTACTGTGTTAGTATCGTAGTGCATTTCAGTCACAGTCCCTATGCATGGCAATATAATCTGTAAATTCAAATTTAAAAGAATAATGATCAAATGTCTACTATATGCAAGGCTCTGTGCTTGGTGCTGGAGATCCAAGGATGGAAAATAACAAAAGTGCAACCCAAATTCACACACAGAGTGGGGCAGCTAGGTGGTGCAATGAGTAGAGCACCCGCCCTGGAGTCAGAAGGACCTGAGATCAAATCAGGCCTTAGACACTTACTAGTTGTGTGACCTTGGGCAAGTCACTTAACCCCAATTGCCTTGTCTTCCTCCCTCAAAAAAAACATTTCACACACAGATATGTTACAAGTAGACCACAATAGAATCAAAGGAGAGAAAAAACGCTCTAGGCAAACTTTGAAAAAGGGAGAACACTTTTCGCTGGGGCAATCAGTGAAACCTTGATGGAGAAGATAGAAACTAGGCTGAGCCTTAGAGGCAAAGAATAATTTTAATAAGTGAGGATAAAGAGGAAGTATGTTTCAGGCCAGAGCACCAGAAGACACAACTGCACGAAGGTATAGGCAGTACACAGAAATCAGGTAACAGCTGGTAGTGTAGTTTGTGAGAAACAAGTTAGCAGGAAGTAATCAACATTTGTCGAATTTGATTGAATGAAAAGAGAGGAACTGAGGTCATTATGCAGATAACTGAAGCTAAAACATAATCGGTGGAAGCAGCCAAAGAGGTGGGGGTAATAAGGTATTTTTTTATTTGATTTATCCGCTTCTATTTTCCATTGTGTGGCCATAATCTATTTTTTCAACACTAATCATTGTGTTCATTCGCATGACAGAAAGCATAGACATAAAATAATAAATTCTTGGAATATGCTTTAATTTTCCTTAGTAATCTTATTAAGTTTCACATTTTAAAATAGTAACTAGGTGGCAAAGAGGATAGAATGCTGGGCCTGAAGTTGAGAGTTCAAATCCAGTCTCAAACCCTTACTAGCTATGTGACTCCGGACAAGTCACTTAACCTCTGCTTGCCTCAGTTTCCTCAAGTGTAAAATAAGGATAATAGGAGCCTCTATCTGCCATGAAATCATACTGGTAAAGCACTTAGCGAAGTGCCTGGCACGCAGTATTCACCATATAAATGCTAGCAATCACCACCATCATCATTACTATTCTTTTATATGGTTATAGTGTTAAAGCTGGCAAGGATATTTTAAACGAGATATTTTGTCTTTGTTGTTTTAGATAAGAGAATATGAAAGTTGTGATAATAAAATTATATTTTCACTAAAGCTGAAATTCAATCTCTTGCTTAAATTATATAAAGTAGACAGGAAACTAACGTCATTCGGTGATCAGAATTCAACATCTGCTAAGTTTTCCTGCAAGAGATAGGCTATCACTGAGAAAAGCAGCTGTAGTTCTGAGAAATTCTAACTGGGAGAGCTCTTATTGTTAGAGCTAACATTTTGAATAGAAGGGCAAAAAAACAAAGTGCCCAAGCTGTCTATTTAGAATGAGTTAATATAAAATTTCCTTTGGGAAATTTCTTTTTCAAAAGTGAGAAATCTTTTTCTGAGTACATATATTTAATATTTCAACTTGTTTCATTCCATAATCAGGATTTTGAAGGGTAGAGAAAATGGTGACAGAAGTTCCAGATTCAATCATCCTAGGATTACTGACTTTCCTTCAGGTACTGAATCCAGTGGCACTGATTTTCCTTCACAATTTGATGTGTTGTATATGTAATACAATACTATTTGGACAACAAATAGCAACCATACAATATATTTTAGAGGACTATATGCAATATGTTTAAGGTCTGGTTTTTTTTTACACTAACATTGTCACAGGAATGAAAGACAGGATTTAGTTCTGAGTTATATTTGGTGAAGTTACAGAACTTGTCACATGGGAACAGAGGTGTGTTGGTGCATATTTAACAACAGACTCTCCAGATATACATATAAATATATATATATAATATATATACAATGAACTTTCGAGTTTAATATGCAACATGAACTTTTTGTCCATCATTTTGAGTCTAGACAGTCAATAAAACAATAGACCAAGTCATGATTTATAGTGTTTGCCAATTTCTAAAGTGTAAATGTAAAATTTAACAATCAGCTCACTTGACCCAATACAAGCTGGTGCCAGCATACACCATTTACTAATTTAAAATTAATGATATTTTTATTGCCCTTGTAACTTGAGGTACTGGACATTGAGGGTAGGGTAGGGGTGGAGATAGGAACTAGAACTGTGATTTCACTGATATAAAGGAAGGAAAGTCCCAGATGAGGAAACTTCTTCTACCCATGCAGGCTAGTACCTTCTCTGTGATTTATTGCCTTAGAGAATCCCTAGTCCTACAATACTCAGAGATTAAGTGACTTACCCAAGGTCACATAACCAGTACGTGTCAAAAGCAGGAATTCAATGCCAGTCTTCCTGGTTCCAAGGCCAGCTTTCTATCAACTATACCATGCTGCTTATACAAAAGCAGCATTTACAAATACAAATATAAATTTATATAATAATACAATAATCAATGGCATGTATAGTATTTGTTAAAATGATCAGTTTCCAGAAAATTTTTTTTTCCATTGTAGTGAGTAGATGAATCTTCATGATGAAAGAAAATTCAGTATTTCTCCAGAATAGGCTTTCCGGGAAGAGTAACATTAATTATTTGGTCTTAAAATAATAAGCTTGCCACTAAATAGGATACAGATGATATTACTTGTTCCATTGCAATGATTCCTGCCAATTTGATAGCCGATCTTCTTAGGGAGATCTGACATATAATGCTTTCTAAATCATGTTATTCTGGGAGATGAAATATTCCTCATTTATATAGTGCTTTAAGTTTGTGAAAGCCATTACACACATTATCTCATTTTTTCTCATGCCAGCGCTATGAGAGAGGTGTTATTATTATTTTCATTTTATACCTATAGGAACTAAGGCTCAGAGAGGTTGCGACTTGCCTAGAATCATACAAATAGGAAATACCTGTGATGGTGTGTCAAGTCAGGAAGCATTAAGCATTAACAGCAGCCCCTGCTATGTGCAAGACACTGCACTAAGCTCTAGAAATACAAAGAAAATCAAAAACAGTCCGTGCCTTCAAGGGTCTCACAGTGAAGGGAGAAAAGAGTCAAACAACTATGTACAAACAAAATATAAGCAGGATAAATTGGAAATAATCTCAAAGGGTAGGCACCAACATTAAACCAGGACATCCTAAGACTAAGCCCAGAGCTCAATCCACCCTAACACATTGCTTTTCCATGGAATTAAAGTCCTTGAAATTACTACTCTGGAAAGTGTTTATATTACTCAATGCAAATTGCAACCCCTTTATATGTTCTCATCGCATGCATTTCTCATCCATGTTCTTTTGCAGGTCCTCTAAAGAGGAACCACTCGCCAAATGTGTGGGAGGCTTTTTTCTAGATTTTATTACATTTCATGGCCACCAGTATAAATCTCAGGTTGGTCTTATTTTTTCCCCTACTATCTCCACATGATCACCCTCCTCCTCTTCTGGTCATGTATTTCCTCCAAGGTATAACTTAGTCTCTTTCTTGCATATACTGGCAGTCATCATCGGAAATATGCTTCCTCCTACCTTTGTCCATTGTGTCCCTCTCCATTGACTCCTCACTTGTGTGACATTAACACAAGCCTTCACAAAATGGGCAAGTTAAATTCTATCATCTCATTAATAAGTAGACATGTAGACCTGCTTTCATATTAGAAGAATCTACATGTATTTGCAATTCCACAAAATCAAAATTATATGAGGACTTCCAAGGGATGAAGCAGGAGGGCAGAATAAAGGAAACACTCAGCTGACTTCTCCCCAAAATCCTCCCAAAAAAACAACTTTAAAATAATGCCTCAAATCAAATTCTGGAGTGACAGAACCAACGAAGGTCAGGAGAAACATTCTTTAAGCCCAAGAGAACTTAGGAGATCAGAATGAGAAGTCTGTGACACAAGGGTAGAAGGTAGCCTAAAGTTTATAATAGTGCCACTCCCCACCCCATGCAGAAAACAGAATTCAACTATAACATAAATTCAAAGCAAAGAAATAAGCTGGGGAAAATGAACAAACAAAAAGAACCTGACCATAGAAAGCTAATGTGGTGATATGAAAGATCAAAATGCAAACTTAGAAGAAGATAACGAAATGAAAACACCTACAAGCAAAACCCCAAAGAAAAATGTGAATTAGACACAAATCAAACAAGAATTCCTGGAACGACTAATAAATGATTTTTCAAAATGAAAGTGACAGAGGAAAAAATAGGTAAGAAAAGAATGAGAGCTAGGAAAAAAATTATGAAAATACAATTTACAGCTTGGTAAAAGAGACACTAAAAATCCTGAAAAAAAAAATAACACTATACATGGTGGACAAAAGTAGGAGGAAACTTATTTCCAATGATGACTTCCAGTTAAACACACACACGTACACACACATACACACACACACACACACACACACACACACACACACACACACGGTATTTCCCCTCTCATAGTTAGATACATCTAACAATAAAATAAATGATAAAGAAATTAGGAAGATCAGTAGAATATTGGAAAAGTTAACTATGATAAACCTCAGGAGAAAATTGAATGAAATTTTTTTTTCAGTCATACATGGCCTCGTCACAAAAGTTGACCACGTACTAAAGCACAAAAACCTGACAACCAAATGCAGAAAAAAAAGAAATATTAAATGCACTCTTTTGGGATGCAATAAATGTAATATAATAAATGTAATGGAATGTCATAAATTAAATTTAATAAAGGGCCATGAAAACATAGATTAAAAATTAATTGGAAATTAAATAATCATAAAGAATGAGTGGGTAAAAGAATAAATCAGAGGAAGGATCAATAATTTCATTAAAGGGAATGACAACAATAAGACCACATTCCAAAATTTATGAGATGTAGCCAAAGCAGTAAAATAGAGAAAGAGCAGATGAATGAATTGGATGTACAATTTTTAAAGATAAAAAAAAAATTAAATCCCCACCTAGCAAAATGGAAATCTTGAAAATCAAAGGAGAGATTAATAAAATTGAAAGTAAAAAATATTGAACTAATGAATGAAACTAGGAGCTAGATTATGAAAAAAAATGATAAAATTGATAAACCATTGGTTAATTTGAATTTGAAAAGAACAAAACCAAATTTCCAAGATCAAAAATGAAAATGATAAATGCAAAATCAATAAAGAGAAAATTAAAGCAATTATTAGGCATTATTTTCCTTAATTATATGCCAGCAAAACTGACAATCTAAGTGAAATAGATAAATATTTACAAAAATATAAATTGCTCAGATTTACAGAAAATGAAACAGAATAATTCTACCTTAAATAATTCTACCTTAGAAAAAGAGATTGAACAAGCTATCAATGAGCTTCCTATAAAAAATCCCCAGGACTAGGTGGATTTACAAGTTAATTCTACCAAACATTTGAGGAACAATTAATCCCAATACTATATAAACTATTGGGAAAAAATAGGTAAAGAAGGCATCTAACCAAATTCCTTTTATATTTCAAATACAGTTTTCATACCTAAACCAAGTAAAGCAAAAATAAAAAATACCAGAAACTATAGACTAATTTCCCCATTGAATATTGATGTAAAAAAAATTAAATAAAATAATAGCAAAGAGATTATATCAATATATCCAAAAGATCCTACACTATGATTAGGAGGGATTTATAGCAGGAATTCAGAGCTGATTCAATATTAGGAAAATTATTAGCATAATTAACTCTATCAATTAGCAAAAATCACATGATTATATCGACATATACCAAA
Organism: Phalanger gymnotis; assembly: GCA_028646595.1. Taxonomy (NCBI): domain Eukaryota; kingdom Metazoa; phylum Chordata; class Mammalia; order Diprotodontia; family Phalangeridae; genus Phalanger; species Phalanger gymnotis. Next base: position 153,179,640 of record CM053623.1, read on the forward strand.
AAAGGCTTTTGACAAAATACAACATCCCATTCTCACTTAAAAAAAAAAAAAACACTAGAAAGCATAGAAATCAATAGAGGTTCCCTTAAAATGTTCTAAAACCATCAGCAAACATATCTGTAATGGAAACAATTTAGAGGCCTTTTCAATAACATCAAGGATGAAGCAAGGTTGCTGATTATCCCCCCTATTATTCGACATTGTATTAGAAATACTTTCCATAGTAACAAGACAAGAAAAAGAAATCAGAAGAAGAATAAGCAGTGAGGAAACAAACTACCATATCAGATGATATGATGGTACACTTCAAGAACCCTAGAGAATCAACTAAGAGAAGGGGAGAATTTAGAACTCATAATTTTTTAAAAAACTAATGTAAGAATTTTTCATGCAATTGGAAAATATTTAATGAAACAAAGATATAGTTTTTTTAAAAAAATACTATATGACAAGCTTGCTGACATCAGATAATTTTTCATTTTTTACACTGATATTCCCAAGGCCTAACACAGTTCTGTGTCACATAACAGATGCTTGATAAATGCTCATTGATTGGTGGGTTGATTTTGCTTAGGTGTTTTAAATGACAAAATTAGAGTAAGGAATGGCATCTGAGGCAATGTGGCCTTGGAATTGGGAAAATTTGGGTTTGAGTCCTACTTGTGGCATAGACTAGCCATGTGACCATGGGCAAGTAAAACCTCTCAGCGGGCCACAATCTCTAAGATTATAAATTATAAATGAGATGCCACTTAGCATTGATGAAGAGAGTTTTTGTACTAGAATTATCCTAAACTGACCAAATCAATGGTCATGAACATCCTCCACCTCACCCCACTCACAGAAAAATGACTTATGCAAAGTAAGGCATAAAATTGATAATCATCTTGTAAATTAATCTCTGGAGATAAAAATATTTGATTATTCAGGAAGTTTGTGTCTGCACATAAGAGTTACAGCTAATTGGTGTTATCATAGCAATTAATACTAAAAACAATAGAACAAGATTGAAATTTATATATATGTACATCTATATATATACATATTAGTAGATTTCATCCATACAGATAAGCACTAAAGATGGTGGAGTCTTGAGATGATGGGGGATTTCAAACTGATTAGTTTAAATGTACAAAGCAACACATAGAAAATCTTGCAGAATAAACCCAGTACATAAACACTGAAGGGCCATAAAAACAGCTTTAGATATATGGACTGGATTTTTTATTTCATTGGTATAGGGAACTCCCAGGTGAGGAAATTCCTTCTACCAATGAAAATCAATACTTTTTCTTTGGCACTTACCATCTTAGAGAATTGTCTAAAGAACTATCAGCTTAAGTGATTTGGCCAAGATCACACAATTAAAATGTGTCAGAAGCAAGACTGAAACCCAAGTCTTCCTGGCTTTGAGGCCAACTCTCTATTCACTACACCACACTGCCTCTCATGTTCTTTTAATATGTCAAACATATTCCAAAGTAATGTCCTCTTTATTAATAAACATCTTGCAGCAAAAATCTCAAAAATTTCAAACTACTTTTTACTATATAGATGAGTATTTTTTTCTCATATTTTATACATGAGAAAATCGAAGCACAGAAATGTTGAAAGATTTGCCTACTTTTGTGAAGAGGGAAAGTCAGTAGCAGTTCCAGGACCAGAACCCACAAGTCCTAAATCATCCTTTTTAAATGATTATAAAACCCTGTTCCAGGCAGTTTCCTGTTTAATTGTTACTGTTCTTTATTTTAGATTGTTTTGGAAACACTTCTCATGTTGTTTTCAATGATTTACCGTGTCTGAAAATTAGATGTAGTCATTAGAATATGTTCCATACCAGTATATTTTTCTGTCAACAAGGATAAAATCTGGACAAACTCCCCTCCCACAGAATATAATTTAGGTAAATAGTGAAGTATGGGTGCAAAGAATAACACATTCTTTTTTCAAGGTTGAGCTGACCGTGAATTCTAATATTGTCTCAGAAGGAACACGTGTTAGTAGCTTGTTTCTTTCTTCTTCTTCTTCAGAAAGCAAACATTCAGTTAGCACCAAAACAAGCAATCTTATTGGGAAAATATATATGCATTTCATGACAAAGAACAAAACAACGATAATCTTGCCAAGGAAAACCCTGAACAAAATATGCTCTCAGTTCTCCTGTTTAGAAAGGGCTGCAAACTCTTTTCTATGGGATTGCTTCATCACTGAGGTGTTGAACTTTAAGACAGCTTTATCCAACATAAACTCATGAATCTGTCTTCCAAACAGAGGAAAATGAAATGTCTCTTGACAAATGATTTAGGACCATAGACTCTAAGACCAGGCACCTACTTGTATGAATAAAGAACAAAATACGAATCAGAAGTCAACTGTATCCTTAAGACCTTTCTACATATTTATATTTTTGAAAATTAACAAAGCAGTTCAATTATCAAAATCATTCTGAACAATCTAGCTGTGGTATTGAGAATGAACAACAAAAAGATGCTCCATAATTAATGGCTTAATTAAAAGTATCTACTCTGTAATAATTAAGGAAAACTATAAGCTCAGTTTAAGATTTTTCAATGCTAAATCTGAGATAATGATGAGGACATTCATCTTGGCCATATGTGTTGGGAATGAACAAAAAGTGCTGCAGAAAAAGACCTACCTTGTATTGAGACTAGATTTATTTAGTCTCTTTATTTAGTCCTATTTACTGTCATTTCTCAATTGTCTAAATAGCTTCACAAGGTAAAATTTGAAATGATCTCATAAAGAGCAAGTAATTGTTCTTTAAAAACAATTTAAGAACAAAAAGAGCAAGTAATTGTTCTCATAAAAAAGTAATTCCTGAAAAGAAGAGCAATCTACACTTACTGTCTCCATTCCCTCACCTCCCAGTCAGTTTTCAATCCAGTACAGCTAGAGATCGTCCAGAGGACTATCATGATAGCAATCATGTCACTTGAGAATCAGTTGGAGGAACAGGGAATGTTTAGCCTTGAAAAAAGATTTCGGGGGAACATGATTTTGTCTTCAAGTATTTGAAGGATATCATGTGGGAGGATTCAACTTGTTCAGCTTAGCTCCAGAAGACAGACCTAGAGACCATGAGAGCGTTACAGAGAGGCAGAATTGAGCTTGACACAAGGGGGAGTGCGGAAATTCTTTAGTTAGCTTTGTGCAAAAAATCAGATGGACCATCCCATTGAGCAGCAGATTTCTTCTTAGAGATTTTCAAAAGAAAGACTAGATGACATGCCAAAAACTAAGGCCTTTCATCAACTAAATCACATGGAGCTAAAAGCAACGAGGGACTCACTAACGATACTTGCACATGTAACCAGGCAGAAGCAGCAAGGAATCTGGGCATTCTCTTCGCAATCCTTATTATAGTGGTATAGACTTGGGTATATTATGGCAAACTCAGGGTTACAGCGATTTAGAGTGCAACATAAGTTAAAAAGAAGGAACAGTTTCTGGCTCCCTCTATTCTATACTTTGACTCTACTGTGTAGCAAATACTGCTTTCTGTTACTATAATTCTTATAAGGAGGGCTCAGGAGTACAAGTAAAGTAGACAAGGGACATTCTCTTCCTTAAACCCTACTGCCATTCCCATGTCATTGGTGAGTACTCAAAAAGATGAGTTGGTGTCTGTCTTTTCAACTTTGGGAAGAATTGGAGAGACTACTTATTACAACCTGTATGTGTTCAGGAATTCCATCTACAATATCCCCAGTCAGCATTCATCTAGCCTTTTCAAACATTTGGTTGTGGATTTTCCTTACTCTTATGTCCCTATTTCTCTTTCTGGCAATCTGCCTTCTGGTCATTTCTCTGCACCTCAAACAAAATAAGAAAGGAGCAAAAGCAAGTCCAACCAGTTAATTTTTCTACCTGTTAGCAGCTATGGTAAGATCCAGGAGGATTTTGAACATTTTATTAAAAAATAAAGTGTCTTTCATAACCTGAGGGTCTTCTCTAACTCTACTTGGGGGGGAGTGGAGAGGAGGGAGAATTGAATGAGCCAGAACCACTTAAATATTTTTTTTTAATTTTTCTTAGTTTCTATATTTACATTCTTACTGTGCTCAATTCAACAGAAATAGTGAGACATTAGGTAAGCATTCCACAAAAATTTTTAGGTAAATAGCATATAGGTAGGCAGTTAAATTTTTAGTTTTAAAAGTTTTCTTTGATGACTCTCAGTTTAGAGCAATCATCTCAACTCCATGAGCAGTGAAATGGCACCATGGAGGCACCCAGACCTGAAGTCAGGAAGACCATCCTCCTGAGTTCAAATCTGGCCTCAGAAACTATTTGTGTGACCCTGGGCAAGTCACTTAATCCTGTTTGCCTCAATTCCTCATCTGTAAAAATGAGCTAGAGAAGGAAGTGGCAAACCATTCCAGGATCTTTGCCAAGACTCAAATGGGGTCACAAAAACCCAGACAAAACTGAAACGACTAAACGACAGCTCAACTTTTATTCATATCTGAAACATTTACACTCTTACATTTTTTCCTTCTTTCAAAATGTTTATCATTTAAAAAGGAAAAAAAAATATAGACTAGCAAATTAGAAGAATTTTTAGACATCAAGTTTTCCAACACAACTAATGATTTCTCAGAACAAACAAAATTTGCAAGACCACAGTGTGCTATTCTTTTGGATGAGTTAGTATGCCAAAGTAGTTCATAATTAATATCCCAGCCTGTAGGTTGGCCTTGAAATTGAGCTTAGCCATGCCTCTTTCCTCTTACATTGCTTCTGCTTTGTTAACTCAACTGTTTCTATGGTATTATTTTAGATGATCAAGAATTACTCATTTTTATTGAATTTTCAGACATTTACTATTGAGAAAAAATTAGTTGAGGGCAGAAACGCTTGCAAGTAAGAAACTAAAGAACAAGCAGTAGTCAGAAAAGAAAGTCTTTAAGTGAATGATGATGTTTTCCAATTTGAAATACCAAATTAAGCACATTGAGACAGGGCAGCTCCTGTTTTCCAAAAGCATCCCATTCTGGCACACATAGTTCAATAAGCTTCAAAGGAAACAAAAGAAATAATGACCTAGCTCATCTCTTTGCCAGAGTTCTATCTCCTATGTCTGCATAATGATTTCATCCACCTAGCTCACAGTAGAAAGGATACTAACAACATCCTGGACTCTTTGGTCTAGACTTGAGTTCTAAGATATTTGATAAATTTCTGTATTTAAAATTACTGAAAGTTATTTTTAGCTTCCAGTGGGAAATGAGAGATGTTTTAGTACAATGCCAACCTGATTCATCTTCAAAGTATTTATTTTTCAGAACAAAACATTTATTTTTTAAAAGCAGATACTGAGACTAGAAATTAGAGCACAGAATGTTAGAGCTAGAAAGTACTTTGGAGATTATCTAACAAAGTCCCATCACTTTCCAGGTGGGAAAACTGAGGCCCAGAGCAATACAGTGATTTTTCCTGAAATAATGTAGCTACTCAATGACAGAGGGAGGCCTGACATCCTAACTCTTATTTCACTGCTCTATCGTACCACAGTATCTCAAGTATCATTAGTACATAATATCTGTGGGAAAAAATCATTTTAAGCATTTTCATATCTACATTAAGTGCATACTTCAATTCTCCAAGAGACCTATGACCTTATAAATATGATCACTGTGTATTTGTAATACCTAAGATATGATATATGCATATATATATCCTCAAAGTCTTAGATTAGTTTTATGTTCTAATAGCTTATAAACTGGATATAATTATGTTCATAATTACATGAATGTAATTATAAAACACTTTAAAGAAATAAAATCAGATTTAAATAATTAAAAAAAATAATTGTTCATGGGTGGGCAGAGCCAATATAATAAAAATAATAATTCTATCTAAATAGTGTTTTCAGTACCATCCGAATTAAATTACCCAAAAAAATCATTTTATTGATCTAGAAAAAATAACAAAATTCATTTGGAAGAACAAAACGTCAATAATATCAAAAGAATTCACAAAAAAAAAATGTAGAGGAAGGAGGTCTACCAGTTCCAGATCATAAACTGTATTACAAGGTAGTAATTATCAGGACTATATGGTACTGACTAAGAAATAGAATGGTTGACCAATGGAATAGAAAAGATATACAACAGACAGTGGTAAATTATTATAGTAACTTCATGTTTGATAAATGTAAAGATTTAAGCTTTCGGGATAAAACTTCCCTGGTAAAAACTGTTGGGAAAACTGGAAAGCAGCCTAGCAGAAATTAGATATAGAACATTATCTTATACCATTTACCAAGATAAGGCCAAAATTGATACTGACCTAGATAAAAGGGAAATATCATGAGTAAATTAGAAGACCATGGAACCCATTGCCAGTCAGATTTATGGATAGGAGAAGAATTTATGAATAAGCAAAAGATAGCATTGTGAGATGTGAAATGGATAATATTGATTACATTGAATTAAAAGGGGATTATACAAATAAAACCAATGTAGCCAAGATTTCTTAGAAGGAAAGCAGAAATTTGAGAAAAAAAATTATAGACAGTTTCTCACATAAAGGCACTATATCTCAGATATATAGAGAACTTTGTCAAGTTAATGAGAATATAAGCCATTTGCCAATTGATAAACAGTCAAAGGATGTGAACAAGCAGTTTTTGGAAAAAATCAAAGCTATATATAGTCATATGAAAAAATGCTCTTGATGATTATTGATTAGAAAAATGCAAATTAAAACAACTTCGAAATACCATCTGATACCTATCAGGTTGGCTAAAAAGATAGAAAGGAAAAGTGACAAATATTGGAGGGGATGTGCAAAAATTGGGACACTAATATACCGTTGGTGGAACTGTGAACTGATCCAACCATTGTGGAGAATAATCTGGAATAATGCTCAAAGAGTTATAAAACTGTGTATACCCTTTAACAGCAATATCACTCTTAGGTCTGTTTCCCAAGGTGATCAGGTAAGAAGTAAAAGAAAACTACATGTTCTAAAATATTTACATTGGTGGTGGCAAACAACAAAATTGAGAGGATGGCTGAACAAGTTCTGGTATATGCTTGTGATGCAATGCAACTTTGTTGTAAGAAATGATGCAGATTGATTTTAGAAAAACATTGAAAGACCCACATGAAATAATGAAGAGTGAAATGAGCAGAACCAAGAGAATGTTGTACACAGTAACAGCAATATTGTTCAAAGAGTAAATGTGCGTGACTAAGCTATTCTGAGTTATGAGAATATTCAAATCAACTACAAAAGACCTGTGAAGAAAGATGCAATCCACCTCCAGAGAAAGAAATGATATACAGAACTATGTATTGTGTAGCTTCACATATATATCTGTGTCAAATGTTGACCTTCTCTAGTGTCGGTTGTGGAGAGAGGGAAACAGCTTAGAACCCAAATGTAACAAAAATAAAAATAAATATTTTTAAAATAAGTGAGACAAAACAAAAAGAAAAAACAATCTAACACTTTGGGGACACGCTGTATACATGCATACACATACATATATGCATTATGTAGATACACTGAAAACATTAAACATACACTAAAGAATATATATCATCCAGACTATAACATATGTTGGATGAATATGAGGGGTGACCTATTTAGCCTGTTTTTCAAGTCTTTAATAAGACTTTAATAATACTAAAAAACTGTAAAGAGCAAAAACAGAGACATGAACAGGAGGTATTTGTGTGTAGAATACATATGTGTGTATGTATGTATATTTATAATACATATGTGTTTACATATACACACGTATAGTGTGTGTATGCCAGTATACACACTGAATGCACATACAGATAAAGAAACACACATACACACTGATGGATAAGCTCTATAGGTTGTCCATTCAGCAGCATATTGTAGTCTAGGCAATAAGCATTCTTTGTCCTCTTATTTGTTTTTGCCTTTATGCATGGTTAGTCTGAATTCCATGAGGGATTATTGATCTCATTTAGGAGGCTCTGCTATATTCTGGAGCTTAATGTTATGCGTATAAGGCCATTGACAGGAGATGTCACTGTCAGTAATCTCTTTTTGAAGTAGAGACTTTGTATTGTGTCTCCTTGATGACAATAGTGAACATCTTTAATGTATATACATATCCATTTTATGCCTCATTTGACATTCTATAGATGGTTTGAAAGCTGTGATTCTTAAAGCTAACAGCTTTCCTATCATTCTTTCATCAATCAACATTTATTAAACACTTTCTACGTGCTAGGCACTATGCAAAAGGAGATGGGAACAATACAAGACCTGACAAAATTTTATTCCCATCACTATATACTCATCACATTATACGAAGTATGAGCAAAAAACTGGGATGTATAAATAAGTATTAGTAATTAGAAAAAAGGTAGAGGAGAATGACTAGAGCTCATTTCAGGAGGGGGGAACCTGAAGCCTCAAGGCCACATGTGGCCCTCTGGGTCCTCAAGTGCACCCCTTTGATTGAATCCAAACCTTACAGAACAAATTCCCTTAATAAAAGAATGTGTTCTGTAAAACTTGGACTCAATCAAAAGGCCATACCCAAGGACCTAGAAGGCTGCATGTGGCCTAGAGGGCACAAGTTCCCTACCCCAGGTTCATGAAAAGACCAAATGAAAAGGAATTAGAAGACAGACTGAGATTATGTATTGTCACTGGTCACCTGGTGCATATGTTAAAATTTCACTGGGCAAATTGCAATTACAAAGATATAAGATTTTTCTAGGAAAACAAGAATAAATATTTTAGAGATATCAAGTCATATATGATTTAGAAGTAAAAAAAAGTTCCTATTTTAATGGTATGAAATTTCAGTGTTCTCTAAAAATGGGGAATTTATAAATGATAAGAGAATAAAAGAACATGTTGTAATTGAACCGGTGTCAGGAAAACCTGTGTTTAAGTCCCACCTCTGACATTTACTTGCTGCGTGAATATAGTAAGTAACTTAAACTCTTGGAGCCTTAGGCAGCTCACTAAGACTTATCTCTGAAATTACAGAGGAAGATCATTTGCAATTGAATTCCGTATCCTTCACATAATAAGGTAGCCCAACCAGTTTGGCTTGTATTCACCTTTGATCTAGGCTTCAGTGCTTGCTCTCTGACAAAATAGAAAAAATAATAATAATAAAGGCTAACATTTATATAGTGCCTACTATGTGTCAGGTACTATGCTAAAGGCTTTACAATTATTATTTCATTTGATTTTTACAACACCCCTGGAAGATAGGTGTTATTAATGTCGCCATTTTACAGATAAAGAAACTGAGACAAACAGAGATCTTAAGCGACTTGCCCAGGGTCACACAGCAAATAAGTTTCTGAGACTAGATTTGAACTCTGGTCTTCCTGACTACAAACTCAGTACTCTATGTATTGCACCATAGACAAAAGAGGCAAAAGCCCACCATGGTAGCTCTTTAGGGAGGTAAGTCAAGTCAACAAGCATTTGTTAATCACCAACTGTGTACCAAGCACTGTGCTAACTGCTAGGGATACAAAGAAAGGGGGGAAAGACTCTGCTCACACTCTAATTAGGGAAACAACGTGCAAACAACTATGTGGAAACAAGATAGATATAGAATAATTTGAGAGAATCTGTGAAGGAAGGCATTAACCTTAAAGAAGGTGAAATTTTAGCTGAGACTTGAAAGAGTCCAAGGAAGCCAGGAGGCAGAGGTAAGGAGGTGAAGAGGGATGCAATTGCAAGCATGGGGCATGGCTAGTGAAAATGCACAGTTGGGAGATAGAATGTCTCCTTCAAGGAGGCCAGAGTCCCTGGATCATAGAGTACATGGAGGGAAGTAAGGTATAAGAAGGCTGAAAAAGTCAGAAGGGGCCAACTTGTAAAAGACATTAAAGACAAACAGAAGATTTGATATTTGATCCTGGAGGCAATAGAGAATTAATAGTATTCTAAAACAAAAATTAATCTTAAACACCCAGTGGTTTACCATAAACAAGTCTAATTACATACTCCCATTAACTGTGGTCAAAGAGATAAAGCCGCTGACTACAACTTTTCTAGAGTAAAGATCCACCCAGAGAGTATGTCTTGTCCTTGAAAGTAAGCATTTTTGTTGTCAGTTGTTTTCATATGCCCACTGGCACAACCTTTGAGTTAGTAGCTCTGAAGATAGATATAGCCTTAATACAGGGATGTTCTCATTAACTAGTCAAATATAGAACCATTTGCCAAAGCTTCAACTCTCTGACCTCTTTTCAAAGTAAAGAGTTTTATCATAATTTTGAAATACATCTTCAGAGTTTCAGGTTTATTTACATACAAAGCAAAGGGCTGCCTTTGAAATATTAACTTGGGCATTTAGGATACTATCAACTTCAATGTTTGTTTACATAAATCAAAGGTTTGTTTTGAAAATATTTGCCACGTGCTGTTTTTGCATGCCAAGTGTTACAAAGAAAACATAAAAGATAAGGTTCTTTTGTATTACAAATATCTCTTTACTTCAAAGAAAAGCATTTGAGTTCAAACATTCATTTTGGAATAAAAAAATCTGTTTATAAAATGCAAACATCCTTCTAAAAAATCTCATGATATCTCAGGGACTGTGTTTTCATAGGCAGAGTGAAATATATAGATGAC
>CM053623.1:153190759-153256123 GCA_028646595.1 Phalanger gymnotis
GGCCTACTGGGCCTGGAGGCTTGTGTTCACAATACTGGAATGGGGAGGTTGGTTCACTAATTTGTTGCTCTGGGCCCTGAATAAATTTTTGGATGCCTTCTGCTTGGAGAATTCTGTATACCCATCGATTTCGAACCATTCTGACATTTATATGATCCTTTTTGAGATCATAAATTCGGCCTTCCTACTACAGTTATTCATTGCTATTTTATTGTGTTATGGTCTTTGAAGGATGTGCTTAATATTTTCAGCTCTTAAAATTTATTTGTGATTTCTTTGTGCCCTAGTATGAGTAAATTTTTTTGCAAAAATGAAATGTATATGTATTTGCTAATATTCCCATTCATAAATCATCATAGAACTCTTAAATCTAATTTTTTCAACAAACTGTTAAGCTCTATATATTCTTTTCTATTATTTTTTCTGTTAGAATTATCCAATTTGAAAAGGAATATTAAAGTATTGTAGAATAGCAGGGTTACTATAACGTGACATGCTATTATATCATAAGAGGGGATTAGCCAATAAATCCGGGCCCTACAAACATACACAGAGTGCTGCTAATGCAACTCCCCCTCTTCTCCGTGATAGGGGCTCCCCGCTTCTGAGATCATGATGATGATGTGTAATAAGAGTGTTGTCTTCTCTAGTGGATTACCTCTTCTGTCATCCCCACTCTCTCACTTATTATCAGTCTCTCCCAGTCGACTGGCTACTTTCCTAATGCTTAAAAATATACCCATATTTCCCTTAACCTCAGAAAAAATCATCACTTGATCCATCCATTCCCTGTGTATCCCTCCATTTGTGGCTAAACACCTTGAGGAGGCCTTCTACAGTAAGTACCACCATTTGCTTTCTTCTCATTCTCTACACTTTTCAAGACTCTATAGTGTGACTTCTGACCACATCGTTCAAATTAAAGTACTCTCTCCAAAGTCACTGACAATCTTTTATTTGAAAAATCTAATATCCTTTTCTCACGCATCATCCTTCTTGACCTCTCTGCCCACCTTCAAGACTGTTGATCACCCCGCTTCTCCTTGATATCTCTTCTCTCTAGTTATCTATGACTCTACTCTCTCCTGGTTCTCCTTCTCTGAAGTAAATATTCCTCTGTAAAACCTGAAAAAGGAGTTAAATGCAATTGAAGGGCTAGTCACTCACAGCTATTAGTGAAAGAAACCTATCTGGATAGACAATTTTGCCAACTACCATAACCTCAAGTCCCCATTCTGGGCTCAATGGTGCTCTCTTTTCCACCCCTCAAATACTCCTAGATACCTGAGGGGGCAATGTAGCAGCCTACAGCCTACCTCTGAGAGAGGAAGCCCAGAAAATACTTTCTGCGATAGTACAAAATCTTTTTTTATAATTCATTTATCTTTTCTTTTAAGAATTCAGATGCTAGGCCATTCATAGTAAATATTATCTTTTACTAAAATACTCAAATAAGTTTGCAATCTAATTGATGTGAACACGTCCTCCGATGATAAGTATTAAAATCCACCTATCCAAGCCCCTTCTGTGCAAATCTGGCTGATATCCTCCCATATGTTCATCATAGCATGTTCACCAAACACTTCATCTTGACATCATGAGGACCTTGTATTTATGAAGGAGATTTTTTTACCTTTACATTTATCTCAATTAAATATAATCTCATTAGATACAATAGTCTAACCTATCAAGAACTTTTTGAATGCTACCTCTATCACCTTCCCAGTCTTGTGTAATCTAAGAATTTAATAAGCATGTCATTTAAATCATTGCCAGAGTCACTGATAAAAATGTTTACTAACAAAAGGACAAGCACAGACCCCAGTAACTCTCTTCTTCAGGAGTTCTTGATTCATGGATGCAATTCAGGGAGTCCATGAATATGGATGGGAAAAATAACTACACTTTCATTTTCTTTTTTTTGAAGCAGGGAAGGCAGGGCAATTGGGGTTAAGTGACTTGCCCAAGGTCACACAGCTAGTAAGTGTGTCAAGTGTCTGAGGCTGGATTTGGATTCAGGTCCTCCTGACTCCAGGGCTGGTGCTCTACTCACTGTGCCACCTAGTTGCCCTGACATTTTCATTTTCACTAATATTTGGTTTTCTTCTGTAATCATATGTGTTTTATAGTTTGTCAGCATATAACATAGGCAAAATTTAGTACTGAAAGATGAGTCTTTGTTTCAGAGGAAAGTTTGGAATCATTGAAGAGGCTTTGCAATTTTTCATAAGCAATTCAGATCATTCTCATCTTCCTCTTTAATTCTGAGCCCAGCTTATCCTGTGTTTTCATTTTCTATCTAGTTGAGATATACTGTTGGACATGTATTAAATAACTGCATGGCATAATGTGGATAATAAGTCATTTTTTCATTCACATTTTCCCTGTGGTCATGGTTTGACTGATACAGATTTTGTTCAGGATGCCCTCCAATGATTCAGGAGGGTTTGATGCAATCAGCAAAATGTCATATAAAAACAGGAGCATCATCTGGAGAACTTCCCACAATATAAAGTAACCTTCTTCAATTGAGACTCCATGTTGAATCTTCTCCATGGTAGGCATGAACACCTTTGGTGAGCAGATGAATACTTGTTTTTTACTATGTCTAATATTAATGATCAGAGGGTCATCAAAAAAGTTCATATTTATTGTCATGTCACTCAAGCAATCTTACATAATTTTGATAAATATATTTGAGAAGCTTATTTGAAGAGAACATTTAAGGCAGTATTTTGCTCTGGTGTGTCTTTTTTTAAATACTCACCATTCACAGTAGGACTTTGTATGATCTCTCAATCAAATGTATAATGGTAAAAATGTGGTATACTGCAAAATACCACTTATAAAAATTTTCCTGTTCCCTATTTATACATTCATCAAGGATACCCTTGATATGTATGTAGACCATTCTCATAAAATATTATATATTAATAATTAAATAGGTGTATAGTTAATGCATTATTAATGCAATCAGAAGATCTTTCCCATCCATTAATAGGCCCATGTCACCTGTCTGAGCCACATGAGTCTGAGTCTCATGAGTTTGTGGTGGGAGGAGCTTGCTGAATGGGTGGAGCAGGAAGTGAGATAGAGCAATCAGAGCTGAGAGATGGTGGGAGTTGCATCTTGGAGAGAGAGAGGCAGGCACAAGCAGAGCAGTTAGAGTGAATGAGAGAGGGAGTGATTTTGCCTTTGTTGGTGGGAAGACCCTAACAGAGGAAAGGCTTGGGAATGGTAGTGCTCCCTGCATTGATAAAGTATATAGATTTCTTTGTTGCTATGATGGATTTGGCTTTCTGGTGGTGGGATTTGGCTTTCTGGTGTTTGAATAAATGTTTGGTTTCATCTTCCATGGAGAGAGTCTGTTACATTTTGCAGTTCAGAAATATGCCAGCATATTCATAGCAGCCACAGCCACTGTGGGTATCACATTGGCACTACAATAGGAAATGTAGGTCAGTAGTTACTGATCTTTGTCATCTTTTTTTAATAAGTTCTAGGATTTCATCCACACCTCTGGCATAGTTCCATCATTCATATGCCTTGTGAATTAATCCCTCAACTGCTCCACAATTGTCATATCCATCGTCTATATCATCTGTCTCCATCTTCCAACTTCTCTGTATATAGAAGATATTTAATGCAGCTTCTTTTCTCACTTTTGTCTCTTCAGAATCATTTTTACCTCCTTTACAAACACATCAAAGGTTGTAATGCTATAGTGCAAGTGTGACCACTCCATTATTCTTGACAATAAAATGAGTATATTATAAAAATCTTTCCAGATTTTTCCATTTTTCTTCTGTTTGTTGTCTCTTTCCAGTTTCATCCTTAAATGTCCTTGAGTTACTTTTAAACATGACATGATGTACCAGAATCTTGACAATACCAACTAGCCTGAAATCAGAACTATCAATTCTGTTTTTCTGTAATTCCATAAAACCTAATAAATAATAATATAACTCCTAATTTTCTTTGTTTCTCTCTTTATAAATGTTCTTGTATTCAGCAAATTATTTTCTTTTGTTTTCTTAATCTTTCTCTCCTCTTTTATTGGATATTTGATATTTACATTTATGGTTATGAACATTGGATTTTCATCTATTAAATTCTGTTATCTAAATTTATTTTTCCTTCTTTTAAATCAGTATTTAATTCCTAAAGATTGTTATGCTTATACTAATCTAAATATGCCTCAGGGAATCTTCCAGTTTATTCTCTTCATTTTATAGTTCAGGAAACTGGATTTGTTTTATGTCATTTTAAATCCATTTCCTGATATTGCTTAGCACTGTGTTTGCCTTTTTGAACCCAGTAGCACATTTGGTAAATGTATTAAGAAAAAAGTTCATAATAACCCCTTTATTTGGCCCCAAGTGATTAGAGTTAGATACCTTATAGGTCCTTGTCCTCTAAGGAAAAACATGGATTATTTCTGTTTCAATTTCCATTTGCTCACAGAAATAACTAACCCTTGAACCAAACTAATAGTAATAAAACATTCCCTGTTTAAAACTCATTGCATAATCCTGCTCTTCTAATATAAACAGATGTCATTTAAAGAACAATTGCTTCTTTTGAGGTTTATTGACTCTTTATCCTTCACATGATAAAATGGTAGTAAACATTAATCAGTTTATTTAGTCATAAATTTCTTAAACTCAGGTAACACCATCACAATGAAAGAATGCCATTACATTAAAGGTTAGAGAAAGAATAGCAGAAGCGTGAAATGTTAGACCAGTTTTATTGGACTTGAGTTGATACATTATCAAAGAAAATTGTCACCAGTGTGCAATTCCTTTATGACACCAGTTAATCGTTAGCCAGCAAGATGGATTTCTTTGTTTTCTTCTTATGTCATGACTTTGGACTTATTTCATTTTCATAGAAATAGGCCCCCTCTTTTATATGTCTAAGTCTTTTGTATTTAACTTCAATAAATTCTCCATTTTGAAAGCTTGCCATAAGGAACATGCCTGCTGTATTTAACTACCCCTGAAAGTCTGAGAAACCAAAAGGAGGGTGGCCTCTGGATTTGAGAAGCAGACTGCAATCAATGTGCTGATTGTACCATGAAAAACCACAAGGATTACACAATGTTGGGGTAAGGTCCTTTGAAAGGTGGTAAAATGCCACTGATTTTCTGGAACAGCAGACCAGGAGAGTCAGGGGTCGGATAACTTGGTTGTTCTGCTCTGTGACCATCGGCAAATCAGCAAGTTAAACCTTTTTAACCTTGATTATTATCATTCTTTTGGACTATTGACTGAGCCTGTTTATTGATCAGGGATGCCTCATTCATTTGAACCCACTGATTGAGAATTCATGCTGAATGGACTAAAGTAGGTTCCGAGGTATGTAGATTTAGCCGAGGAAGGGACCTTAGAAGGCATCTAGTCCAATCTCTGGAGCTCAGAATCAGTTGGTGTGAGACCTGGAGTCAGAAACACCTCAGGTCAAGTCTAGGCTCAGCTACTTACTAGCTGTATGACCTTGAGCAAGTTGTTTAACTGCTGGCTGCCTCAGTTTCCTAATCTGTAAAATGGGGATGATAATAATAGTACCAAATTCTTAGGGTTATTATGAAACTATGACACAACTTTTATAAAGCTCTAAAACACAATATAAACATGAGCTGTCATTATTATCATCATCGTTTTTATTAATTATTTTACATGAGACAAAACAAGCCTAAAGAAATTAAGTAGCTTGTCCAAAGTAACGGAGATAATAAGTGGCAGACGTGGGATTTTAAACCTCACCTCTGATTCCAAATCCATTGATCTTTTCACTACTACTGCACTTAGGAAGAGCAAGTTATACCAACCAGAATACTATCAGAAAAAAAGTTGCAGTAGTAAAGAGGGCTTTTTAATTGACTTGGTCCTTTGGTATTAGGACAGATTGTTGTCTCATCAGTATAAAATTACCAACTTCTATAATACAAACCACAATCCTTTCACATTTTCTCATTCTATGTGACAATTTTCTGCTTTTTTCCATGTGTCCTCTAAGGAGGACAAACCCAATGTGCTGGAGAACTTATTATCTGAAAGTTCAGGGACACCAGCATAGCTATGACCAGTTCACATCCTTTAATCGGTTGTACATAACCTCAGTAATATCTCTAGGGGCTCTCTCCCAGCCAAAGGCACCATGGCAAAGTAATTGTTTCCTAGTTTGACTCAATGAAACTTTTACCCTTCAAAAGTTAAAAGAAAACCAAGAATAAATGTTCTTCCAGATCTGATTCTGATCAACAAGAAGAAACTGGCTGCTGGACGAGAATTGATGGAACCCTTGGGGGAAGTGATTCCTCCATCTTAGCATTTGCAAGAGGGAAGAAAGTCAGACAGTGTGCTGTGCACTAGGGATCTGGGGGAAGCAGATTTCAAAGGGTGGAGAGGAAAGATAAATAGGATCCCACAGACCAAAATGCTACAGGCAATCAATCAATCTAGACAGACAGAGGGGAAGCTCTCAGGAAATAAATTCTGAAAACATAGAAGGAAATAATTCTGAAAAGGAGGAGTTGTCTATAAAGATCAAAATGGATATGCATTGGATCTCACTCAGTTCCAGGCAAAGTGAGGCAAAACCTCACCTATTAGAGGCCAAAGTCACGGGGTCAAATCTGAATTCTAGTGGAAGGGAGACGAGGAAGTTAGAGGGCAGACATCATGGTTTAGAAATGGTCCAAATGCTTATTGTTTGTTGCAGATTTTTTTAAAAAAAATTATTTGGGAGAACAAAACATTACCTTAAGGTCTCACCCTCTGAAACAGTGCCTTTCAGAGTTATTTATACAAGATTCCTTGAAAGTTGTAACCACAGAAATAACTTTCTTCAATTACATTCTGATCATTAATATTTAGCAAAGCACAAAATTGGGAAACATGCTCTCATAATTAATGTGATAGACCAGCTGCTCCATTTTTGCTGTGATAATGGAATTAAGCCCTGAAACTATGAAGAATGAATGAATTAAAAAGCATTTATTAAATATGTGGTATGTCCAGACAATGTCCTAGCACTAGGAATACAAATATGAAAAAGGCAGGCCAGGACCTCAAGGAGCTTACATTGAATTAGAGGGGAACAACACACAGAGGAGACTGCTGACCAGGAAAGGAAGTTTATTTAAAGAATCATGAGATGTGTAGGAGCTGGTGCAGAGTGAAATTAACAGTAGATATCTCACACACACACACACATATATATATATATGTATATACATATATGTATATACACACGTATATATACGTACATTTGTATACATATATGTGTATGTCTATATAGACATATATATGTAGTTAATGAAAAGAAAATAAAAGAAAGTTCAACTCCAAGTAATGTAAAAATCAGTGAAAACCTGAAAAACCCATAAAAACATATAATGAAGTGTCCTCACAACAGATCAATGAAGGCTCACTAGGGCGGAATGTTACATATATTATCAGATGTTGTCACAATAAGGTGTTTTGTTTAATTATTTTTGTCACAAGGGAGGGTTCAATCTGTAGGTGGAGGGAAGTGGGGATTTTTTTCTCTTTCCATAAATGACTATGATGTAAAAACAAAAGATGTCTATAGAACATATTTTTAAATAATAAAAGGAAAATAGCAAGAGTATACATGGCTCCATCAAAAAAGTATCTTGTCAGACTATAATTTTCTTCAACAAGGTTACTAGATAGGTAGGATTAGGGAATTCTATAGAAAAAGTTTACCTACATTTTAACAAAGCATTTGACAAAGGCTCTCATGCTATTCTTTGGGAAAAGATGGACAGAGGTAGGCTGGATCAATTGGATTTCAAACTCACTGAATGATCAAATTCAGTCATTTGAGGTTTCCAGTGGAGCAAGCCAAGGGTCTCTGCTTGACCCTGTTCAGTAATGACATAGATAAAGGTCTAGATGCTTATCAAATATGCAGATAATACATGGCTTAGAGGGATAACTAACATATTGTCTTGACGAAGATACAAGACAATATTTACAAACTAAAACATCACAGTAAATACATTCATACAAAATTTAATGAGGATAAATGTAAAGTCTTATACTTGGAATTTTAAAAATCTTCAAAAAAAATAGAAGATTGAAGACATGATATGGTGAGAGCAATATCCTAAGCTCCTCTCCCTCACACAAGTTAGGCCAGCCCTTAAAAGGGACTGAAACCATCTTCCAGATTTAATTGGCCCAGGGGTCTCAAATATACACATTATAAGTCTTTTCACTAATTTAGAGTCGCTTCCTTCCAGCTTGCCTGAACTCTTGAGGTCTTACAACATGAATAACAGATGATTTTTAGTTTTTATAAGTGTTCTGAAGTTTTCCAAAGCCATCTACTTTAGCATATTCCAAAAAGTAGGATTAATTATCTCAAAAATGCTCACTTTGTACAACAAATAAGAAAACATTTTATTGAGTTACAAGATTGCTTCTAGATTAAAAAGATTCTATGATGCTTCCTTCTGGATAATAAGCCTATTTCTATGATTGAGGATTATGTGAAAGCTCTTTGGAAATAAAACTTCAAAAACTTACATTTAATTATTCTATGCCCAGCATAATGGCAACTGGTGACACAGTAGATAGAGCCCTGGGCCTGGAGTCAGGAAAATCTGAGTTCAACTTGACCTTTTCTAACAGACACTTGCTGGCTGTGTGACCCTGAGCAAGTCACTCAACCTCTGTTTGCCTCAGGTTCCTCAGATGTAAAATAGGGATAACAATTATATCTACATCCCAGGGTTGTTGTGAGGATCAAATGAGGTAATTATAAAAAGTACTTAGTCCAGGGCCTGGCATATAATAGACCCTACTAAAAGCCTATTGTCTTTCCCTCATCCCCATGCGTGTGCCCTTTCCCAAAACCAGAAATTGATGTTTTTAGCTTCTACACTCCTTTTTCATGCACCTATAAAATAGTTCACCCACAATGTATGAGTTTGCTAATTGTTATTTCCTAATTCTCCTATCTCTCCCCCCACGCTGACCCCACTGGTTTATGGAGGAAAGGTAATTCAGAGCCTTAAAATATATAACTCCTGAAATTAGATTATTGGGCCAGAAATCAACAAGCTTATGACAGGAGTGGCACAAAGGGGGCTTGCACCTTGTTCTGACGCTGTGTAGCTGCTTCAGGATGATAACAGCAGAGAGGATTATTCCCCAGACCACAACAACAAGCTGTTGGGTTGTTCCTGTTGATACACTTCCCATTTAGGATGTAGCTGTCAAGTAGCTTTCACCCCAGAAATAGCCACATTCAATAACAGGAAAAATGACTGCCGCACACACAGTTTATAATTCTTTGTAGAAGGATAAGTGAGTTTCTAACAGGTAGGAAAACCAAATTATTCACCGTGTGGAGCCTTTACATCATATGGGTTTGATTAAAGGTATTACGCAATACAAGCAGCTTAAGATTCCTGACTACAGTAGACAATGGTTTTAAGTTTGGATTCCAAGAAGCTCTGAGATCTTTTTAGTCCCAGGCTGTGGCCCTTTTCCATTGCTTCCCCCACAAGCACTCAGTTTAATCAGTCCTGACCTTTATTATATCCATAAAAAAGACTTTCATCTTTGAGAAGAAAACCCGTAAGAGCTGGATAGAAAGGTCCCTCAAGAAATTAGGCTGTTCTGTGGTAGAGCGGTATATTTGAAAGGCGGGTGGAGGGAGATGAAATATGTGTTTGTGTGTAAGAGTGTAGGTCACTTTTGTACCCAACCTCACAGTCCTGAGCTGTAAGAGAACTTCTAATTCTCAATTTCAGTTTTTGCCAGGTACAATGGAGATTTCCTGTTCCAGCACAATGATGAAGACTTCTGAAGGACAACATGAAAACCTCTCTTACTATTTCATTACAAGTACCAAGAAATGAAGACTTGCAGTGGAATTGCCATATTTTCTCACTTATTTTCATTTTTTTTCATTTCTTGAGATTAAGCAGTCAAAATGATTGATACATTTTCTTAACCCTTTCCGGACTTTACCCAGTTCTCTTAATTCTGGCTTTAGAATGGCCTCAGTCTTTCTATGTCAGTGTTAAAGAGGGAAGAAGTAAAATTGAAGTAAGCAATTAATTCCAGGTCCATATATTGGTAATACTCCTGATGAGCAAGGAGCAGTATTCTACGTGCAAGGAGGAAGAGGAAAAAAGTGTTTTCTTTTTTTTAAGCTCATCAAATAATAACACTCCGTATATGGCATTAGGGTTAGCTCTCATCTCCATAAAACTGTGGTTCTAATATATGTATTCACCATTTTATTGAAATTTCTATTTATTTGTTTGTTTTTAGAAATGACCAAAGAGAAACACTGTTTTTTAATGTTTTATTTAAGATGTATTTTACTTTTTAGACCACAATCACTTCTTAGTAATTTCCCACCACATACCACAAGTATACAAGTATATGCATATACATATGTATATATGTGTATATAAATACATGTATGTATTGCAAATGCATTTGTGTAAATGTGTATGTGTGTAAATATGTATAGGTAAATATGTGTGCATATATAAATATGTGCACATATTTATATATACACCGGTATCTATATATGTATAGTTAGTAACATAAGATGATAATGTAAATGAAAACAACAGAAAAAAATAAAATTTAGGCCAAATTCATTGATCGATGTTGATTCCAGGTGAATAATGCTGGAACAAATTTCCTTTACCTCTGTAGACAGGTGGCAAATTATGATTGCAGGATGCTATACGTGTTCTCCATCACGATCATTGTATTGGACAGCTTCGTTTAGCTATTATTGTTACAGATATAGCACGTGCATATACATCCATATGTGTACACCTCTACATACATATGAATATGCATATACATATCCAAGTACATAGACACAGCCATTCATATGCATATGTAACTTTGTTCTTACCTTAAGATAAATTTATGCAATTAGATCAGTATTTGTGATTATGAAATTGTTCTTCCCATAGCCCCCAGTTAGAGAGCAGAACTCTCTAACAATAGGCTAGAGTTTCAGCTTTGACCCATGTATTAACAAAGGCCCCTCTCTCATTGCCCTTCCACACCTTCATGTCTCAAACAAAGGCCACCGGGCAACGTAAAGATAAGATTAGTCACAGGTGTTTGTAAAATTCACATTAAATTCATATTATATAAAATTCATATTAAAAATCTGGCTATTTGCCAGTCTTTTAACAAAAATTTTTTATAAACACACACAATTAAGCAGAAGTCAGGGCCAGGGTAGAAACCTCTCTTTCTTCCTATCTGATTTTCACTCAGCACTCCTGCTACTAGAATGAGATCCTGACAGCTCTCTAAGCCCCCCAACCTTATCCTAGACAGCCCCTCGAAGATGTCATCTCTCCAGAAAAAAAGAATTACAAGTGTCTTGATCACTGACCTCCATGGTTGCAGATATGCCTATCCACACATATGTGCACATATACGTGTATAGTACAATAACAAAATAATAATGATAGCTAACATTTATGTAGCACTTACTTATGTAGCCCCAGGCACTGTGCTAAGCCCTTTACAAATATTACCTCATTTGATTCTCTCAACAACTGTGGGAGGTAGATCCCCATTTCTCAGATGAGAAAACTGAGGCAAGTGACTTGTCCAGGATCACATGACTCATAAGTGTCTGAGGCCAGAATTGAACTCAGGTCTTCTTGCCTTCAGGCCTGATGCTCCATACATTGTGCCACCTACCTGCCCTATGTGTGTATTGTGTAATGTGTACACATAAACACATCCACATATATGCACAAACAATACACATACACAAACAATACACATACACAAACACATACATATACACAAACACATACACAAGCACATACACATACACATACATACATATACACATACACATACACATACACACACACATACACATACACACACACATACAGTTAAGGAAAATTGTCCAGTGTTGCTATCGAGACTGATAGCATATATAATCCTCTGCTTTCAGAGTTCGCTCCCTCTCTACAGTTAAAGGAACTATATTCCAGAAGTAGTCATTTGGAAACAGCAATGGTGGTTGAATTTGATCAGAATTCTATTTTCTTATAGCATTGCCTTCATTTACATTATTGGAGTATGGATCTTTGAGCTCATCAATGCAAGTGTACCTCAATATCCCTAACCCTTCCATGCCTGGCAAACCTATGTGATTACTGGTCATGTCTTCCCATATATCTACCATAGGAGATATATCAGTAAGGCAAGATTCATGACCTGGAGGCTGACCACGAACATGCCTGCATGGTTCAGAATCGCAAAGTATGAAAAACTCTCTAGGTAGAAGTCAGTGGAAGTATAACATTTATTTAGACACCAAAGAATCAGATCCCAGAACCAGTAATTCGATATAGCAGTAATTGTATTCCAGAACTAGTAAGCCCATGTCAATGTAGCAACAAGGAGATTAAAACACAGTATTACAGCAAAAAGCCAACTCATCCTGTAACCTTTCCCCCCCTTCTAGGGCCTTCCCATAAACAATCACTCACAAATCCTAGCCGTTTGCTTGTCTGTGTCCTCTCCCTACTCAGTCCTTTGTTCTGCAGCTCTCTGGTCTCCAGTCTCCCCTCAGCACTCTCTTCTGTAGCTCTGTGGACTTGGAGTTCTTACTCCTTCTTGGGCTGAATTCTGAAGTCTGGCTTCTCCTCTGACTTCTGAATTCTCGGTTCTTGATAGCTATCTTCTGGGTATATATGTTCTTTTTAGGGCCCAAGGGCTTCATGCCCAAGAGGCAAAAGAGTGTGGGAAAGATCACCGATTGGCAACACAAAGGTATGGGCCTGCCTCTCTTAACTGGCCCCACCAGAGGCCTATTGAATGGGTAGGAAAGATCTTCACTCACATTAGCACCACAGGAGATCAATGCAGCATGCTGGATGCCTTGCTCAGGTTCTCTTGACATCAATGGTGTTCATAAGTTTTCAATTAGTTATCATTCACTCCGGCTATAAGATAGACCCATCTTTTCTGGGGAGCAGGGGGTGGGCTGGAAGATAATTTGTTTCTCCGATGATATATTTTCTATTGTTTCCCTTGCATAGTTCCTCACTTGTCATATGTTGTAGCCTTGTCAAAGACACAATACTATTCTCCTTTTCCCTCAACCGTATTGATCTTCCACCTAAATTCTTTGGAGGTGATAATATTCTGACAACAATGGGAAAAATTTGGTTATAAAGTCTTTATTTCATGGGAAAATTTAAGGTTTTAAGAGAAGTGTATAAATTCCCAAAGGCAATGTAGATAATAGTCCTCCTTTTCACATCTGGACCCAACTCACTCTTCGGTGCTCCTGTGACATGTGTCTACCATTAAGTACAATGGCTTATGCAGCCAAATGAATATCATGGTCTGTGTAATGGGCATCTTTTGGCCACTTAGTTTTTCCTAGGTGGAGAGAGTTAAGTAGTTTAAGGCATTTGGGATTTTCTGTAATGTTCCAGGCTTGTTGCTATCTATTAATACAACATCAGTTATGAATAAAAGTGGAAATCTGGAGGATTTCCCTATCTATAAAGAATCTATCTCCAACTTGGACTCTGTACTGGACATCCTTTGGCAAGTATATGTTCTCCAGTATTTTTACTTTACTCGATTTGATCAGAAGCTTGTCAAACAAAGTTTTCTGGTTTTGTCTCTCTGGATGGGTTTTTTATGATTTTATCATATGCGTGGGAGAGACTTTGTTGGATTAGGGACATTAAGGTGATTAGAAAAATTCATTTTGTGGTGAAAAAATATAAGTATAGTAGAATCTATACCTCTGAATCAATCTTTTGTTGTTCAGTCATTTTTTACTTGTGCTTAACTCTTCGTGACCCTATTTGGGCCTTTTTTGGCAAAGATACTGGAGCGGTTTGCCATTTCCTTCTCCAGCTTGTTTTACAGATAAGGAACTGAGGCAAACAGGGGCTAGGGGTTTGTCCAGAGTCACACAGCTAGTAAGTGTCTGAGGCTAAGTTTGAACTCAGGAAGATGAGTATTCCTGGCTGCAGGCCTGCCAGTAGATATACTGCACCACCTAGCTGCCGGATTCAATTATTTGGCAGCAAATATGAGGTCTCCAATAGTATATAATACAAAGAAAAAGCTATTGGCTCTAGACTCAGAGAGCATAGGATCAAAACTCACTTCTGTCACTTTCTACGTAACCTACCTGGTGTTAGGGGTAGTCTGGACCGTGGAACACTTTTCAACCTCAATGTTGTGATAAAATAAGACACACAGAGGTCATTGAACAGTTTACAAAAAGAGAATAAATTAGTCCTAATGTAGCAACTTAACTTCTTAGGATGAAACATTTATTTGTGTATAAGAGCATGAGTCACTTTTATGCATAAGCCCACAACATGTAATATGAGCCCAGAATTATATCATTTTTAATTTTCAGTTTTTGCCAGGGAAAAAAATTATGATTACTTATGTGGCTTTGTTCCAACCAATTTGAAGGGTACCAACCCCATATAAGTGGGACTTTTTTGATGCCTCTAGGTGAACGGGAAGCCACATCAACACAGTCAGAGGAAGCCAGGAAGAACCCACTCCTAAGCCAATCATATCTTGGTTAGGATACCTAACCCGCGATTATAAGGATGAGTATGTATGTGTTGAAGGATTCTCAGGGGGAAGGAAATCTCTAGTAGATTGGTCCCAGCACAATTGGACTGTAGTTTCACTTGTAAATCTAGGGAGTTAGATTAGGTGACCTCTAAGATCCTTTCCAGGTCTAGATCCATCATCCTAAGCCCACCAGTTATAGAAATCTACCAGTTTCCTTCTCATGCCTTTATCAGTGACAGCTTCTACACCTATTTTTATTTTTCCTATAAAAGATTTGTATATATGGGAAAGAAAAACATATGAGCTAATAGTTAATAATAATCTTTAGATTAATTCTTTTGGCAATTAAAAGGGCCACTTCTTTCAAATAGCACATGAATCAATGCTAAGGCTTCGTGTCAAGTCATATTTTTTAAAAATACGTTGCTAATTTTTACCAAGAAAAAGGGCATCTCTTTGAGAAGGGGTAGAAAGATATATTAAGTGGTAAATGTATATGATGTAAAAGAAAAAATATCAATTAAAATTATCTTTTAAATAGTGACTCAGTGTCCCTGAAATTGAATCACCTCCAAGAGGAATTTCTTTGTGTGTACTTGGTGAGCTTCAGCTCTTTTTTTCTGTTTTTAAAATTTCTTCAATGCTGTTTTTGCTTCCTCATCCAGCATATTTAGGACCATGATGTAAATTTTCAAATATTGCATCTCCACTGTCTTTGGTGGTGATTTGAATTTGTTATGAAAATCTTCATTGATCCTTTCCATTTTTCATCTACTTGTTGTATTCCTTCTAGTTCTATTCTTAAATGCCCGGAAGTACTTTGCAACTAAATAAGTTGCATCTCTCACTAAACTTTTTAAAAAGTTATTTCCTCCTCTAATTCTCTCCATTCTACATCTCCCTTCCCCCTTCTCCCAATGCATTCCTCTCTCTTACCCCTTCATTTTTTTTTTTGGAGACCCAAAGCCTCTGTCTATGCAAACTCCCTTCAACTGCCCTAAAAATGATAAAGTTCTTAGGATTTCCATGTATCGTCTTCCCATACAGGAAAGTAAACAGTTTGACTTCATTGAGTTTCTTATGATACTCCTTCATGTTTACCTTTTTATGCTTTTCTTGAGTCTTATGTTTGAATGCCAAATTTTCTATTCAGCTCTGGTTTTTTCATAAGGAACACTTGAAAGTCTTCTATTTCTTTAAATGTCCATTTTTTGCCCTGAGGGATTATACTCCATTTTGCTGGGTAGGCTACTCTTGGTTATAATCCTGGCTCCTTTGCCTTTTAGAATATCATATTCTAAGCCCTCTATTTCTTTAACGTGGAAGCTGCTAAATCTTGTATTATCCTGGCTGTCGCTCCTTGATATTTGAATGTTTCTTTCTGGCTGCTTGCAACATTTTCTTCTTGACCAGAGAGCTCTCGAATTTGGCTATAACATTCCTTGGAGCTTTCATTTGGGATCTCTTTCAGGAGGTAACTGGTGAATTCTTTCAATTTCTGTCTTACCGTGTAGATCTAAGATATCAGTGCAGTTTTTCTTTGTAATTTCTTGAAATATGATGCCCAGCCTGTTTCTTTGATCATGGCTTCCAGGTAGCCCAATAATTCTTAAATTATCTCTCCTCAATCTATTTTCAAGGTCAGTTGTTTTTCCAATGAGATGTCTCACATTTTCTTCTTTTTTTTATTTGACTTTGTTTTATTGATGTTTGTTTTCTCCTCATGGAATCATTAGCTTCCACTTACCCAATTCTAATTTTTAGAGAACTATTGTTTTCAGTGAGAGTTTGTGCCTCTTTTACTAAGCTATTAATTCTTTTTTCATAATTTTCTTGCATCATTCTCATTTTTTTCCCCAATTTTTCTTCTACCAATCTTATCTAGTTCATTAAATCTTTTAGGAATTCTTGTTGTGCTTGGGTCCAATTAGCATTTTTCTTTGAGGCTTCATTTGTACCTCTTTTCACATTGTGGTCTTCTGAGTTGATGTCTTAGTCTTCCTTGCCTCCATAGTAGCTTTCTTGATTAAGTTCTTTTTTTGTTGTTTGTTTCCAGATTACTTCTTGACTTTGAACTTTATGTTAAAATTAGGCTCCGTCCTCTTAGGAGTGGAGGAGCACTGTCCCAAACTTCGGGCTGTTTTGTGCTGTTGTTTTTAGAGCTAGTTCTGGGCTTCTGCAAGTTTTTGGTGCTTCCACAGTTGGTGTGATCCTAGGAGAAGTGTGGTCACTGTCCTCCTGCTCTGTGATCTGATCTCCACTCAGGAAGAAGCCCCTGGTACACTGCAACAGCATGCACTAGCACTCCTCTTTGCCTTGGAACTGTGACTAGGGCCCCTGATCCCTTGTGACCAAACTGCAATCCAGAACTGTATATGAATGATAGAATAGCCAATATACCAGTTGTAGCCAGTAACAGCAAATGGTCCCCTCTAATCTTTTTATGCCCAGTTTTCTGACCTCCTTAGTATTTCTGCATTAAGCGCTTCTAAAGCTGCTGTATTTGCTGCTACAGCAGCTGCTGTTGTCATGACTTCATGTGTAGGCTCCAGATAGGCTTCTACTCCATTGACATAGAATTCTGTTGACCTCCCAAGCTTTCTTAGGCTGAGAAAATGGCTCACCCTGACTTTTTGTTGGCACTGACACTCCAAATTTAATTTGAGGAGTTTTTTTAACTTTGTTTGGAGGAGAATGTTGGGAGAGTTCAGTTGGGTGGCTGCCCCTAATCTGCCATCTTGGCTCAGCCTCTGTGTAGAAATTTTGAAGTGCAAACATCAACATTAAGAGAAATAATAAAATTACTTGAGTGAACCATCCTAGGGGACTAAACAAAGATAAACCACTTACAGTCTTAATTAGGGAAATAATACATGCATCCCCTCAGAAACTTTTCATAAAACAGAGTGCTTGGCAGTGGTTTTAAAAGAATAGCTGATATGGGGAAAAGATTATACTGGGGGCTGGGGAGAGAGAGGGAGAAGAAAGATGGGGAAAATTATCTCACATATTCAGGGTATGCAAGGAGAGGCCTATACAGAGAGGAAGGAGTGATTGGATCTGGTGACCCTTGAACTCCACTCTAATCTAAATTGATCAAAGAAAGGAAGTACACGCACACACACACACACACACACACACACACACGCACACACACGCACACACACACACACCTGGATGCAGAAATATATTTTAGGGGAAAGTAGGGTGGGAGAAACTGGAGAGAGAGAATAAAAGGGAGGGTAGGTTCAGCAAGGAATTAGTCCTGAACAAAAACCATTCTATTTAAGGATGTTGTTCATTTGTTCCTCAGTGGTGTTTGACTCTCTGTGACCTTATATGGGGTTTTCTTGCCAAGGATGCTGGAGCGGCTTGCCATTTCCTTCTCCAGCTCATTTTACAGATGAGGAAACTGATACAGACAGGGTTAAGTGAGCTACCTAGGGTCACACAGCTAGTGTTATGCCCTGCCCTCCCCAGGTTCTCCATCTTGCCCCAGCTCACCCCACTGTCTGTACTCCCATCTCAATGGAACCAATTGTTTGTGTTCCCTTCTCCACAGAAATAATCCCGCCTCAGCTTGTCCAACTGTTTGTGTCCCCATCTCCACGGAAATCTAATTGTGTTCTTTCCCTCTAAATACTCTTTCTCTTCCCCAACTCGGGGCTGTTTGATTTGAGTAATTACTCCGAACAGATGAGGGATTCAATAAATCCGCATCCAAATTTATATCTGGGAAGTGCCTGGGGCCAGTTTTGAACTCAGGAAGTTGGGTCTTCCAGACTTCAGACCTGTCATTCTAACCAATGTACCACCTAGTTGCCCTTTAAGAACACATAAAAATATTCATAGTAGCTATTTTTGTGGTGGCAAAGAATCAGTACTTGAGGTTGGTGCCCAAGAATTGGGGAATGGTATAATGTTAAGCAGGGTGGGACTTTTTCTTGCTGTTTTCTCTTTTGGACCGCTAAGGCAATCAAGTGCCTTTAATGTGTCTTGCCTTTGTTTGAAAGGTACAGTGGGAGCTTTTTTTTGTTTGTTTGTTTTTTTGTTTTGTTTTGGAGTGCTCGGCTGAGGTAATCAAGTACCTTTGATGAGTCTTGCCGTTGAAATGTATTGGCAAGCAAAGTGGAATCTTCTGTTTTGGAGTGCTTCTCAGCACTGAGGCAATTGGGTGTCTTTGAGTCTTGCCTTTGTTTCAAGAGTCATTGATTGGAAACAATGTATATGATGTGGTGCTAGTGAGTAAAGATGTTTCCCACACCGATTTTGCTAAGTAGGCTCTGAGCTCTCAAGGCCCTAAACAGAGTATATGAGCTCTGAGGTTGGCATTTTGCTTTTGGGGGCATACTCATTCAAAGAGTGCTGGTGTGGAGACTCTGAGTAGGCATCAAGGAGCCCCCTCCCCCCACCCAGATGTTGATGCTTCTCTCTCTAGGATAACTATGTATGCTATGGTCAGACAGAAACCTGTCTATCTGTTTATATTGTCTCTGTTTGTAATTTCCAGTTTGTATTTGCTCTGAAGTTCAGGGTGCTGACTTTTTCCCCTGAACTAAGTGAATGATATATGCATGTTTAATCCAAGTGAGATTGTAAACCCCTTAAAGTTGCTTTCCTTAGAAAAGCTGATCAAAGAATCTGTGCTAGCAGCCCCTCTGTGTGCTCTTGTTGTTGGTCTTTCACCTCCCCAGCAGCTGCTAGCAACATTATTGTTACAAATGGATAAACAAATTATAGCTTATGACTATGATAGAATAATATTGTGCTGTAAGAAATTATGTAGGGATAGTTTCAGAAAAACCTGGAAAGACTGGTATGAACTGATACAGAGTAAAATGAGCTGAATAAGGAGGAAACCTTATACAATAACAATATTGTAAAGAAAAATAATTTTGAAATAATTAGGAACATTAATTAATGCAATAACCAACCATGATTCCTGAAGAATATAGGCTATCTACTGCCTGATAGAGAGGCAACAGACTCAGAGTACAGAGTGGGATTTTTTTTTTGGACATGAACAATTTCAGCAATTACTTTTATGTTTGCAATGGGGATTTTGCTTTTCATTCTTTATCAGTGGGTGGGGGAGATGCAACATAGAGAAAGTAGATTTTCATTGATTAAAAACATAAAATTTCAGTTAAAAGAAGTCATTTACAACTTTGGAGAGAATAGTTTTGGAAACTACACTATCAAGGGCTTGGGAATTGATTAAGGAGGAAAAGTAGAAGCCAGGTATGTGTACAGTTTTTTCTAGGAGTTTGGCTGTGCAAGAGAAGGTAAGATGATAGTTTAAAGGTAGATCAAGTTCAGGCTTTTTTTAAGGATAAAAATGTCATGGGCATAATTGTAGGCACCAAGGAAGGAGCTAACAGGAAGATTTTGAAGATTGCAGAGGAGGCAGTAGACAGGATGATACTGAGGAGGTGGTAGAGATTATTGTGGGCCCAATTTTCTAGAGGAGATTAAAAAGAAAAATTGACCTTGGTGAGGAGGGTCACCAATTAGTTAGATCCTTTCGAGTTTGTAAAAGTGGGTCTCCAATTATCATCCCGTCACACTTAAAAGCAAACTACTTTTGTTGGGTAAAAAGGGGAAGGGAAAAGGAAGGAAATAAGAATTTATTAAGCATTTATTATGTGCCAGATACTGTGCTAACTACTTTATAAACATTATCTCATTTGATCCTCACAGGGAGGTAGAGACTATTATTACTGGCGTTTTACAGTTGAGGAAACTGAGGCAAACAGAAGCTAAGTGACTTACCCAGGATTACATGACTAATAAATGCCTTAAGACAGTTTTTGAACTCAGATCTTCCTGACTCCAGGTCCAGGGCTCTATCCACATCACCACACTTCCCGATTGAATCAATCAGTCAGAACTGAGTGTGAACTGAGCTGGTGTATACCCCCTTGGATTAGTAAAAATCATATCCTATGGAATTTTTATAAAAAGGAAGAGCTATCTAAAAACCAGGAAAATATTCCATAGGTCTGGAAGTAGAGGTGTCAGAGTGGGGTCCTTCAGATTGGCAGCCTCAGTGCAAAAAGCAAAGTGTGAAATAAAAGGTACAACCGAGCTATGGCAGAGAGGAGAAATATTGATAAGAGTTCCATTGGCCCTATAGGTATCTAAGAAATAATTCAGGATGATGCCAACCATTCTATCAACCTACTTAAAGTGCTGAGGAAAATCCCAAGAAAAGTTCTCTTTCCCCAACTTTCTCTCCCAGTGCCTATCTATCCATAAGCACTAACACATAAGTACTGCTTCATTACCCAATGTTTGCAGTAACTTGAATTTTCCTCAACCACAGAGAGTCTAGGAGTTAACTAGATAGATAGATAGATAGATAGATAGATAGATAGATAGATAGATAGATAGATAGATAGATAGATAGATATAGATATAGATATAGATATAGATATAGATATAGATATAGATATAGATATAGATATAGATATAGATATAGATAAACTAAAGCAAAGACCCAAATCTCTACCTAAACGTTAGTAGTTTTCCTAACCAGGAGGTCAATGTGATTGTAATGGCACTCTTAACTTTTCCTCTAAAATAAACCCTTAAAGCCACAAAGGGCCCTTACTCTCCAGCCTTTCAAGGAACTAATTCTTGTAATGATATTACAATTTTATAGCTTTCTTAGTTTTTGCTTCTTGAAACTGGGTTGTTTAAATTCTCAATTTCTTGGTTTATTGAGTATGTAACATTTTTATAGATAATTATTTCCTTTAAAATCTCCGTTTTACTGACAGATAATTATGTATATATGTTACTGATAGTTTTAAAAAA
Organism: Phalanger gymnotis; assembly: GCA_028646595.1. NCBI lineage: Eukaryota > Metazoa > Chordata > Mammalia > Diprotodontia > Phalangeridae > Phalanger > Phalanger gymnotis. The sequence goes on from CM053623.1 coordinate 153,212,188, forward strand.
TTCATTATAAATTAACTTCATTTATATTTTGTCTTATCTTCCTTCCTTCATCTATTCATTTCTTTCTTCCTTCCTTCCTTTTTTTATCTTTTTAAAAGACTGAGTCTCCCCAGACTGGGAGCGCAACAGCCATTTATGGCACATTCCCTCTACTGGTTTCCACACAAAAAAATTTAGCCTTCTCCATTTCTGACCTAGGCAGTTTCACTCCACTTTAAACACCTTGATGCTCCCTGCTCCCCACATCCAAATTGGTGCTGGACTTAGTGAGAATGCCAAGTAAGCCTAGTGTATTGCAGCTCAGAACTCTCAAACTCAACCAATGCTCCAGCCTCAACCTCCGCTGTAGCAAGAATTCAGGCACATACCTTCGTGCAGGAATTCTTTTCATTTTCTTAAAAACATTCAATATTATTGAATTTAGACTGAGCAAGAAGGACGATAAATGAGTACATTGGCACTTCACTAACTCTAAAATTGTCTTTGGGGTCTACTATAGGATAAGACCATCTTGTAATCAAATCAAGTAACAAATGCTCTTGAATGAGGTTCAAAGCAGACCATGTTATACCTAAGTCATCTCTGAACTAAATGCATGTGACATAGTATAACATAGAGGACATGCCACTGCATTAAAAAGTCAGAAGGCCTGGGTTCAGCTCCTTCCTCTGAAGAAGTGGCTGTGGTTATAAGCAAACCACTTAACATCTCTGATCTTTGGTTTCTTCTTATGTAAAATGGATTTAATAATACTTGCTATTAAACCCTCAGTGTTGTTATCAGGAAAGCTCATTGTCAACCTTAAAGCATTATATAAATATGGCATATCTCTAATATGACAATATAATGAGATTCCAGTGGTAAACCATGTGCATATATGCACATAAAGTACATTGCAAATCTTAATGTACTGTATAAAGGTTAAGGGCTATTATAGTTATTATTATTATTTGTATTGGTCCTGTGGCTTCATTGATTCAGAAAATTCCCAATGAGATAAATTCTTTGAACAAAACTCTTGTTGCTGGCTGAATGGAGTTAAAGTGTCCCTGAGAAAGTGAAGGGAGCAATTTATTGATTAGCATTATCAACACTTTCCATGGTGCTGAATTCAAGTCAACAAGTATTTATTTAGTGCCTATTATGTACCAGGCACTGTGCCAGGCACTGGGGATAGAAAGACAAAAACAAGACCATCTCTGTGTTCAAGGAACTTGAATTCTATTAGACTATGAGACTTCCCACATTCTTCAAGTTTTTCCAAAGGATCCCAATGTTGAGTAAGCCAATCATCTTCATTGAATGTCTTAAGAGTTAACATAGAAACAAAAGAAAGCAAAATTCTTCACCACCCCAGGAGACTTGGTTGGGACTTTAATTTCTGATTTAAAAACTTCCACTATGCGAATTCATAGATCTTTGGCTGAGCCTGTCCAATAACTTCCAATTCCCTCTAAATCTCCATCTCCTAGTTTACCTATTAGTGGTCTGCTAATATTAAATTGTACTGAATTGAATTTATCCACCTATATGGTGAATAAAAATAACTATGCACAATCTTATCTAAAGACAGTTACAAACAGTTCTGTCTGTAAGTGGACTGTTCCACAGACCTTCTCCTCCCCTCTGAGAGCTCCAAGTGGCCCCACCCCCTCTGTGCCTCTATGCCCAGTAATCCAGGTGGCTTCAGTGCCTGTCCCTTCTGTCCCCCAGCTCAAGTGCCTGGAGCTGAGGACCCCTGGCTCAGGGCTGCACTGCTGCCTCCACAGCTGCCCCTGACACCACTCGGGCTGGAGCCCAGCTGGCAGGGGTCCTGCTGCCGGCCTTCAAGAGACTCAAATTTGAGTATTTATCTGGGAATTTATGGGAAGCAAGAACTGTCTGTAACAGATAAACAATGAGATGCAGACTGAAATTATTAAAACTTAACTGCAAGACAAATAGTAACTCCCTCCTCCACTCTCTCACCCCACACCTCCCAGTTGGGGAAGTTTTCCAGTTGCAACAGCTAAGTAGATCTAGAGGGAACTGGATGTTATTTGACAGGCTCAGCAAAAGATCTGTGAATTTGCATTGAAAAACTAAATCATTACGGAAACAAAAATAGTTGTGCAATCCTGGAATGAAATTCTTATTATTGGCCGAGAAGGAGGGAGAAGACAGAAGTTTGTTCATTAGCATTATCAGCACCTTTCATGGTGCTGAATTCAAGGCAAAAAGCATTTTTTTTCAACAAGCATTTATTAAATGCCTACTATATTCCAGGCACTGTGCTAGGCACTGGAAATAGAAAGACAAAAACAAGACCATCCTTGCTTTCAAGGAATTTGGATTCTATCACATAATGAAACTCCCCACATTCTTCGAGTCGTTCCAACTGATCCCACTGTCAAGTAAACCAACCATCTTTCACTTAACATCTTGAGAATTAACATAGACACAAAGGAGAGCAAAATTTTTCACCATCCCAGGAAACTTGGTTGGGACTTTTATTTATTTCTATTTGAAAAATTTCCACTATGCAAATTTATACTTAGGAATACTATCCCCTTTAAAATAAGGGAGACTGAGCTACAAGACATCATAGAAACTAACAGTAGTTTCCATGTCTATAACACTTTAAGGTTTACAAAGCCCTTTTTAAAAATTTAAGGCAGGAAGTACCTTGTTATTATCCCCATTTTGGTGGGGAACAAATTAAGAGAGATTAAATGATTTAACATTGTCCCTCCCCCCACCTCCCAGAAAAAAGTCTCACTTGAACTCTACAAAATTGAAATATTAAAGGTACTCTGGAAGTCAACTAGTCTGAGAATTCGTTTTTCAGATGAGGACACTGAGCCCCAAAGACATTTAAGTAACTCGCTGAGAGTAAGTTAGAAGCTGGCTCCTACCCCACATGCTTTCTTTCCAAATCCACATTTCCACTCCATCATGTTTACATTACCAAGCCATCAGTAATTAAAAGAGAAAATCCTCAAAAGAGGATTTCGAGCTGGAAAGAACTTTAGATAGCATGTTATGCAACCCCCTCACCAATTTTCCTACTGACGGATAATGAAACTAAGAGAAACTTAACAATTTGCCCAAACTCAAGCAGTTATAAGTGGCATATCTAAAATCACATATTCTGATGACAAATTCAGGACATAAATATTCTTTCCACTACACCACACTGCCTTTCCTATTGTGCTGACCTAGTTCAGATCCTGAAATGCATAACACAGATGCTATTTAGTCAAATCTCAATTGTCTGTTGTAATCAGAGCCAGGAAAATCATGCATAAATGAAACCCATATGTGATCCCCCAATTTTATTTCGCCTCCATGGTCTCAGCTGATGAGACTGCTCACATGGAGTTGATTTCAGTCTGCCTTTCTTGTCTCCTTTTCACCTTCTCACAAAGATACTGATAACTAGGGAAACAAACAAAAGGTGAGCAATGAGGGAAAGAAAAGAGAGAGCCCCCAAAGAATTCTATCTTGGCTATACTTGAAAGAATACCATTGGATTGGATCAGTTATGCAACTACCCTTGCTTCATGAAAATCTCTGGAGAACAAGGAAAGAGGCCCTTTGACAATTAAAAAAAAATAGAAGCTCCCTTCATGATGTCATTTGGCATGAATCAAAATTCTTAAGAAGCAACTGTTCCCTTGGGGTCATTTGACTTTGGCAAACTGTGGAGTCTTCTCTGAAAGTTATCCCTGTCAAAATTACGATAGAATGTCACTAGAGCAAGATCTAAAAACATCTATAATTACAAAACTCACTTGAGATGTCATAAAATTAATTTGCCCACACGACTATTTTATTTGAAGATTGTTCTTGCCAATAAAAACAAGGTTGTCAATAGTCCTAACTCATGTATGCACCCTGCCTGGCACACAGTAGGTGATTAAAAAATGTTTATTGAAGTGAATTGTAATAACTAATAGCAAAGACTATTGATTAGATTCCCAATATTTCTCACAGTTCTGTTTCTCTACCTTATTCTATTTTGCCTAATTTAGGATAGCCTAAGGCCAAAGACAGCAAAATCTGAAGACCCAGGTTCAAATCTCAGCTCTGACACCTATGCATAACTTTGGGCAAACCTCCTGAATTTTCTGATCTTCAGATTTCTCATCTTTAAAATCAGAATAGTAATACTTGTGTTTCCTATTCCACAGGATCCTTGTGAGAAATACTTACTAGCTTTGTGACCCTCAGCAAATTACTCACCCTCTGTCTGCCTCAGTCCCTCCGTTGTAAAATGAGGATAAGAGCATTTAGTTCTGAGGGTTGTTGTGACAATAAAATGATTCTCCAATATTTGTAAAGTGCTTTTTACATCTTGAATCCTATAAATGCGGGGTACTGTTATTGTTATTTAAAATGTTCAGGGCTGCAGAAATGTGGTCTATCATCATATAATGGTAATCAGTAAAGGATTTTTTGCCGTCAAGGGCCTTTGATGAGTCTGGCCTTTGTTTGAATGGGGCAGGTAAAGTGGGATCTTTTGTCTTGGAATGCTTCCCAGCACTGGGGCAGCGGAGAGTCATTAATTTGTATACTGTGCGGTGCTTTCCCACACTCTGGTTTCCCCCACCCTAAATGGTGAGCCTCGAGCCCCCAGGGCCCTGAACATCCATATATGTACTAGAAGGTTAGTGTTTCACTTTTTGGGGTACATTCATTGAAAAGGTGACAAGACTCTGGGCAAGCCGTTGAAAAAGCACCCCCCACCTGGCCTTGTAATCCAGATATTGGTGCTTCTCTGGTAACTATGAATTGTTATTTGAATCAGATAAGGTCTGTCTGTTGATGTTTGTAATTTCTGTTTGTATTTGCCATAAAGTTCAGGGGGCTGATCTTTTCCCCCTGAACTAAGTGAATTATATATATACATATACATATATGTTATATATATATGTGTGTGTGTATATATATATGTACATATATATATATACACATATACATATATATATGTTTAATTAAATTGAGATTGTTAACCCCTTAAAGTTGTTTTCCTTGGAAAAGCAGATCAAAGCATCTGTGTTGGCAGCCCTTCTGCGTGCTGGTGTTGTTGGTCTTACACAGCCACAGTAGCTGCTAGCAACATTGCTGCTACACATCATTATCTCCTTCATATGCATGTACTGTGTTTCTTAGAGTTAATACGGGTAAATACTATTAACAATTTAAAACCAACCGTGGTCTAGAGACTGTCCAGAGCAAGAAGGAACTTCTATAACACTATAACTTTTACAAAGTCCTTTTTTAAAAATTTACATCAGGAAGCATGTACATACACATACACACATATATATTTATATATGAACACATATATAAATATATGCTATTATCACCATTTTGCAGAGGAAGACATTAAGAGAGGTTAAGTGAATTAACAGCCTTTGCTGAACACGTAAAAGTTTGTTTTCATTGGCAATGAAGAGTTAAGTATATGCCTCTAGATATAAGATTATAGGATCTTGGGTGATTAGGGATTTAGAGCTAAAAGGAGCTTCAGAAGTAACATAGTGCAACCCTTCATCATAACAGTGAAGAAACCAAGGCTGTGTGACTGACAAATTCCTAGAAAAAAATCAGTCTGTATTCATTGTCTCTGCTCCCTCCCTGCCCACTAACTTGTCAGTCAACAAAGGGTCACAGATTTAGAGTTGGAAGAGATTTTAGAGGTCATTTAATTCAAACCTCTCATTTTATTGAATTTAAACTACCAGGGGACTGGCCTGATTAAGGCTCACTCCAGAGCAAGGAGTAATGCCAAATCATTACAGTCATGGTAGATTTTCTGCTGTAATGAGACTATGATGAACAAGAGTAACTCCAGGAATATCAAGGTTACAGTGAAGATGACATGTCCTACAGAGGCCAAAAAGCACATCTGACTAGGTTACTTTCCGGCTCAATAAACTTCAATGGCTCCCTATTGCCTTCAGGATCAAATATAAAATCCTGTTTGCCATTGAAGCCCTTCAAAACCTGGCACCTGTCTTTCTTTCCAGAATTTAGTCCTCCATCTCTCCTCCATTTAGTCAGCTACACAGTGCTTTCATTTAAACCCTCTGCAGTATAGCTTCTGACCTCATCATTCAAATGAAGCTGTCTCCAAAGTTATCTCTTAATTACCAAATCTGATGGCTTTTGCTCAGTCCTCATCCTTACCAGTTCTCCCGGTTCTCTGCAGCCCTCAACACTATCAATCACCTTCTTCTTCCTTGATACCCTCTTCTGTATGACCAATAACAACGGGTATCTCTCAAAGCTTTATCCTAGACTTAGGCCCTTTAGAAGGGTTTTAAACCTGGGATCTAGAAACTTGTTTTGCTGGATAGATAGATAGATAGATAGATAGATAGATAGATAGATAGATAGATAGATAGATAGATAGATTTGTTAGATAGACAGACAGACAGACAGACAGATAGATAGATGGAGAGGGAGAGAGAAAGAGAGAGAGAGAGAGAGAGAGAGAGAGAGAGAGAGAGAGAGAGAGAGAGAGAGAGATGCATGCATTTCAATGTATTTGACTTCTTTTTCATTTTATGTTTTTAAAAGACATTATTCTGAGAAATGGGTCCATCAGTTTCACCAGAGTGCCAAAGGATTTTATAGCTAATAAAAAGGTTCAGAATACATAATATATACTACCTGATCTATACTGCCTCTCTTGGGACTTCTTCAGCTCCCTTGGGTTCAGTTATCACTTCTATGATGTTGATTTTCAAGCCTATTTATCAAGTTCCAGCCTTACATCATCAGCAGAGATCTCAAATTCAAAATGTCCATAACAAAATTCATTATCTTCCTCCCCAAACCCTCCCTTCTTCAAAACTTCCTTAATGTACTTCCATCACCATCTTCACAGTCACACAGAGTCACAACCTTGGGGTCAGCCTCCATTCCTCATTTGCATTCACCCCACATATCCAGTCTGTTGCCAAGTCTAATCATTTCTGCCTTCACAATATCTGTCACATACATCCCCTTCCCTCTAGTCATGTAGCTACCCCCTGGCACAGGATTTTATTTCACCTTTTTGACTATTGCACTAGCCTTCTGATTGGTCTCTCTGCCTCAAGTCTCTTCCCACTCCATCTTCCACTCCGCTACCAAAATCATCTTCCTAAAGTGCATGTCTTACCATACTATCTCCCTTATTCAAAAAACTTCAGTGGCTCCCTATTACCGCTAGGATCAAATATAAAAGCCTTTATTTGCTTTTTCAAGCCCTTCACAGGGGGCAGCTCAGGAGGACCTGAGTTCAAATTCAGCCTCAGAGACTTGACACACTTAGTAGCTGTGTGACGTTGGGCAAGTCACTTAACCCCAATTGCCCTGCCTTCCCTCCTGCAAAAAGAAAAAGAAAAAAAAAGTCCTTCACAACCTCATCCCTTCCTACCTTTCCAGTCTTTTTATACTTTACTAATGCCCATGTGCTCTATGATTCAGCAGCACTAGCCTTCTTGCTGTTCTTCAAACACAAATTTTCTCCCTCCTCACCCCTACCTTCTCACCCACCCCCAAGACATTACATTGTATATATTCTGCAGGAAATTATTTCTTGTTATCTACCTCATTAGAAGGTGGGCTCCTTAAAGGCAAGGACCATAATGTTGCATATCTTTATACTGTATCACTTAGCATAAGTGCTTAATAAATGCTTTTTGACTAACTGACACACTCATCGAGGGTCAGGGTCATTGATGCTAAGGTAGTTTTGCCTCTGTCCATGACAGTGCCTGCTGTGATGGGGCCTGTGCTTCTGTCCACTCACACTGCCACTGGAGTCCCCACCATTTCTTGTTCTACTGGGACTTGTGATTCTACCCCCTCCACTACTTGCTGCCCCTAGGGCCCAAGCTGCCCCCTATGCTAAGGCCTGAGCTTTGGCACAAGTGCTGCCACTACCCCTCCCATGCTAGAACAGGAATGCGGCTGCTGCTGTGAGCACTGCCCTTGCTGAGATCTGAGCTCTATGCCCCTGTGATGCGCCAGGGGCCGCCCTCCTGCTTAGGGGCCGTGCTACCTGTGGCTGATGTTATAGAGTATCATTGTTTCTGGCTGTAACTCTACTCGCGCCCATCATGCCCAGTGTAGAGAGTGATTTGGGGTTAGAGGTATCCAGTGGGTGCTCTCACTATTAAATCTCTCCAATGAGTCCTTTACGTTATGGAGAGTTTGGGAGGGGTTTTGTTTGGTTTGGGATAGGTATGACTTGAAAAAAGAAAATGTAATTATCTAGGCATTTCACATAATCCCCTTCAACTACATTTTAAGTTCTATTATTTCCTGAGCTTTTTCTTAAATTTTATTATCTATTGATTTTTATTCATATGACTTATTCTTTATTTTCTCTTTCCATTCTTATATATTAATTCACAATTTCCCTAAATTGCCCTTTATCTATCCTTGCATTTTAGTGTGTAGTGATTTTTATAACTAAATTAGAATGTATATTTACTTCTCTAAATATATGTTTTAACCATTTAATCTTGGGTATTTCATCATTTCCTTCACTGATTCAACCTGTCTTCCTATGGATCTTTTATGTTTCAGAAATTCTTCTTAATATCACCTTTCCTACTACTCATTTTTTTCAGGTGTGCTGATGGTAGAGCAGCCAAACTGACTTCCTTGGACCTTATCTAGAGTTGGAGTTATTGCTGCGGTGGACAGGTTGCTGAGAAAACGCTAGTATTTCCTGAGGCTTTAGTTTGGGGTGTATGGAAGAAGAGGAAATCCCCTCTTCTTTCCTTGGCTTACTGGGGTGTGGAATCCCTAAGGCTTTAGGAGGGTTGGAGGAAATCCCCTCTGTTCTCTGTAGAATCCTGTTATCCCCCACACATGCTCTAGGGGAGATGGGGGCAGGGAAATGTTATCTGTTTTCTGCAGGGTGGGAGAGGATAGGTAACCTTTGGAGAGGCAGAGGAAATCCCCTCCTCCCTGGGAAGCAGTAGATGCTAGGGAACCTTGGTAATTAAGGCTTAGAGGATAGATTGCATCAATTCATTTGGTGGACCCCCTGAACTTCTTTCAGAAAATTAGAGGGGAAGTTGGGTTTTCTTCCACAGGTTGACGAAGTAGGAAATTCTGATTTTTTTCTGAGGGACTGATCAGAGAGATATCCCAGACTTAATGTGTCTATGGTCCCTCTCATTTCCCAAGATCCAGTGGGACTTGCCTTCTACTCGAAAGGCTTTAGGAAAGAGCAGTATGACACTGGCCAAGGTCCAGTATGAAGCAGAGATGGAGCCTGGGACTCTCTTGAGCTCCAGGAGGGTTTGTGTGAGCCTATGTGGAGAGAAACAGTGAAAGGCTAGAGAAACATGCAGCCTTCACCACTGCTAATGACAGCCCTCTCTATTTAGCTAGGGAAAGCTTCAGCAATTGGGCCCAGGTAGGAAGATGGAGTACAGCCTCACTTAGGCTGTAACAGCAGGTAATGAACTGGTACTAGAGGACAAACTCCAGGGCCATAGGACATTGTAAATGCAATAGCAATTACAGTAATTTTTTTTCTCTTTCACTTAATGTATTCTTTTATTTCCTTTTTCCTTTCTTCAAGGACATTAAGGCCGAGCTGGTTCCCCTGGTTTCTTTCTACTCCAGTATCTTCCCAGAAGCTTGTTTCAGTTTTTAGCACTAATAATAACTCCTCCTGCTGAAAGACACTGAAAAGAACCTTTACAAGTCTCACCAGGCAGCAACATTAGAAAGCTAGCAGTAAATCAAAGGGCTAAGAAAAATGGAGAACAGAAGCACAGAAGGGGGATTATCTTCAATGTAAATACAGAAATGTTGAGGCGGTTTCAAGCTCACAGAAAGAAACTTTGTCTATTGCCTCCCTTAGAGTGGGAATAAACTGTGAGACAAGGGAACATGAACAGTCAGTGGCACTCTCTCTCTCTTTTTATGATTTTATTTATTAGTTGCTTATTTTGAGTATTATTAATAATATTTTGTCAGAAAGTGATTTTCCTTCGGTTTACAGTTAACCTCTCAAGGTCCCAGTTTATGCATTTCTAAAATGAATATTTGGAACAAGGTTCTGTCCCAACTTAAGACTTCTGATTTCATGAAATGTTTGATATTTAATTATTTTGCATAAATCTATACAAAGGCATATATATGTATTCAGATATATATACTCACACACATACATGCAAGATGACAAGGAAGCAGCAGAGACTGCACTGAACCTGTCTGAAAGATGTAGCTGTTTGAGTGACAAGCATGTGTGTAATCTATAAGTTTGGGCTCCTCCCTGTTTCAAAAAGTCCATAGAGAGTAGTGTAGTGAAAAGAATGCTGGATGTTCTTTAGGCAGGAGAAGAGGAGCAACCTCCCTCTGACAGCAGGCCTTCCATCTTCCTCTGAGGGAAGGTGGCAAGAGGCCCAGCTGACTTCCATCTGTACCAAGGTAACTTTCTCAGTGCTGGAGACTTCTATCTCCTGCTGGGCCTGTCTAATCTCCACACTCGGGCTGCTAGAGGTCAGCTCAGGAGACTTCCATCCGCAACCACAAGGCAACTTCAACCACCTGCTATGCGAGCCAGCCTAATCTCCTTCCTCTTTTATGTTGAGAGCCTCCAGGACAAAGAGAACCAAGCTGATGAGGAATGGGTCTTCCATCTCCTGCCTAATCTCCAGACTTTAGAAAGAAGTAAAGTGAGAAGGCCTCACATCTAACTGTGTGCCTCCTAGCCAATGAAGTGTTTATCTCTACCTGATTTCTAGCTTCCTCTGGGAACATGAGGGCCACTGTCTACTCAACAACAAATATACACCTGATCATACCAAGGAGCTTCAACAACATATACATATATAGACTAACTACTCATTTCATTAACCTAATCACTTCCTAGGATCCATTTCTCCATTCCACCTCAGTCACTCAGAGACATGCTCCTTCTCTCCTCTAATACTTCCACCATGACAATATTATCACCTCATGCTAGAATCACTTCATGCTTGGACCATTGCAGTAGTCTCTTGGTAGATCTGCTTGCCTCACATCTTTTTCCACTCCAATACATCCTCTATTCAACTATCAAAGTGATTTTCCTAAATTCCAGATCCAACCATGTCCCCACCACCACCCTTCTCAATAAACTCCAGTGGCTCTCTATTATCTCCAGGATCAAATACAACTTCCTCTGTTTGGCATTCAAAGCCCTTCATAACCTACTCCTCCTTCACACCATTCCAGTCTTCTTATACCTTGTTTCCTACCACATATTCTATCCAATGGAATTGGCCTTCTGGCTATTCCACAAATAAGAAGCTCCATCCCTCAACTCCAGGAATTTTCTCTGGCTTTCCCCTAATGCCTGGGATGCTCTCTCTCTCTCTCTTCTTCTCCACCTCCCAGCTTCCCTGGCTTCCTTCAAGGCCTAATTAAAATCCCTTGTTCTACAGGAAGCCTTTTCCAACTCCTCTTAATTCTAGTGCCTTCCATGTTAATTTCCTATACATCTTGTATATATCTTATTTACATATGTATTTGCTTGCTGATTCCTCCACTAGACTGTGAGCTCCTTGAGGTCAGGGATTGTCTTTTGAGTCTTTTCTGTATCCCCAAAGCTTAACACAGCTCCTGGCACATAGTAGATGGTTAAAAAAAAAATGTTTATTGACTGACTGATATGCATTTTAGCTTAAAATTGAATTAAGAGGGGCAGCTAGGTGGCGCAGTGAGTAGACCACTGGCCCTGGAGTCATACACTAGCTGTGTGATGGTGGGCAAGTCACTTAACTCCAGTTGCCCTGCCTCCCCCTCCAAAAAAAAACTGAATTAAGACTTTTAGGATACCCTGTGTAAATATACATACATACAATTTTGGATTTTGTAAAATACATCAATAACACATAGAGTTCACCTAACATAATTTCAATTTACAGTACTTGACTCAAATGTTTCTGTTCTCTAAAGGTCTTTCCCTTAGCACACCTCTCTGGTACACTAAAAGTACTTGCTCTTCAGTCCTTATTCCTTTAGACCATTAAGGTTTAACTATACCTGTAAATGTCCCATCTCTACTCAAAACTAACAAAGCCTGGGGCCTGGGTCCCTCAGACCACTGAGACAAGTCAGGAGACCAGGCTTGCCAAAAACTTATTGTGTGGGACTTTAGGCAAATCTCTTTAATCTCTTTGTACTTCAGTTTCCTCACAAGTAAAACGAAAAGGTTGGATTACATGATCTCTTACTTTCAGGTCTAAAATTCTATCAAGGGAATGAAACACTGCCCCATCCCCCTACACTCCCAACCCCTTGCTTTCACTCTAATCCGGAGTATTTTGCATGCTGCTGAATTTGCAAAGGAAGTCATGTCTCCCAACAGGATTCCTAATTGGTGGAGAGAATGCTGAAGCAACTCCTGGGGTCTGTATGATGGGTGAAGTTGATGCCAAAGAGCTTCAAGAAGAGGCATGTGGTCCTGCGAACTCTCTGGAAAAGAGAGAAAGAAAGGAGAGAAACATATTGAGCCAGACGATCTTTGAGAGAGAGAGTAAAAAGAACTTTGGAAACTAGATAATGTAGGGAAAGTCCACTCTTCAACACATTCCCGATTGCTAGCTTCCTTCCCTTGAGTCTTGGGAGAATTTCCTTTTGGGTGAAATATTCCACTCCTAGCTGGAAAACTCTTTCATTCTTGTGTGTTCTCTAATTTATTCTAAACTTAATAACTTCTCCAACTTATGTTTGCTATTTAGACAAGAAGTTTTATTCATTATTTGATATGTATGATCATCTTTTGTGTAACTAACCTTTCTTTTATAGGAAGAGGCCAAGTGAGGGGCAAGACTACCTTTCCCCATTAATCTAAGTGTAGGCAACAAAAAGGAAGCACTTTAATTCCGAACCTATCGTACTCCTAAAACATCGATATTTAAGAAGACAGACAGATATAGTTCTTGTCTGCACCTGTCTTAGAGACTGGAAAAAAGCACATGAAACCTTGACTCTTCTACTCTCTTCAAAGTAGAAATTCAGTCTTCTTTGAAGAAAGATGATGGATTAGGCCTCAGATCTCATCTACCTATCTGTGCCTCCTCATTCATTTAGACAACTATATGAGCCTCTATAGCTTACATAATCATATACATTCTACACAAGAAAGTGGTACTTTGGAACGTTTATATTACTGGAATCATTAAGATACACAGGTACTATAAAGTTAAATTATTAGAAAATTTCATTCTTTTTCTTTACTTTTCCTAAACATGAAGAGAGGATATAACCATATTTTCTTCAGTGTAAAACATACTGAGAGAGATATTTTGGTTTAAAGGTTATTTTGCTGTGCTTTTTTTTAAGCTGTTAAAAATCCCACTTGGAAAAGTGAGTGATCTTGCTACTTTAGAGTTATAAAATTGTGTTATCTCCCTTCAGAGGAAGATACTTTCCTTAGAAATCAAAGACATCAAAGAAGCCCAGAAAAGGACATCTGTTTCATTATCAATGAATACGTTTCCTAACTAAGCATCAAACGATAGGAAAAGCTGCCAAATAGACCTGATTCCAAAGCACATTGGGGGAAAAAATTATTTTCAGAAAAATCACTACCTGGAGATCACTTATTCTGTTTTGCTACGGAAAGGAATTCGAAATTTTCATGATACTTTTTGTTTATTTTTATATTTCTGGCACTTATTAATAACTACTCCTACCCATCCAGAACCCCCTTTTATAAGAAAAAAAAGTTAAGCAAAATAGATATACTACAGCTGATATACTATAGTAGATATACTACATAGGCAACAATCCTGCAGTCTAGCATCCCTGGGAAATCATTTACACTTATTAATCATGCTCATTTATTTTCATATCTTATTCAACGACTTGCTTTTAAATGTTCTTCAGAGAGGAAACCACCACCTCCCCCAGTTTGGGGGAAATTTTTCATTACATCAACTCAAAATTTGCCTTTGGAACTTTAGCAAATTACTCTTCTGCCTTTTGAGGCTCAGCAGAACAAGTCAAATCTAGGTGCTTAATAAATACTTGTTAATTAATTAAATGCTTCGCCATGAGGGCCTTTCAAATAAATAAAGTCAGCAAGCATTTCCCCTTAAATCTTCTCTTGTCAAGTTTCTAGCTCTTTCAACCAGCCTCCATATGTGATAGTAGAAAAAGCACAGAAACAAGAAATATAGTGTCATGTATGAGGAAGAGTAAGACCAGTTTGGTTAGACTGTTATGTGTATGTGCAATAGTCTCTCAGGGGTCACTCTCTGAATTCATAACTGACACTATCAGGTTGGATTCTCAGAGGGGTGGCTGCTAGTACTTTAAGCATTCTATGTAACTCTTGGTGGCTATCCTCTTAAACACTAGCCCACGAGCACCCACCTATATGCTTTTCTTTAACAGCTAGCCTGTAGAGTCAATTTTTCACAAAGATATTTATTCATATGACATAGCAAGAACAGTTGCAAAGCATTTCCACCAATACCAGGGGCACACTTTTCCATAAATATACCCAAAGTCCAGAAGAGGGGAAGAGACTGCATGAACTAAAAGTACAATAGTAGGGAGGTGTATATTCGCAAAGCAACTCATAATTCTGGAATTGCAGGGCCATAAAAGCCTTTCTCTCTTTGGAGGGTCTTCATGACATTTGCTGTGGAGCATGATGTTAGAAATGGACTGTTTAATTGGTATGGCTCTTTGTAGGATTTGTAGGCCTTTAGAAGACCAGTGGCTCAGCTGGGATTACTCCTCCTCATGGGTGGTTTCTCACCTAGTTGGGTCAATCCATTGCTAAGCTAAGTGAGCAAGTCAATAAGTGACTGTGCTGGCTTCTCACCAGACTTGGCTAGTACTAGACTGGGCCAGGCAGGTTACTGTTCACTGGGCAACCAGGTTAGACTGGGCAGATTGCCTGGCCACTGAGCTCTTCTCAGGATATAGTATTTCTGCTGGATGGATCAATCTGCTGACCTCCCTTATGAGCAACTTCAGATTTGCTACTTTTAACCACTAACTTGGCTGAGTAAAACTGAGCTCTCTTTAGCTGGAATGTTACTATGCTCCTTTTAGTTAAAGTGCTACAGAGCTCCTGCAGCTGGAACAACTGACCTTTAGCTTAGCATCAACAGAAGCCTCTTTCTTTTGACTCTCTTAGAATCTCAGCTCTTAAGTTGTTTGTCATATCCAGGGAGGAGATAGGAGAGGCCTTGCTTCTCTTAATCAACAAATCCCTTTCTGGCCTGAAGGACCTTTACCTCCAAACCACTCCACATTGCCTTCGTGTTGTTGTTCAGTCATTTTGCAGTCATGTGCAAACCTTTGTGACCCCCTTTTGGGATTTTCTTGGAAAAGATACTGGAATGATTTGCCATTTCCTTCTCCAACTCATTTTATAGATGAGGAAACTAAGGTAAATAGGGTTAAGTGACTTGCCCAGGGTCACACAGCTAATAAGTGTCTGAGGCCAGATTTGAACTCAGATAGATGAGACTTCCTTACCTCTACCCACTACTCTATCCATTGTACCACTTAGCTGCCTCCTATATTGCCTTAAGGTGCTCATTTTCAATGCAGTCACTTCCACTTTGTATATGCCTTTGAGAATCTTATAGAGAATGACTAGGGGCAAAGGTTTTGATTGCCTAAGGTCAATAGAGGCAAGATCATTGTCTCAATGGCCTCTTCACTAAGATTTGAGCTATTCAGACTTCCAACCTGTTGTTGTTGCTTTTTTCAGTGGTTTTTTGGTCATATCCACCTCTTTGTGGCCCCATCAGGGGTTTTGTTGGCAAAGATAATGGAGTGGTTTGTTATTTGCTATTTACTATTTCCTTATGTAGCTCATTTTACAGATGATAAAACTGAGGCAAACAGGGTGAAGTGACTTGCCCAGGATCACACAGCTCGTGAAGCCAGATTTGAACTCAGGAAGATGAGTCTTACTGACTCCAGGCCTGGCACTCTAGCATGAGGAATATCTATTTTGCATTTCAATGATTTGTCCTTTACATTGCAACTTCCCTGTCCTTTACCCACTGCAGACCTTTCAACTTTAGCTTTAGTCTCACAGAAGAACTGCCCTTCCACATAAAGAAAAATGATGTGTAATAAGATTTAAAAGGTTGATTGGGACCAGGTTGTAAAGGGCTTTTGATGCTAAACAGAAGAGTTTTTATTTTCTCTTTGAGGCAATAGAGAATGATTTCATTGAGTAGGGGCATGTACCTTCAACATGCCTGGAATGTCCTCCTTCCTACCTTATCCCTCTTAGAATCCCTATTTTCCTCAAGACTTATCTCAAACACCACCTCCCACATTTGCTAGTACCCTCCCTAATTTTATCTTTTGTTTATTTTTATATTACCTCTACATGTGCATGTTATTTCTCCTAGCCAGATTACAAACTTCTCAAGGCCAGAGACTTTCACTTTGAATTTTCTTCTTTGTGTTCTCACCGCCTAACACAGAATCTGACATCTAGTAGGCACTTAATAAGTGTTTGTTGATTGATGGATTCTATTTCTCTGGTCCTGTCACACACCTTCTACCAATTCTGATTGGCAACTGGTCTACAAATTATGGACTTAAAGAGTTGCCTGAAGTTAAATGACTTTCCTAGGATCCCAAATCCACTGTGTGTCAGAGGAATGACTTGGATTCTGAATACCTGCTCTCCATCCACTACATCATGCTATCCATCTTTGCTATCATGTATCATTACTTTTTTTAATCTCATGTCAAGAGTAAAATGCTATATGCAGTCAAGTATATTTTGTTCATTCATGTGGGAAGTCAATTCTATTGTGCAAAGGTCACATGACTAGATCTCTTTGAAATATAGAAAGTCACAGGAAGGCAGGGTTTGAGATAGGGGGCTTCTCAAAAGGTGATTCCGATTGGCTAATTCTCAAATAATCCACGATCAACAACACGCTGGTGCTACTGCACAGATTAAAACAGGGCTGTGGTTAAAAGGTGAGAATAGGTTGTTCACTCTAAAAATCATGGGATTTGGCACTTCCTCAGCACTTCTGACCACAGATTGGAAGTGTATGACTGCTACGATACACATGGATCTTCTTATTTTTAATCTTTCTAGTTGGATAGGATCAGAACAGGGACTAGCAGTATCACCTGGGAGATAAGCTTAAATCTAGATATACTATATCAAGAGCATTCCCATGATCTATTGGTATAGTTACTCTGTCAGAAAAGGAAGTTATATTCTTCTGGCATGACTTTTCATTGATGAAGCTTTTTCTAAATACTCACAATCATGCTTTTAAAAACATCTAGAATTTTACCAGGAGCAGAAGTAAAGTTTACTGGCCTAGCTATAGTTTGCAGACTCTATTCTCCCCTTTTTTGAAAATCCCCCCCCCCCAGGACATTTCTAGATTTTGTTATATCAGTATGTCTTCTTGATATGCATACAATGCTGCTACAATGCCCCTTTTATCAAGTCTCTTCAAATGAGATAATCATTGTAGATTAGAAATTAACATAGTTCATGGCATAGAATGGGCACTTAAATTCTTATTTCCTTCCTTCCTTTTTTCCTTCCTGCCTTCCTTCTTTCCTTCTTTCTGAATAGGATTTACACTCCCAAAGTCATCAATGATATTTTTGAAGTCAAATTTGATCCTTAGTTTAAATTCTCCAGTTTATTCTATTTCTATATTCTGTACAGCATCTTTCCTTAAAGCATGAGAAATTACTTCCTTCGAAGATGTTCCAGTCCCTTCCTCCATGGAAGAAGCTTCACTACATGGCTTCAAATGTCTAGTGAGTGGTCCTTTTTCTCCTTTTAATTGTCTGTGTCACATTCTTTCACTTTCTCACCTCCTAATGTGGGACAGAATTTCCTCCTTCTCTTCAAAGTGTTTCTCTTTCTCCTTGGATCTCTTCTCCCATTCTTTCAAGAATGACATAAGCAACTTCTGGTGCCGAGTTGGTGGAGTGAGGAAGGAATCCTCTGAAACCTTCCCAAATTCCCTATCAAACAGCTAGAAAACCACCTCAGAATTGACCTAGGAGCAGGGAAGCAGCTTGCCAGCATGGCAAGAAATATCTGTCTCACCCATAAAAGAGAAGCAGATGGCAGAATGGATTAAAAACAAGAATCCTACAATATGTTGTTTACAAGAAACCCATTTGAAGCAGAGAGATACACTCAGGGTAAAGGTAAGGGGCTGGACCAGAATCTATTATGCTTCAGCTGAAGCAAAAAAAGTAGGGGTGGCAATCATGATCTTAGAAAAAGCAAAGCAAAAATAAAGCTAATTAGAAGAGATAAAGAAGGAAACTATATCTTGCTGAAAGGTATCATAGACAATGAAGTCATACCAATATTAAACATATATGTACCAAATGGTATAGCATCTAAATGTTTTAAGAAGTTGAATGAGTTACAGGAAGAAATAAATAATAAAGCTATACTGGTGGGAGACCTCAACTTTCCCCTCTCAGAACTAGAAAAACCTAACCAAAAAATAAGCAAGAAAGATGTTAAGGAGGAGAATAAAATTCTAGAAAAGATATGATAGATCTCTGGAGAAAACTGAATGGAAATAGAAACGGATATGCCTCTTTTTCTCAGCAGTACATGGCACCTATGCAAAAATTGATCATGTTTCGGTAAATAAAAACCTCACAACCAAATGTAGAAAAGCAGAAATAGTAAATGCCTCTTTTTCAGATCATAACAAAATAAAAATTACATTCAGTAACAGACAATAGAAAGAGCTATTAAAAACTAATTGGAAATTAAATAATCTAACTCTAAAAAACAAGTGGGTCAAAGAGCAAATCATAGAAACAATCTATAACTTTATTAAAGAAAATGACAAAAATGAGACAACATACCAAAATTTATGAGACATAGCCAAAGTGGTACTTAGGGGAAATTTTATATCTCTAATTGCTTACATCAACAAAATAAGGGGAAAGCAGATCAATGAATTGGGCATGCAACTAAAAAAACAACTAGAAAAAAAAATTAAAAGTCCCCAATTAAACACCAAATTAGAAATCCTGAAAACCAAAGACTGATAAAATTGAAAGAAAAGCATTGAATTGATAAATAAAACTAGAATCTGTTTTTGTGGTGGGGAAATAAAGTAGATAAACCATTGGCAAATTTGATTTTAAAAAAGAAAGAAGAAAATCAAATTACTAGTATCAAATATGAAAGGGGTGAATTCACCACCAAAGAAGAGGAAATTAAAACAATTGTTAGGAGCTACTTTGTCCAATTATATGCCAATAAGTTTGATGATCTAAATGAAATGGATGAACATCTACAAATACATAAATTACACAGATTAACAGAAGAAATAAAATACTTAAACAACCCAATCTTTAAAAAAAAAAAAAGAATTAAACAAGCCATCAATGAACTTCCTAAGAAAAATCCCCAGGACCAGATGGATTTGCAAGTAAATTCTACCAAACTGTCAAAGAACAATTAATCCCAATACTATATGAACTATTTGGTAAAATAGGCAAAGAAGAAGTCCTACCAAATTTGTTTTATGACACAAATATGGGTGCTGATATCCAAAGTAGGAAGAGCCAAAACTTAGAAGGAAAATTATAGACCAATTTCTCTAATGAATATTGTTGCAAAAATGTTAAATAAAACACTAAGAAAGAGAATAGCACAATATCACAAGGATCATACACTATGACTAGGTGAGATTTACACCAGGAATAGAGAACTGGTTCAATATTAGGAAAACTATCAATGCAATTGACCATATCAATAACAAAAGCAGCAGAGATCATTATATGATTATCTCAATAGATGCAGAAAAAGCCTTGGACAAAATACAGTACCAAAATACAGTACCAGTTCCTATTAAAAACACTAGAGAACATAGGAATAAATGGAGCTTATCTTAAAATGATAAGTAATATTTATCGAAAACCATCAGCAAGCAATATCTGTAATGGGGAGAAACTAGAAGCTTTCCCAGTACAAAAATCAAGGATGAAGCTAGGATGCCCATTATGATTTATATTACTTAATATTGTACTAGAAACGTTACCTATAGTGATCAGAAAAGAAAAAGTGATGGAAGGAATTAGACTTGGCAATGGGAAAACAAAACTATCACTATTTGCAGATGATATGATATTATACTTAGGAAATCCAAGAGAATCAACCTAAAGACTACTTGAAATTATTAACAACTTTAGGAAAGTTACAGGATACAAAATAAATCCATATAAGTAATCAGCATTTCTATATATTACCAACAAAGTTCAGCAGCAAGAGATAGATTGAGAAATTCCATTTAAAATAACTGTAGACAATATAAATTACTTAGGAGTCTACTTGCAAAGACAAACCCAGGAACTGTATGAACACAACTATAAAACACTTTTCACACAAATAAAGCCAGATCTAAACAATTAGAAAAATACTAACTGCTGATGGGTAGGCTGAGCCAATATAATAAAAATGACAATTCTACCTAAATCAATCTATTCAATACCATACCAATCAAACCATCAAAAAATTATTTTGTAGCACTAGAGAAAATAATAACTAAATTTATCTAGAGGTATAAAAGGTCAAGTATATCAAGGGAAACAATAGAAAAAAATGATAAAGGTGATCTAGCCATACCAGAAATCAAATTGCATTGTAAAGTAATAGTTATCAAAACAATCTGGTACTGTCTAAGAAACAGAGGGACGGATCACTGGAATAGGTTAGTACAAATTATATTATAGTAAACGTCTATAGTAATCTGGTACATGATAAACCCAAACATCCAAGCTTTTGGAACAAAAAAATCATTATTTGACAAAAACTGCCGGGAAAACTGGAAAATAGCACAGCAGAAACTAGGTATAGACCAATATCTCACACCATATATCAAGATAAGGTCAAAATGGGTCTATGATAGAAACAGTAAGGCAATAATAACAATGTAGATGATAATTGTCAAGATGCCTATGTAGTTCTGTATGGCAAAGTATGAGAGACTCTCCACATAGAAGGCAGAAGAAGTAAACCATTTATTCAGACACCAGAGAACCATATCCCACAAGCCATTTATCCAATCTACCACAGCAATAAAACATTCCACATACAATATCACAACCTGGAAACTCGCCATCCCAAAACCCTCTCTGACTCCCTGCTGGTGTCTTCCCCAAAACAAACTCACAGTACAGCTAAGTCAGCCTGTTCAGTTCTAACAATCACAAGGGCAGCCATTAGCAGCCACCAGCAGCCATAACATCTTTCTCGCTCTTTCTCTCTCAGCATTTTCTGTGACATAACTTCCTTTTCCTGTCAGGAAGCTCCTCCCACTACATGTGACTTAAGCTTCCTGTGACATAAGCAGGTCATGTGGCCTCTTAATGAGTGGGAAAGATCTTCAAATCAAAATTGCTAATACAATGATGCACATATAAATGGTGACACCTTAAGCAAATTAAGAGAATGTGGAATAGTATATCTGTCAGATTTATGGATAAGAGAAGGATTTAGGATGAAGGAAGATATAGAAAGCCTTATGAAATGTAAAATATATAAATTTAATTATATAAAATTAAAAAGTTTTTACGTTAACAAAACCTATGCAACCAAAATTATAAGAAAAACAGAAAACTGGGGGGGAAGGGGCAGATTTTGTAACAAGTATCTCTGATAAAAGCCTCATTTTTCAAATATATATAGAGAACTGAGTTGAATTTATAAAAATACAAGTCATTCCCCAGTTGATAAATGGTCAAGGGATATGAAGTCATTTTTCAGACAAAGAAATCAAAGTTTAAGGAAAAAAGCTCTAAATCACTATTGATTAGAGAAATGCAAATTAAAACAACTCTAAGGTACAACCTCACACCTATCAGAGTGACCAATATGACAAAAAAGGGAAATGTTGGATGTTGGAGGGGATGTGGGAAAACTGGGACATTAATGTACTGTTGGTGGAGTTGTGAACTGATGCAACTATTCTGGAGAGCAATTTGAAACTATGCCCAAAGGGCTATAAAACTGTGCATATCCTTTGACCCAGCAGTACCATTGCTATCTCTTTATCCCAAAGGTACCTAAAGAAAGGGAAAAGGACCTATTTGTACATAGCAGCTCTTTTTGTGGTTGCTAAGAATTGGGGAAATCAAAGGGATGCCCATCAATTGGAGAATGGCTAAATAAGTTGTGGTATATGATTGTAATGGAATATTATTGTGCTATAAGAAATGACCAGCAGGATGATTTAAGACTTACATGAACTGATGCATAATGAAGTGAGCAGAACCAAGAGAACATTGTACACAGTAGCAGCACTGTTGTTCAAAGAAGAACTGCAAATGACTAAGCTATTCTCAGCAATATAATGATGCAAGACAATCCCAAAGGACTAATGATGAAGCATAATATCACCTCCAGAAAAAAAAAGTGATATTGACTAAATACAGACTGAAGCATCCACTTTCTTTCTTTTTCTTTTGACTCTTCTTGTACAAAATGACTAATATGGAAATATTTTACATTATTGCACTTGTATAACCACCTATATCTGATTGCTTATCATCTAAGGGGAGGGAGGGTGGAGGGAAGGATGAAATTTAGAACTCAAAACTTTAAAATGAAAAGCATTTAATGTTTAATGTTTACATTTAATGTAAACTTTAAAACTCAAAACTTTAAAATGTAAAATATTTAATGTTTAATGTTTACATTTAATATAAAACATTAAAAACAAGAAAAGAGTAATGTTAGCTATGGGATCACTTTCACCACTCCCGTTATCCCTGACAAGATGGCTCCCCAGAGAGTGGCTGGCTAGTTATGCTTTCAAGATTCTAGGAGTTACGCTTTAGGATATGGGTGTCTTCTTAATGCTTTTGCTCACAAGCCAGTATCAGCATGCTTCTCCGTTGATTATCAATTATTCTTAATTAACCGGTCAGATCTAACTAGCTTTTAGGAAGGAGTATTTACAAAGCTGATATAAGAAAAGTTGATATAAAACTATAAACTCTTGCCTAAAATTTGGAGTATTTTCTCTCACATACAAAATCCAGGGGAAATTGGCTTCAGCTTAGATCAGGGTTTCTCAATCTGGGTTGGGGGGGGGTCTATGAATAGATTTCAGGGGGCCCATGCACTAGAACAGGAAAATAATTACATTTTTTACAATTGTTAGACTCTAAACCTGAAATTTAGGATTTCTTCCCATTATGAAAGTTGGCAACAAAAACATTTTTCTGAGAAAGTGTTCATATGTTTCACCAGACTGCCAAAAGCATCACACACACACACACACACACACTCACACACTCACACTAATAAGAATTCGTGCCTTAGAGAGTACATATGGCAAAAGGGGTAACAAATCACTGGTTGCTGGAATCTCTTTTTTCCACAGAGTCCTCATGAAACACTGCTTTAGGTATGGCATAGCTTTCTATTGAGTTGTTTTTTTTTTAATCCTGAAACTGCCTTTCTGAGGTATATGCTGACACCAGCCAGTGTTATTTGAAGGACATTGCTGGGACATTGCTTGGAAGTCTAAATTTTCTGAATTTTTAAAGTTCACAGGATCATTCTCTGGTTGAAGAGGTAAAAGGCTCTCTCCTCTCCCTCTTCCCCACAGTGTCCAGAGTGACTCTCTCAGAAGCTTAGCAGCAACTGCTCTGCCTTTAGAATGCCTGGTTCCAAACTAGCTTGATAGTTTTCTCTAAGCCCCAGAGGCATAACTGACTCAACTACCAGTCTTAATGTATTTCCTATGTAATATTATCTCATTTCATTTACTGGATCAAAGCACCACTCTCCTCAGTTTGACTAAGGACTTCCCTTCTTCTTGGTAAAGCTAGGTAGCATAGTAGATAGAGTACTGGTCCCTGAGTTGGGAAGACTCACCTTCCTGAGTTCAAATCGGGCCTCAGACATGTACTAGTTATGTGACCCTAGGCAAGTCACTTATCCCTGTTTGCCTCAGTTTCTTTGTCTGTAAAATGAACTGAAGAAGGAAATGGTAAACCACTCTAGTGTTTTGTAATGGTAATCAGGGCAGGATTTTTTTTGCTATCAAATGCTTTTAATGAGGCTGGCCTTTGTTTGAATGGGGCAGGTAAAGTGAGATCTTTTTGTCTTGGAGTGTTTCTCAGCACTAAGACAATCGAGAGTCATTGATTTGTATATGATGTGGTGCAGGTGGTTGAGGAACTCTCTCCCACCCTGGTTTCCCACACCCTAAATGCTAAATTGGGCCCAGCCCTCAGGGTCCTGAACAGGGTATATGGGTTGGAAGGTTAGCGTTTCACTTTTGGGGGTACACTCATTGAAAGAGTGACAAGACTCTGGACAAGCTGTTGAAATAGCTCCCCACCCCACTCCCCATCTTTGTAACCCTGATGTGGGTGCTTCTCTGGTAACTATATATTACTATGGGTAGACTGGCTTATGTTATTTGATCTGTTTATATAGTGTGCATGATTTGTAATTTCTGTTTGTATTTGCCCTGAAGTTCAGGGAGCTGATCTTTCCATCCTGAACTAAGTAGATGATATATGTAAGTTTAATTAAACTGAGATTGTTAACCCTTTAAAGTTGCTTTCCTTAGAAAAGCAGATCAAAGAATCTGTTGGCAGCCCTTCCATGTGCTCTTGTTGGTCTTACACATCTGCAGTAGCTGCTAGCAACATTGTTGTTACATATTTTTGCTGAGAAAAGCCAAAATGAGGTCACAAAGTCAGACACAACTGAAACAAATTCTCCTCCCGAAGGCTCAGTGTAATGCCTTTGACTGATTGATCGATTGGTTGGTTGGTTGGTTCAATATTAGTGCTCTAACCACACAGAGGTATCGGGGCACAGCATCTTGTTAGTTACTTTCATTGAGCTAGGTATCATTGATTGATTAAATCTACCTCCATCTTCGTATAAAGGACACAATTCTTCCTGATTACCAGCAGAGTAGACATGCAGTTCTCTAGCCTTTGGGCCTCTTAAGAAATGGAAACTAACTTGTACTTTGAGTATTTATAGGATTTACTTGACACTGGCAGGAACACTACATAGTGCTCTCTTCTGAGCACTATAAAATTCTCCTTGTCCTCTGTCCTTGCTTGAAGCAAGATCTTCAATCTTTTGTATTATTTTTGGTAGCTCTTTTCTCTAATCCTTAGATAAACTTCCTCTATTGGCCACACCTATTTGCTATGCTGAGGGCTTTGTCTCTGGCATTCTCTAATAAGATCTCCCTTAATAGGAGTGATCTGTTCAGCTGGTGTGAGTAGTTGGCATATTTTTGCCATACCCTAAAGCAAGCCAAAACAAATAAAACTGATCCACAAACAGAAATCTAATTGAATCTATCCAAATTATTTCTACTTAAGATTGACCTCTAAATATCTCTACTTGCCTTTCTGTATTTCCTTATATAGAACCCTAATCTGTCTGCAAAGTTCAAGCTTTGTTTCTATTTCTGCCTTTTCCAAACTTTTGAACATGGTGATCATGTGTCTCCTAAGGCTTTTTCTCCAGGCTAAATTTGCTCCAGAAAGGCAAGGAAGATCTCTAGTACATTGGTTGGACTCCTTTTGGTGAACATATGAGAGGGTATGGATAAGATTCACAAATGTCCAAGGGTGGACATATATGGATAAGTTGAAAGCTGCATCATTGGAGGGAATTTTCAAATTGATACAATAACAAACTAATTTGGCCATTTAAATCAATATCCACCCTGCACCCCCACCCCCACCCCCTCTTTAAGTAATCCTCGTTGGACAGAATATGCAATCCCCTCGCCATTCTGGTCGGGCATCCAGTACTTGCCTTAGTAGCTGGCACATGTTGCTGTTCAGTTATTGAGGTCACATCCAGCTCTTTTTGACCCCATTTGGAATTTTCTTGGCAAAGATACTGGAGTGGTTTGTCATTTTCTTCTCCAGATCATTTTATAAATGAAGAAACTGAGATAAACAGGGTTAAGTGACTCACCCAGGGCCATACAATAAGTAATTGTCTGAGGTCAAATTTGAACTGAGTCTTCCTGACTCTTCGGGGCTCAGTACTCTCTCCATTGTACCACCCTAGCTGGCTGCTTGTCTCTAAGCATACATGTTAATATCTTCCCCAGTATTCCGGATGTGCTCTGACCAAGGTAGTTTCCAAAAAGACAGCAACCTCCCTCATAGTGGATACCATGTGGTTCCAAGATTTAATTAGCCTTTTTGGTTGCTACATTCTACTGTTAACTTATATTAAGCAAGTATCTCACTAAAATGCCAGATTCTTTTTCCCATGAACTTTTGACCAGCTATGGCTAGTTATATGGCTAGTCATTCATCCTATACAGACAATTGTCTTTGTGAAACCAAGTATATATAAGTTAATATTTAAACATATCCAACATCATTTCTTGGGGATTTGTGGAATCATTCCAGCCTTCAAGATGTTTTCAGATTTCATCTGTGTTACTGCTGGCCACAGAGCCAAGCAGATTTGAATTCAAGACCACCTCTGCTACTTACTGGCTATATTACCTTATGCAAGTAGCTTTACCTCTCAATGTATTCAAGGCAATTCTCTAAAACTATAAATTACCAAAAAGATGCCAATCTTCATGCATAGAAGGAGCTTCCTCAACTGGGAGTTCCTTGTACCACTGAGATTTAAGAGAAAGAGAGAGAGAGATAAAGATGTAGGTATCAACTATACCTTCTTGCTCCATTCATAAATATGTCAGCAATATTTTCTTCCAGATCACTAAGAAAAATGTTAAATAAGAGGCTGTGTAGCAGAGTAGGTAGAGATCTAGCCTCTGAATCAGGAAGATTTCAGTTTCAGTCCGGATTCTGAGAGGGCAACTAGATGGTGCAGTGGTTAGAGTGCTAGGCCTAGAGTCAGGAAGACTCGTCTTTGGAGGTTCAAATCCGGCCTCAGATACTTACTAGCTATGTGGTCCTGGGCAAGTTACTTAACCTTGTTTCTCACAGTTTCCTCTTCTGTAAAATGAGCTTGAGAAGGAAATGACAAATTACTCCAGTGTCTTTGCCGAAAAAGCCTCAAATGGGGTCATGAAGAGTCAGACAGGACTGAAATGATTGAAGAACAACCTGATTTTAACATATACTAGTTGTGTGACCCTGTGTGAGTGATTTAACCTCTCAGGGACCATAAGTTGTAAAACAATTGCCAATCTGCTCTGGTAGAGGGAGTTTCTGTTCCAGAAGTATCCTATACCAGCAAAATCACAATTCTATCTAAAAGTAAAGGTGGCACCCCATTCATCAACTGGTGGCACTTCATGTAAAGTCTTATAGTGCATACTTGTAGGAGATTATCAGGAAGCATTCCTTCCACACCACCACCCCCTTCCCAACTCACCCCCACATAAGATCTATCACCCCACTAGCCTCATCCACTTAGAAATGGAAAGGAAATCCTGGACAAGAATGTCTGGCTCCCAATACCTACAAAGAAAACTGGGCATAAATTTGCACCAAACTGGCCAAAGTAATAATCTGATTCATTTTCAGGTGTAGATGCATCCATTGCTATCATTCACCAAAAAAAAAAAATCCCAGTTAATTACTAGGACACTATGACAAAAAGTCGATCTAGTATGTCATACTACTTCAAAATACATTTTATGAATCTTCAGAGTCAAGAATACGGCTCTAAGAATCTGCAGAGTCAAGATCCTGATGGTAGATATAAAGAAATCAACTATTAAAGTAATAATAGTAGCTATAATTTAGGTTGCATTTTAAGGTTTGCAAAATGCTTTACCTATGTTAACTCATTTGATCCAATAAAGGATCAGGGGATAAAACTAGACAATCATTTATGTGAAAAAGACAGGTATTTTGGCTGATTGAAAACTCAATACTAGTGAATAGTGTGGAATTGTTGTTTTAAAAAATTCAGCAAGAAACTTAAGGACCCTGCTGCACTGTACTTTTGTCAGAACACATCTCTGTTTTAATTAGTGTGTAGCCAGTCATATTTTAAGAGGAACAACTGGAACACGTCTAAAAGAAGATTACCAAGACAGTGAAACTCAAAGTCACGTTATATGAAAATAATGGAAAGAATGAGAAATCTTTAGCCTTAAAGAAAAAAGAGGTCATGACCATGATTGCCTCGGGGGGTGGGGGGAAGGGAAGATTGTATTGTTGTTCAGTCATTTTTCAGTTGCATCTGACACACCCCACTTGGGATTTTCTTGGCAAAGATACCTGAGAGGTTTGCCATTTCCAACTCTAGCTCATATTTTACAGATGAAGAAACTGAAACAACCAAGGCCATACCGCTAATAAGCATCTGAGTATAGATTTGAACTCAAGAAGATGTCTTCCTGACTCCAGGTCCAAGAACTCTATACACCGCAGCACCTGGCTGCCTTCAAAGGGAAGATATGGCATCTGTATTCCAATATTTGAAGGACAATCACACCGAAGGCTTCTAGTTTTTCGTCAATTTGTTGTTTGTGGTAACAGAGAGCAGAATTAGAAATAATTAGTGTAAATTGCTGTCAGTTAAGTATGTAATAAGTGCCAACTATGTGCCAGGCACTGTACTAAGCACTGGAGCATATTATTATGCATATGACAATCCAGACGGAAGTCTAAAAGAAAAATCATTCAAGTGAGTCCCTGGCACATAAGAAAATGAAAACTTTTCTACTGAAGCCCTGCTGTGGTAGAAGCAATATTCTAACCTTTCCTTTCAGGAAAGTTGGACTAATTTTTCCTTAAAAAGTAAAGAGACTTTCTGTAAGACTTTTTTTTTTTTTAGCTCAGAGACTAAAGGCTCAGATTATCACCCTTATTCCCTCCCTGCCCAAGTACAAGGTAGCCAAGAAGACCTCTGGGGCACTTTGATGCTTAACTGGTAGATCAGCTTTCTTCAGAACTTGCAATGTCCTCAACACCTATCCTTTGTTGAATATCCTTCTTCAGCTACAGATGGAATGTCTATTTTTTAAACTACAGAATAACCTATGAGTGTCTCTCTTTTTTTCTAATACTGGATTCAAACTACCGAGGACTATACTCAGTCAGTACAGCCCAGAATGAGTAATACAAATGGAGGTACAAACTTGCCCCATGCTAGGACAAGCAAGCTAAAGCAAAAAGAAAATGAATATACTCAGTTGAGCTCCAAAAACACTTGAGACTCCAAAAGAAATTAAGTATTGATTAAATACTAACGATTAGAAATTAACTCCTAAAATTAAGGATGAAACCTCAAGATATACCCTATGGCCCAGAGGGTTCCAAAAAGGTGTTCTGGGCTCACATCAACTTGTCATTTAATCCTGGGAGTGGGAAGGAGTTTCCTTTCCCCTTCCCCTTCAGCTTTCTATTATTTGTTGTTAGGGTTAACTCCTTAAGGGAAAGAAATGTTTTATTTTTTTTGCTTGTATCTGTATCCCCAGCACTTAGCACAGTGCCTGGTGCATAGTAAATGCTTAATAAATGTTTGTTGCTTTGTATATATGTATTTTTTTAATGTTTTATTTTCAGCCTTAATGTGATTTTTAAAGTTCAATTTTAATCAAGTCTAAAATTTTCCTGACTCTGAGCCTCTTTAATGGAAAACATAGTTTGTTACAAAGAGCAGAGATACTTATTCTTGTCTTAAAGATGGATACTAGATTACTATTTTGTGTAAATTTGAATTCCCCCTTCAAAAAAAAACAAAAAGAAGGGGAAAATGAGGCCAGAGGCAGTTGGGTGGAGGGGAAGCTTCTACTCCCAACTCCAGTACTTACTAGAGGGATGACCTTCAGGGAAGCATTAACCCTCTGGGCCTCAGTTTCCTTACCTAAAGAAAAGCCAGAGGCCTACAAGGTCTCTTCTCACTCTGACATTCAATTATAGATTAGGTTCCTTTCTGAGAGCAGTTTGATCCCTATCAAAAATGGGATTTGGGGTTTCTGATGCTAGGAAAATGGAATCAAAACTACAGGCAGATGCTGCCAAATATATGACACTAAAATTCAAGGCTACGGCAAATTTTGTTGAATTGCTGTTTGCACCACCTCAATGCCCAATTTCTTCAGTCAATCTTGCATGCTGTAATGAAAAGAACATTGGACTTGGAAGAAGAATTCAGGTCTCAGCTCTTCCACTTACTAGATATGTGACCTTAAACAAATCACTTCAGCTGAGCCTTGGTGACCTGATCTGTAAAACTGAGAGTTTAGACTCGGCTTTACATCACTTTTAATGGTAACACGAGGTGGTACTTCTGTAATCTGTGATTTATAATTGGCAATTCTGTTTACTTTTGTTTGATTTGTTTTGGCCATTGAGAAATTTATAAACACTCAATCAACTATTTGGTGATCTCAGGATTTTGACTATATAAACATAGACTAAATTGGAGTCCACACACACTTGTAAAGTCTACAAACAGATGCATCTAAATTGACAGGAGTCAAACAAATACACTTTTTTTTATCCCTTAGGGGACAGTTTGCTTGCTCAAATGAAAGCCTAAATGACCACCCCCAGGCATTTCTGAAACAGAGAAAAATAACTGATCTTTCTGTAAGATTTATTATGTAAACATCATCAACAGTTTTTTGATAAAGGAAAATGCACCATATGCACTCACATATGTTCTTTTAAAAATATTTTAAGTGCAAACAGCTTTGCTATAATCTGCCCATACTATTCCAAAAAATTATATTCTTAAACATAAGCACGGATAAAATATGATTTGTACTGGGAGAGAGTACACATCAGTGAGACAATATGTGTAAAGCACTTTTCGAACCTTAAAGTGTATATAAAATTAGCTATTATTATTATAAATGTGCATATAACGGCCAAGATTCTTTTTTGAAGAATGAAAATAATTGCTTCCCAATTATTGCAAGCCCAAAACAAATCAAAGACGATCTAAAAACCAGGCAACAGATCACAAAGAATTTAAAATACTTGAGGTCTTGTGGAGGGAAATATGGGTTGGGAAATTTTATTTGCTGGAGGCAGTTGTTAGTAGTCATGGGATTGTTAGGAGTCATGTGGGGAAAAAAAAGTGTCATTTTTGTTGTTAAAATATATCTTGTCAACTCATTGATTTTAGAAAATGATTTTCGAGCTGAGACTAGCTATGCAGAACTATTGTGAAGTAGGAGAAAGAGAAATTGTCTCTTAAATTTGATTAGATCTCCTAGTCCAACGTTTTCAATAAATAAGGAGTTATTGAAATTTAATTGGTTGGCTCTGCCGTCCAAATTTTAGTCAAATTGGCTTGCTAGCCAGCTGATCCTCCTACATTATATTCCGTCTCCCACCTCCACACATTTGCACAAATTATTTTCTATGTCTAGTATGAGTTCTTTCGATCTTGGACAATGCTTAACTTTCTTCAAAGCAGTTTAGATTCAACCACGTACTCGAAATCTTTCCTGATCAAGTTCCTACCAAGTTGCTAGCACTATTTCATTCTTAAATGATTTTGTCCGACTGTGAATGTACTTGAAAATTATTTACTTGTGTACATGTCATATTCCCCGAGTAGAGTTTAATGTCCATAGAAACAGGAAATTTTTTTTTCTTTGAAATCTCATTTTAACTCATTTTAAATGTTCAACAAATATGAGTGTCCCAAAATTCTTAGCATACTTTAAAGCTTTCACAACTTAATATTTTGGTAGGATAGCCTGTATTTGTTGAATTGAATTGAATTGAATTTCCCACAGCTCCCCGCAAAGGACTTATTATGACTTACCTCCTCCTTTCCAAATACAATTTCCTGGCTTATATCTTATTTCTTAGGGGCCAGAGACTCTGTGGCTTGCAAGGTAAATGTTAGCTCATTTTATAAACTAATCTGTATTGATAACATAAGTCAAGGGGAAACAACCCTCCAGCTTCCTACCTGAGACTTTCCTCTATAACCTGGATTTCAAATGAGTGTAAAACCCAGGTTACCTTCCTCTCTCAGTTAATGTACAGCAGAACACTTTAGCAGCAAACTTCTTTCTGGAAACAATGTCTTTGCAGTCTTATGCAGAATAGTGATTCTAACCACTGCAGCTTAAATTAATTTTAAAAATTACAGTGCCATATAAAACAAACTTTTCTTGACAATTGCCCAATTGTTTGCATGGTTATAGTGGCTGTTGAGTAATTTTCCTGGGATTCTCAGTCACGAGCTGGGATCCTATGGTGAATATAGAAGAGAAGTATTAAAGAGGTTCCAATCATCTTAAGGATCCAAAGGAGAGTATAATTCCATATATTATGACAGTTATGGGTAATATTCAGTCTATATATGTGTATACATGGCTTTCTTGTCTTTTACATTTTCTCTTAGGATTTTATTATGATTTAGGCAGTCCTTTTTCACCATATATTAATAATAAGCTATAGCAGCAATAGAGTAGTACCATGAAAAAAACTATTAACACTTTGAGTTATCTTGAAAAACATGGACCTGATGATTTTGCTTTTTAATTCATTAGTTTGGGTAGATTTCATAGCTACCCCACCCCATCCCAAACAATGAATATGTATAAGCAATAAACAAATTGAATTTTGGGATAGATGGAAGAGAACAAGAAATGTGTAAGTCCTCACTTGCCATGAATATGTTCCTGAGTACCCTGGTTAAAAAAAAAAAGATGTAAAATGAAGTGATAAAAAGAAGTGCTGTATACACAGATCTGTAATTAACACAGATCGAGAAGGACTTTACTCAAGAATGTCAGGATGAAACGTTAATCTTCCTCCCTATAGCCACTTCCTCACCTATGCCACATCCTTGATGCCTTGACTAACATCTGAGGTACAACTACCAATCCCAGGGATCCATTTCCTGAGCTTCTACATGTTGCAACTGCCACTCTCAGAATTCCAATCATCTATGGAGGACCAATTGCTTGGAGCTGCTTTTTCCCAAAGCTCTTTGGGGCTAAGGCTTAACTACTGCCTCTCCTGGAAAAGTTGCATCTGGCTACCTCCCAATTTCTTTTGGCCCAGGTAACAAAAATGTTCTAATTATGACTCTATGTATACATGCAGAAAACTTGGTACAAAATGTTACTGTTTTGCATTTAGTATTTTTAGCTCAGAAGGAATTTCTTTTCTCTTTTTGATCATCTAAGGTAGTTTACATCAATTTAGTATACGTGTAGTATACATTTCTTTCATGGAGCCCTAGTCCAATCATTTCATAGTTGTGATACATATTATGATAATTGCTAGATGCATGCACATTTATCATTGATAATTATTGCTGCTTACATGTGTCCAAAAGAAATTAAAGTTATTGTTATGTCATCTGGAAAACTTTTTAGAAGCATACTGCCACCACATGTTCTGTGGAAGCCCAGAAACCACCTCAATCACAGAATTTTTCAGAAAGTCATTGATTAAACAAAAATGATCCCATAGGCTTTTTTATCATGAAAGGAAATACAACAAATCTTTCCAAAACCCTCCTTTTAGTTTATTGACTTTGGGATTGCAGTATGAAAGAAAACGATCATTATCGGAGTGTGTGCCATTTATCAAGCCAAACACTGAACCGTTGTTTGCTAAATGGATTGTCAACAAACCACCATCAAGCCTTGACCAGGAACATTCATCTTTTGCATTTGACAGCCGTTGAAATAGGGGTATTTGGGTTTAGCCCCTATGGAACACTTGGTACAGCCACAGTAAATTCTAGTTAAGAACTACTTGAGAGATGCAATTGCCAAAGATGATGTTAATCTGGTTTAGTCCGAAAGAGTCCTGCGTTGTAGTAGGAAGACAACAGTGAATTGCCCAGTTAGTAGAAGTAAAGTTAGGGAAAGGGGAGAGTTTGGGGGGAAGAAGATAAGTTCAATTTTGTTCATATCAAGTTTGAGATGCTTGTGAGACACCCAGTTCGAAGATGTCTAATAGGCAGTTAGAAATGTGAGACTGAAGGTCAGGATAGACATTAGGGTTGGGCAAATAGATCTTAGAATCAGCAGCATGGAGTTGATGATTTAATCTGCGGAAGCCAATGAGATCACAAAGAGAAACAGTATAGAAGAAAAGAAAGTTGCCTTGAGGGATACCCATGCTTAGTAGATGAGACCCTGATGAAGATCCAGCTGACTACATTTCTCCCGAAGGGATCAAAGAGTATCTCTCTGAGAGAGAGTGAAGTATCTAATTCTAATGTATTCTAATATATTCCAGTATTTCAGTATTCTAACACTAATGTGTCAAGCCTCCATTCTGATGTGCTCTCCCCAATATCAATAGTCAGTTACAATTAGTATCTCCCCCAAGTCAGTGATTGACCCAGTGATTAGCATTATCATTTAACTAATGAACACCAATTAATTTTTACAACAGGATATTTAATGAAAAGATATAGCAAGAAACAAAGCACAAAAACATCCCCCTGAACAGCTAATACATTCTCCTTTCTGCCCTGCCTCCTTGGTTCCTGGGGAGAATAAGCAGCTAGGTGGTGCAATGAATTGAATACTAAGCCTAGAGTTATGAAGACATGGGTTCAAAACCAGCCTCAGACACTAGCTATGTAGGAAAGTAGTTTAACATTTACCTTAGTTTTCTCAACTGTAAAATGGGGATAATAAAAGCACCTACTTGCCACGGGTCTGGTAAGGATAGAATAAAATGATATTTATATAGCACTTAACAGAATGCTTGGCACATAGTAGGTACCACATAAATGCTAGCTAACATTATTATTATGATTTGTATCATTATTATTAAAATGGGATTGAACTTAGAGTGGTGGATACAAAGCATTTGTTCCATCAAGTTTCCTTCTGAATATGGCATAATCCACAGATGAGGTTTCTTCCTTACTTACAGGATATGGTGTATTGGCATTGATTACGTGCTGAGCTGGGTCAAGCAGGTGTCTTATCTGGGCCTCTCAGGCACACTGGGCTTAGGTGCTAGGACATTTTGGTATAGATTCTAGTTCCCTAGACCTCTGACTGATAGCTCTTCTGACCCTCTGAAGCCCACAAGATCTTAGCCTAGTCTCCTATATCTTTACAATTCCATTATCTAAGAGAAGAGGTCTATGAGGTATCCAAGGAGGAGCTGCCAAGCCCTTTTCAGGGTTGCTTTTAAGGACACCTTTGGTGCCCACTTTTTACCTAGTTCTCTCACCTTTGACTCCAAGAAGCTATAGCACACATTGCAGGCCACGGCCTGGTAAAACTATATCAGTAGACAGGCTAGACCAGGTTCAGGGTAACTGACAGACTTTAAACACTTCAGTGAATTACAGAGATATCTACTCCAAACATGTGAAGACTCCCCCAGCTGAATGAGTGGTTGAGAACGATTTGCTCCAATGACAACAAATGCAGCTGAAGACGCACTGTGGAACACCTAGAGTTTGGTCAGACATCAAAGACGTCAAGGTCATCCGCTGAATCCCAGATCATTTTCAGTCATCCTGACTTTTGTCTTGCCACTGGACTTTGATGACTCTGGAAGAGAGGGAGGCTGACAACTTTGGACAACTTCGCCTCACTTAAATTCAATTCACAAGCAAGTCAAGACATCACACTGTGAAGTCATTGGTCTTCTTGAAAAACAAATGATATACAATAATCTAAGGGCAGGAAAATATAGACATAATAAAACACACAAAAAATGATTGTGCCATGCTCACAGCCACATGTTGGCCCACATGGGGAGAGGGGGCCACTGGTGCTACCTCTTTCTCCTCACTTAGAGACATAACTAGGGTCCTTGCCTCATCGACCACCATAAAAGAGAGAGGCAAATTTGGCCAGTTAATGTCTTTTGTATACATAGTCTGTTTGGCTTAGCCACCAACCAAAAGACCTTTTTTTCCCCCACTTTACAGTAAATAGATGGAAAAGTTATAGAGTATTTGTAAATGATCTGAATTGGCAAAACAGGAAAAGCAAGTGGAGAGTTCCTTTTTGTCAAGCATTTGTCAAGCCATAGAAAGCTATGGCTGCCCAGAGTGATGGACCCTGAAGTTTCATTCATTCAGTCACTGCTCTTTTCATTCACTACACAAGCTTACTGTTTCTCTCTTGAACCAACTTGTGCTGTGTTTCTTAGAACCATATTCAGTTCAATCGTTTTTTAAGTCATATCTAACTCTTCATGACCCTACTTGAGGTTTCCTTGGCAAAGGTATTGGAGTGGTCTGGAATTTCCTTCTCCAGCTCATTTTACAGATGAGAAATTGAGGCAAATAGGGTTACATGACTTGTTCAGGGTCACACAGCTAGTAAGTGTCCAAGGCTAGATTTAAACTAATGAAGATGAGTTTTCCTGATTCCAAGTCCAGTACTCTATCCACCCCAGTACCTAGCTGCTCTATTGTTATGTTTGTTCTTTGTTCTCGAAGAGGACCATGACATCAGGGAGATGATGACATGACTTGCAGTTGACTTTGATTTGAGTGAGGGAGGGCTGTGCAGTCACCAGCCTCTCTTTCTCCTCAAGAGCCATCCGGGTCCAGTGGCCAGATTTTCATCAGGACAACTGGAAATGGCCCAGGATGCATTGGGAGACCTTGGCCCTTTTAGGCTAGGGTCTTTCCAGGTTCTCGCCTTGAGTGAGGTAACACCCATTCAGTGAATAGGCCTCTTTAAGAAGTTAATCAAGGGATGACCCTTTTAATGAACATTTTTTAAAATATCAAACTGAGAGGGGAAGAGCTCAGGGTTCCTGGCCAAAGAGAAACAGTTACTATTCACTCTGTGCTAGGAGGGCAGGGACCTATTGTGCAGTCTATGAGCTCCAGAGCGAATTGGGTTTAAGGCTTGGTTTTTGAAAAAGAAATCTAGCCAATAAACCCAACATTAACCAAGAAGAAATTTAACTTACTTTGGGCATAGCACCCTCAGGTGTGCTGAACTGAGGAGTGGTGGGGAAAGGAGAGGAGAGGAGAGGAGAGGAGAGGAGAGGAGAGGAGAGGAGAGGAGAGGAGAGGAGAGGAGAGGAGAGGAGAGGAGAGGAGAGGAGAGGAGAGGAGAGGAGAGGAGAGGAGAGGAGAGGAGAGGAGACTCACAGGTTGTTTGTCCTTCATTTTTGAAGAGGACCATCGCATCAGGGAAATGATGAGATGACTTGCAATTGACTTATTTCAATGTCCTCCTTATTCAGGGGCTTTCTCTCTCCTCATAATTCTTTGCTTATGAAGCCTCTTTAGTGTATTTGACTGATGTTTAATTGTTTATTTTATTCTTTATGCTGAATTCATTCCTTATATCGCTTTAATATTTTGACTTTTGCTTTTAATTATCAACTAAAAGAATCTAGAATTTCTGATATAACATTGTTTCTTAGAGTACATTCCACGTTTCACTTTGTCATCAATTGGGTGAGATAGCATTCAAGCTTTCTAGTACATATATCAATTAAATATTTATATAATCTTTTAATGCCTTTCTGTAGCTCTTTAATAGCTCTCTCAAATTACTTCTGCCATGGTAGTGTTTGATGTCTGTCCTTAGGGGCATTACTTTATAGCTCCAGCTTTCCTTTTCCATGTCCATGGCTATTGTATATACTGTTGTGTGAAGGTACTGAAATGATTTTTTCATGCTTTCTATCAAATATTGTAAGATTATGTGTTCATGATGGTTTTAGCAAATGCCATCTTTTTAAATTGCTCAGATTTGGTGTAATTATTTGACTAATTAGATTCATGCCATCTTATTTTAAAAAAAAAAAAAGCTTTTTCAGAGCTCCAGTCTAAGTATATCCATCTTATTTTCCAAATCTTTTGTGATATTGGTGTTTTTATATTATCTCTTTCATTATTATGTATAATTCTGAGGTTTAAATTAAATGTAAGTTTCCAACGACTTCAGAAAATTCAACTTTTCCCTCTTTTAGATTCTAACAGTTTCTCAATTTTATCTCTTATTTGATGTAGTCAAATAGACTACAAAGGCTTAATAAGCAAAGAAATATGAAAAGAGAGAAAACCCCTGAATAAGGAGGACATTGAAATTTTCCGGTTATCTATAAGTTCATATAGAGTAGCTAGGTGGTTCAGTGAATAGAGTACTGGGCTTGTAACCGTGAAGACTCATCTTTATTAGTTCAAATCTGGCCTCAGATACTAACAGGCTGTGTGACCCTTAACAAGTCACTCAACCCTGTTTGCCTCAATTCCTCATCTGTAAAATGAGTTGGAAAAGGAAATAGCAAACGACTCCAATATCTTTGCCAAGAAAACCTCAAATAGGTTAATGAAGAGTTTGTTAGATCTGGTGGTCAGTAACATATTGCTCTGTGCTTTAGGACTTGAAAGTATAATTGATAAAAAGTAGCATGGAGCCCTTGCCTATAACTGATAACATCCATTTCCAATTCTATTCTGACCAAAGCACTGGGCAGTCTTCAGCCCATTTCAGGTACATTTGTGTCTTTCCTACTTTAGTTATCAGAGCTATCTTCACTGAAGCATTTCCATCAGGTGGGATGTTGGGATTTCTAATTTGTTCCAGTGTACCTTCTTGTGTTACCAGATAACCAGGATATGCCTCTTTCACCATCATCCTCCACATCAGATTGCTTATTTTATATACGGTCAGCTTATAACCTTACGTGGCCCTATTTATTTTTTGGCTCCTAGGAGGCACTGCATCAAGGTTAGGGTAATGACTTTTGTATGTACTTAAAGTCATTGCTACAAAGCATTTGCTCCATTAAGTTTGCTTCCACCATGTTAACCCAATCAGTGGCATCATTAAAGCCCAATTCACCAGCATGATGAGGTTCCTGCCAGGCTTCCACAACTATCATTAACAGGCCTAAGTCTCATGAAATCCTCGCTGTATATCATCCTGGCTGACATTCCTCAACTTTGTTATTGTCCCCCCACCCCACCCCATACCCCTGCTCACAGGCACAGGCAATGAGTTGGACTTTGAGAGGATTGTTTTTATTGTTGTCGTTGTTGTTCAGTTGTTTCAGTTGTGTCTGACTCTTTGTGACCCCATTTTGGGTTTTCTTGGCAAAGTTACAAGACTGGTTTGCCATTTCCTTCTCCAGCTCATGTTACAGAGGAGGAAACTAAGGCAAATAGGATTGAGTGACTTGCCTAGGATCACACAGCTAGCAAATGTCTGAGGCTAAATTTGAACTCAGGAAGTCATCTTCCTGACTCCAGGCCTAGCACTCCATCCGTTGCACTACTGAGCCGCCCATTACTATTATTATAACTATTATTGTTGTTGTATTAATCAACAGCCACATTCTTCAGCACCTGTTAAGATGCCAAAAAATCCTATGGGCCAAATTGGTTTTGTTGTAAAGACAAAAACAGAAATGACAGCACTCACAATTATGTGCACTGGTGTGTTCCTTAAGATAATAAGAATTGATTTTATGTAAGCTGTGTCCTTACTTAAAAGAAAAATGATTTTTAAATGTATGCCAATTATATTTTAAAGTACCACGAACCTAATAAATGAAACTTTGAAAATGAAATATAGTGACACATCTTCATTTCAGTGTGTACGCATACTTCGTGTGGCCATTTCTGGGATGCATGCCATGAATAAAGAGTGGTGCCTGATCATCTCATTTTCCTATATATAATAGGTGCCCTTCAGAGTTTATGTGGATTAATGCTGAAACACTAAGTTGTTCCAAACAAGGAATTCCACCGAGTCATTTTTGAAGCTCTCCTCCTTTACCGTGCTGGCTACCAAATGTCCTTGTGCAGAAGCAACTACATGGAAACATCATGAAAGTGGATTATAAGTACTTCAGTATACTTTGTGGGGAACAATGTGCAGATCTTTGAACACAGCTTACGTTGAACTAGGAAGAATAATCACTGCCTCTCCAAAGTTCTAGAAAGTCATTTGAGTGAACACACTGTACAACATAATTCATTTTTAATAGCTGTTACTTTAAGCTAATCTCAGTCAGTAGGTATCTTATTATAATACCAGTTTTGTGATGGAACAAGATATAGTAATATTATTTCCATAGTTTTCATACTCTTATTACCTTCATTCTCTTCCTCCTTCAACTCCTACTTTTTAGTTCCCTTTTATGTATTGTCTTCTCATTAGAACATAGTCTTCTTGAGGGCAGAGACTGCCTTTCTTTTTTACTAGTATTTGTAGCCCCAGCACTTAGCATGGTGCCTGGCACATAGTGAGTACTTAATAAGTGTGATTTTCTTTTTTTTTTCTTTATCTCCCTTCCTTCTTCCTTTCCTTCCCTCCCTCTTTCCTTCTTCCCTCTTTCCCTCCCTTCATCCCTTTTTTCTTTGCTTCTTTCCTTCCATCTTTCTCGGATCAGGATGGCAAATATCTCTTGGAATAATGAAAGGTTATTTTATTTGTAATGTTGGAAAGGACAAATTTGTGTCCTCTGCACATTTTACCTTTCTACCAGCTATAGCTGGAGGCTTATTTGATGGATCCCAGATGCTAGAGAGAAACAAAACAAGCTACATAATATAGCTGAAACAGATTCTTTTTATTTATTATACTTTCGTAATCAACTCAATGGACAAAATACACATGTAAGGGTAAAATTTGCTACAGATACCCAAAGTCAAGATTTAACATAGCTTGACCTTTGAACTCATCCAAAATGAAAAATATTGTATTAAATTACAATTCTAAAATCTACCAAAAATCTGGTCTTGAAAGAAAAGCAAGAGAAGAGAATTTGTTTTACACTAAAAATTAAATTATCTATAGTTTTAACAAGGAGAAAACATTTGCAATCAGGAATTTTACCATCTCCCTAATATTAGTCTTCAAAACTGACATTCATAGGAAGGTCAGAATTAACTGTGTTACGCAGACTCATTCAAGGGTTATTGTTTATCTCCAAGGTCTCATTCAGGTCTAAAATTCTATAAATCTCTACCTTCGGGGAATCTGCAGGAAGAGGTAGACTAATTCACCCTCCAATTCTTAGCTTGAGACAGTACAGCACATTTCTAGAAAGAAAGAGTAGTCCCCAAAAGGTTATATATCAAGGAGATTGTTTTCTAATGTAAACCAATCTCTTTAGTCCAAAGATTATTCTTCATTGGGCAATGAAGAATTCTATTGACCTCTAAGACTGATAGAATATAAAATGTAGATAGTATGATGCTGCTTCTAACCATCAAGAGAAGAAAACAGGCTTGGAGGAATATGTGATCTGATTACAGTGGAACTAGAAGATGGGCTTTCATAGGTTTTCTGGTGTCTTCTTTCCTACCTGGAATTCCTACTCTTAATTTCTGGTGGACCATAAGGATCAGAGTTATCTCTCTCTTGTTTCTCCTCTTTTTGTGATGGAGTAAAGAATGCTCTTTAATTGTTCCATCCTCCTCTGATGACTACATGACAGTTACCACAGAGCAGTGTCTTATATTTTTATGATTATGGTAAAGGATTTTCATTAGATTATAGTCACTTGTTTATGTTTAATTAGGAATTTTCTCAATAGTTCATGCTCTTGATAGTTCCCAAATATCAAGATAGCTCTAGGGATGAGTAGTAACACTAATAAAAATGCTCAGAATCTGAAAGTAGAGTGTCTTGTAGGAGCAAGAACAAGGATGCGAGTGCAACTGGATTATAGGGTACATGAAGGAGATTAAGGATAAGAAGACTAGAAAAGCGGTGGAGGTTGTAGAGTAGGAGGTTATGAAGGACTTTGAATACTAAACTGAGAATTTTATATTCGATCCTTGAGGTATTAGAGAATCGCTGGAGTTATACTGCGTGGGGGGGGGGGGGTAATATGGTCACAGTTGCACTTTAGGAAGATTACTTTGACTACTGAGTGGAGGATGAACTGGAGTAGGGAGAGACTTGAGAAAGAGAGATCAATCAGCATGAGGT
This sequence comes from Phalanger gymnotis, assembly GCA_028646595.1. Taxonomy (NCBI): domain Eukaryota; kingdom Metazoa; phylum Chordata; class Mammalia; order Diprotodontia; family Phalangeridae; genus Phalanger; species Phalanger gymnotis. The sequence continues at coordinate 153,253,995 of CM053623.1, forward strand.
GATGAAGGTCTGCACCAAGGTAGTAGCAATGTCAGAGGAGAGAAGTGGTTTTATTAGCAAAATATTAAAAAGGTAAAATTCCACAGGGCCTGACAACAGATTGGATATGGGAGTGAGAGTGGGTGAAGATTTGAAGATAATACCTAGGTTGTGAGCCTGAATGACTGGGAGGGTGGTGAATTCCCTTAATAATAATAAGGAATTTGGAAGATGGGAGTATTGGTGGAAAAAGATGAGTTTAGTTTTGAACATGTTGAATTTAAAACGTCTATGGGACATCCAGTTGGAAAGGTAAGATCATAGATCAGGAGAAAGGTTAGGGCAAGAGATATGAAAATTATCAGCATAAAGATGATAATTGCATGGGAGCTGATGAGACCAATGAGTGTAACAATATAGAAGAAGAAAAGATGGCTCAGGACTAAATCCAGGGGACACCTACCTTTAATAGCATGAACTGGAAAAAGATCCAGCAAAGGAGACAAAGAAGGAACAATCAGAGATGTAAAAGGAGAGCCAGGATAAAAGTGTCATGAAAACCTAAAGAAAAGAGGCTATCAAAAAGACGGTGATTAAGTGTGTCAACAGCAGCCAGAAATGTCAAAAAGGATACAGATGGGAAAAAAGCCAATAGATTTTGCAATTAAGAGATCCTTTGCAACTTTGGAGAGAACAGTTTCAATTGAATGACAAAGTCAGAAGCTAGACTATAGAGTTAAAGAGAGAGAGAGAGAGAGAGAGAGAAAAGGAAGTAGAGGCACAGATTATAGAAGGTTTTCTCAAAGAAGCTGAATACAAAAGGCAGAAAAGATGTGGGATTATGGCTAGTGGAGAAGGAGGCAGAGAGGGGGTTGGTTGAGTGGGTGGATAGATGGATGGAGCAAGTGAGTTTTGAGTATGGGGGAGACAAACATGTTTTAGCCAATAGGGAAACAACTAGTAAACAGGGAGCAATTAAATATTAGTGAGAGAGTAGGGATGATAAAGGAAGTAATCTGATGGAGAACATGGAATGGAATGCGATCATTTATGCATGAAAAGGTGTTGGCCTTGGCAAGGAGAAGGACCATCTCTTCACATGAAATGGGTTAAAGAGGAAATACATAGTGGCAGAATGCATTTGTGTAATTTGAGATGAGAAGGATGGGAAAAAACAGAGTTCTCAGTGAATGCATTAAATCCTTTCAGTAAAATATTAAGCCAACGTTATCAGGAAATATCCAGATCTCAATGATAGCTAGAAGATGGAAGGAATGGGAAAGGAAAAGTTTTAAGATGAAAGTAAATTTTACTGTCGGGGAAGGGTATATAGTTTTAGAGTGGGACAAGAAGGATGGGAGTAGGATTGGGTAGAGAAAAATGGGAATAAAGAACAGTGGAAGACAGAGAATGGAGTTTAAATGGTGATATCCAGATGATTGGAATCAAGGAGATAAGTAGGATATGACTATGAGGGAATTTGTTACAAGGAGAATATGACTAGGAGAAATAAATTCAGATAGGTTTTTATTGTCTACAAGGATTTGTTCTCATGGTACAAAGTCCTTTCAGGGCCTTGGGTAATTCAGGTGAGGGGACAAGTATAGAGACCTGAAAGAATCATGTTATCCTTTCCCCTAAGGCAGAAGACCAGGCTGAAAACTTGATGGAATGGCTTTTCTCCTCTTTGCAGGAAGGGACGAAACCAGTCAAGAGACCTGGAGTGATGGAATGGCTATTTATTATATATTTAACATTAATTAAAGGTCTGCATGAGTCATTTTTAGGATATCAGGGAACATAGATGTCACACTAAGTTGATAGAACACCAATCTTTCTTAAATGTTACACAAACTGATTCTATCAACATAGTCATACAAGACTTCTGCTATCGTGGTCTCTGCTATTTTTCCTGGTCCCAAGATAAGATATAAGTGTAATTATAACGCAGGTAATCAGCTCAGTCCAGGCAATATACCATAGCCCATTTCTGGATGGTATAGACATTAATTATGTGGTTTTATCCTGAGGTAGACAAAGGGAACTGGAACGATTTAGCAACATAATGACTTAGTGAAAGTAGGCTTCAGGTATCTTTGAATATACCAATCATTAGTAGATGATATAAGGCTGTGCCAGTAAGGCAAAAC
>CM053623.1:153256623-153305437 GCA_028646595.1 Phalanger gymnotis
GCTCTCTCTCGCTCTCTCTCGCTCTCTCTCGCTCTCTCTCGCTCTCTCTCGCTCTCTCTCGCTCTCTCTCGCTCTCTCTCGCTCTCTCTCGCTCTCTCTCGCTCTCTCTCGCTCTCTCTCGCTCTCGCTCTCTCTTTTCCTTTTCTGGGTTTAAGGGACTCATTTAACTGACCTGCATTAACCACAGTTGGGTAGATGTTACACAAAACTCATTTACAATTTACTACCCATGATGGTGATGCACTTACTAATGGTCATTCAAAGATGAATGATATATAGACATCATTCTCAATTTATAGTTCAGTTGGACAGATAAAACAACAATACAAATAACCAGTTGACAGGTCAGTTTAATAGACAAGTGCAAATTGCTTGGATTATTTGATTTCTGAAAACATTCTCCCTTCTAAATCAAGAATCTAGCAAAAACATCACTTCCATCTCCACTTTCCTCTTAAAAATCCTTCAGTGAAATAGCAAAAAAGTGAAATGTTTAGTGGGATTGTGCTATGAATAAAGTCATGGTCCTGGACTTCTTTAGATCTTTAAATATTATCCTTACTTGAATTCCTCGTGGAAATAAAACGAAAGGACTTCGAACCTAATTCTAATCAGTAAGCCATAATATTCTAGGAAGCTTTGAATCCACATGAAGCATTTCCCTTTCCTGTTGCATCGTGTCCTCTTCAGCTGTTCCGGATGGTAAAATGCCATGCTGTGGTCAAAGGATCAGCATCCAACAAGGAGACAGAGGAATCATCAAGACAACCCAGATGGCAACAGGGAGCAAGGATTATGGCCAAATCAAGACAAAATAGGATGTGTGATTTAGGGAGAACAAACACGTTGAAGGACAACGCAAGTCAATGAGGGAGTGAAAAAAATGGCAGCAAAATGTGTAAGCATCATTAAGAAATAGTTCGAAATCAGGCACTTAGATTGACAAAATTTCAAATATAGAACAGACTTTACTTCAAACGAACAAAAATGAAAAGGATTCCTACCCAAGCCCATAAAAAGTCAAAACCGTTTCCCTTCCTTTTTTAATGGTCCTCTACCTTCCTTAGGGACTGGTATGATCCTCCAGACATTTAAAATTACCCTGAGTTTGGTCACCTTGCAAGTGAAAAAAATTTGTAAAGTAACCCTATAAGTTATATAATTAGCAGTGCCAGTGAAGGAAAAAGATCTTGATCGGTGCTCCATGCCATGCTGTGACAATCCTTGCCTTTTTCATCTCTATCTGGTCATGGCTTTTTCATCCCTTTCCTTCAGCTCTCTAGAACTGCTATAATGTTCACCCCTTGGAGTACCTTTTGGAAACTTCCAGTATCTTCACCTTTAGGAAGAACTCCTGTCAAACTTTTATACTTCTTACTTAATATATTTTTATTTTGTTAAATATTTCCCAATTACATGCAAAAAAATTTTAACATTCAGTTTTTTAAAATTTTGAGTTTCAAATTCTCTCCCTCTCTCCCACCCTTCTCCCCTTCTTGAGAAGGCAAACAATTTTATATCAATTATGTATGTGAAATTACACAAGACATTTCCATATTAGCCATGTTACACAAGAAAAAAACAGACAAAAAAAATCAGAAAAATAAACAAGGTAAAAAAAATAGGTTTCATCTTATCCAGAATTCATCGGTCCTCTCTCTAGAGGTGGATAGCATTTTTCATTATGTGTCCTTTGGAATTGTCTTGGATCACTGTTTTGATCAGAGTAGATAAGCCTTTCACAGTTGATGAATGTACAATATTGCTCTTACTGTGTACAATGTTCTGATTCTGCTCACTTCACTTTTCATGAGTTCATGAAGTATTTCCCTTCAGTATTTCTTTATGGCTTCAACTCTTTCTCTATAGGGGTCACATGAATGTTAAGATCTCTCTCCAAGAAATTAATCTATTTTGGGTCCAATCTCTTTTCTTTGTCCAATTTCATTTTAAGGTTAAGTCCCTAACCCCAAACGTACCTCAACATCTGATTCAGTACTACTGGAAAAGGATTCTCTGACTTTGACTTAGGATCCCAGTGTGAAACTGTGGTAACAGAGTAGAGCCAAGAGATCCCTGTAATTCTAGGCCTGTAAAAGGGGAGAGGGCACAAAGACTAAGATTCCAGGTTCAGCTGATCCATCCAAGACCATGAATTCTGTCTCAGTATGCCAGTCTGGCCAAGAAGTTATTGCCAACCATCTTTGCTGGATGATCTATTCCATGATGAAGAGAGTTGAATTTGTCTGGTTGCAGCCTTTCATATTTACCTCAGGTCCTACTACAAAGGAACAGAATGATAATAACCCTGATAACTACAGAACCAAGACAAGTTCAAAAGAAATAGTAAGGATGAAAACCTTTGAAAAGATTATGTAAGCATGGAAATAGAGGTAGGAAAATCAGCTATAGCCTGAATACTACTCCTACCTGACCTGAGGAAAAAAACTTGGTGAAAAAATATTATCATAGAAATATAATAGGATAAATATAAAATTGGAAGGGAACAAGAAGCAAGAGAAGTTTAAGAGAGAACAGATTTGGGGAGATAGTAGTCACAAGTAAAACAAACTGATCACAACAGGAATAGTAAAAGGTGAAAGACAGCAAGATGCAGTGATCTAGGTCTAAGCCTCATAAAGAAGGAAAGGGTTTCAATATCAGTTATGGGTTATTAGTATTTTTTACATTCCTTTTCTCCCATCTTACTTTTTTTAAGAGGGGAATGTAGGTGAATATTGTTTGCCTATGTTATTGTTTGCCATTTTATAATGTTATAATAGCACATGAGGAAGGAAAAGCAAAACTAAAAATCATAACCATGAATATCAAATGGATAAATTCACTCACAAAATGGTAGAGCTTGGCATAATGGATTAGAAAGCAAAAGTCAATAATAATTTGTTTACAAGAACTTTACTTAAAACACAGAAATACATCTATTATCAAAATGAGAGGTTGAAATAGAACCTATTATGTATGTATCAGCTGAATCAAAAAAGACAGGAGTGGTATACATTAGATAAGACAATAGTAACAATAAAATGGTTAAAGAGATAAATAAGGAAACTATATTATGCTTCAGTGCAACATAAATAAGGATATTGTGCTAATATTAATATCATTGTAATAGCAACTAAGTACTTAAAGTAGAAGCTAATTGAAATACGGAGAGAAATAGGTAAATAGTAAAACAATTGCTGAAGACTTCATCGTGTCCCTTTCACATCTAAACAAATCTAAAAGCAATAAAAGTGAAAATAAAGTGAAGAATTTTAATAGAATTTTAGAAAACTCAGATATAATATACCTTTAGCAATCTCTGAAAATGAATCCTAAAGAGTATGTATTTCTTGTTTTTGCATGATACCTATGTAAAAATTGACCATGTGTATCAGCAAGGCAATAATCACAACATCAACGATGATCATGAAAATGCCTATGTAGTTCTGTATCACAAAATATGAGAGACTCTTCATATAAAAAGTAGAAGAAGTAAAACATTCTTCAGACACCAGATAACCAGATGCCATAACCAAGCAACCAGCTCCCACAACCAGTAAGCCCACTTTATCATAACAGCAAGGAACATAAAACATAATATCATAGCATAGAGCCTCGCCAACCCAAAACCATCTGCCCCCCTACTGGGGCCTTCCCACAAAACAATTACTCACAGTCACCACAGTCTGCTCTTTCCCTTAGCTCCGTCATAACTTCTCCTTCCACATTTCCTGTGATGCAACTTCCTTTTCCTCTCAGCAGGTCCCACCACATGTGACTTAGGCTTCCTATGACATAAGCAGGTCACATGGCCTATTAATGGGTAGGAAAGACCTTCAAATCTAAATTGTTGTTACATCATGGGTTAGAGCAAAAGGGAATTCATAAAATCAGAAAAGAAGAAATATTAAATACATTCTTTACAATCCATAGCACACAGAAAAATTAAAATTAATGAAAAGAATTTGAAGCAAGCCTGTAGATGTAAATGAAGTCTCAATGATATAATCAGAAAGACAGAGTGGACCAAAAAGAAATCATAGGGACAATAAAGGAAATTATAACAATAACTAAAAATTGAAGAAAATTAAAACTTTCTAAGTGTATCCCAAGCAGTCCTTAGTGAAAAATTTATATCTCTAAGCACTTTGGTCAACAAAAGAGAAAAAGAAGAGCTCTATAAATTGTACCTATAACTAAAAAAAAATAAAATTAACAAATTTAAATCCCTAAAGAAACACAAACAGAAAAATAGAAAATCAATGAAAAGATAAACAAAATTGAAAACAAAAAATAATGAATTGAGAAAAGTGGTTTTACTGAAAGTGTAGTAAAAATAGATGAGCAACTATCTTATTTGCTAATAAAAAATCTAATTAAATTACCAAAATCAAATGTGAAAAAAATTCAAATAAGATGAGAAGAAAAGTAAGTAATCGGAAATTATCATATTCTATATGCTCCCCAAAACTGAAAATTTAGATAGTATAAATAAATATTTACAAAAATATAAAATTCTGGAATTCACAGTAAAAGAGATGAAGTATTTAAATGACTCAATCTCAGAATCAGAACTTGAAATAGCACAGATTCACAGGTAATCCAATCAACAAGACTTTTTAAATTTTCCCACCAATTCTCAGAAGCCTAGGACTAGGAGAAGAAAAAGCAAATGGTTCTTAGGATTAGGGTAGTATTAGTCAATCAACAAGCATTCATTAAGTACTTACTATGTGCCAGATATTGGGCTAAGCCCAGTCACACGAAGAAAGTTGAAAAACAAAACAAAATTTAAAAATAGCCCTTGTTCTCAGGAACATGATCTAATGGGGGAGACAATATGAATGCAAATAATTATATACAAATAAGGCATATCTGGATAAATTAAGGATAATAGAGAGAAGGAAGACACTTGGATTAAGGAGGTATTAGAAAAAGGGTTCCTTAGAAGGTCAGATTTGAGTTGCGACTTAAAGGAAGTCAGAGAGTTCAGGGGCCAGAGATGAAAAGAGAATTCTAGGCATAGGAGATAACCAGTAAATAGTCCAAGAGCGGGGAGATGGAGTTTCTTGCATAACAGCAAAGAAGCCAGTGTCAGATCACAACGTATATGGGGTACAGTGGTGAGAAGTAGAATGTAAGATGACTGGAAAGGTTGGAGGAGGCCAGGTTGTAATGTGGGTTTTGAATGACCAACAGGAGATTTTATATTTGATCCTGGAGGTGTTAGGGAGCCAATGGAGTTACTGAATATGGGTATAATGTGGCCAGCTTTGCACTTGAGGAAGATCTGGCAGGGGTATAGATTGGAGTGGAGAGAGATTTGAAGTGAGACCACTGTCACACTATTGTAGCAGTGCAGGAATGAGATGATATGGACCTGGAAAAGGTGGTGGCAGCATCAAAGAAGAGGAAGGAGAATAAATGAGAATTACAAAAGTAAAATGATCAGGATGTGGCAACAAATTGGATATGGCAGGAATGGCTGAAGATCAAGGTGGGCAGGGATTCTGGACTTTTAGTTGCTAGACTATAATTGAAATCAATGACCATAGGATTAAAGCCGAGTGGGGAAACAAATGAAATCTGAAGAATCTTGAAGCTCAAGGAGGACTCCAAGGATTGTATACTTTTTTTTGAAGAGGGAACGCAGGGCAATTGGGGTTGAGTGACTTGCCCAAAGTCACACAGCTAGTAAGTGTGTCAAGTGTCTGAGGCCGAATTTGAACTCAGGCCCTCCTAATTCCAGGGCCAGTGCTCTACTCACCGTGCCACCTAGGGACTGTATATTTAAATGAAGTTCAGAGATAGGAAGAACTGGGATATTTAGAAAGCAGTTCTTTTTTCTTACAACTTGTCAGCATTCTAAGGGAGAAACGCCAGATAATTTTGGAAATTTTTAAGTAAATCATTTTAAATTACATTGAGAGCCAAATAAGAAGAAAACAAAGATGTTATTTTATAATCATAGTTACATATCACAATAGTTAGAGCTCACAATCACAAGGGGGAGACATCGTGCAAACAACTATATACAAATAAGCCATATAGAGGATAAATTGGAAATAATCAATACAGGGAATTAAGATAAATGGGGAATGGCTTCCTGTGAAAGGCAGTACTTTAGATGGGACTTGAAGGAGGCCAAGGAAGTCAGCTGGAAGAGATGAGATGGGAAAGAGTGCCAGTCATGGGACACAGTCAGTGAAAACACCCAGCCTAAAGATGGAGGGGCTTGTGTGAAACAGAGTAAGGAGGCCAGTGTCACTGGTTCAGAGTGTGCAGGTGGTAGGGATGAATGGAGATTGGATAAGGTAGGAGGATGAATAAGAAGACCCAAAAGGTAGGAGGGGCCAGGTTATAAAGGGCTTTGAATGTCAAACAAAAAAATATTATATTTGATCCTGAAGGCAATAGATTATTGAAATGTGGGGTATTTAGGGGATGGGGATTGAAATGGTCAGACCCACACTTTAGGAAGATCACTTTGATCACCACCAGCAGACTATTATAGTTGTCTGATGCCTTCAATGAAAATGAAAGCAGCATCAAGGTCAGCTACTGTGCTAAGGGAAAATGATTTAACTTGAAAAGGCTACAAGCCAAGATTAAAGTGAAAGGAGAGTTGTTGCACAACTTTTTTTCACAGATGATTGTGTACTCAACGCAATCTTTGAGGCTGAGATGCAACAGAGTACAGATCAATTCCCTGCCACTTGTGCTAATTTTGATCAGACAGTTAACACCAAGAAAACAGAGGTTCTCCACCAGCCAGCACCATACCATCCATACATGGTTATCATTGGTTACAGCAAATGGAGAAATTTTGGATGCCGTGGATAAATTCACTTACCTTGGAAATATACTTCCCAAGGATATACATGTAGATGATGAGGTTGACGCACACATAGATGATGAGGTTGATGCACACATTGCCAGAGCTAGCCCAGTGTTTAGGAAAGCCAAAGGAAAGTGTGGGAGAGAAGAGGTATTGGGCTGCCTACCAAATTGAAGGTTTACGGAGCCATTGTGCTGACCTCATTGTTGGATGCCTGTGAAACCTGGACAGTATACCAACAACATGCCAGAAAACTGAATCGCTTCCATTTGAATTGTCTTAGTAAGATTCTGAACATCACCTGGCTAGATAAGGTACTGAACACTGAGGTCCTTTCTCAAGCTGAACTGCCAAGCATTCAAACTCTATTGTAGCGAGCAAGTACAACTCCAGTGAGCTGGCTATGTTGTTCAAATGCCAAACCTACGTTTGCCTAAAAGACAAATTTATGGAAAACTCAGACAAGGTAAGCATTCACATGGAGGCCAGAAGAAGCCATACCAAGGCATTCTCAAGGTCTCTCTGAAAAACTTTGGGATTGATTGTGAGACATGGGAGACATTGGCACAGGACCACTCACCATGCTCTATGAGCAAAGCAGAATTGCAGTAACTCAAAAGTGTGAGATGCACAAATTTAGAGCCCTCTCCACCCCAAATATTCATGTGGACTATTTGTGCCCGACCTGTGGTAGAGCCTTCCAAGCTCATATTGGTTTGATCAACCACAGTCTGTACCTTGACCCCAACATAGTGATATCACTGGTTTTCTTCAAACAGGAAAGACAACAACCACTGCAATAGTCCAAGAGGCAGATGATGAGTGAAATTGAACTAATGTTTAAATGGATCTTGCTCCCAAAAATTATAGCTCCAAAGTCCCCATTGTTGTGCATCCGGGTAGATACAATCAGCTTATAGCAAAAGCATTTACTAAAATGGTATAGTAAGATATTTAACATTCCCCCCATAAGCCTGGGGTACACTCTCCCGTGGGACTGTAACAACAATGCTGCTTGCAGCTGCTGTGGAGGCGTAAGGCCAATAACATCAGCATACAAGAGGGCTGCTAGCACAGATTCTTTGATCTGCTTTTCTAAAAAAAGCAATTTTAAGGGGTTTACAATCTCACTTTAATTAAATATGCATATATCATTCACTTAGCTCAGGGGGGAAAGTCAGCGCCCTGAACTTCAGAGAAAACACAAACAGAAATTACAAGCGGAAATTATATAAACAGAGCAAATAACACAAATGGGCAGACAGCGGTTCTGTCTGTCCATAGCAATACATACATAGTTACCAGAGAGAGAAGCACCAATATCTGAGTTTTTCAAAGCTGTGGGGCTTCAAAGGCTATCCAGAGTCTCATCTGGCCAAATCACACAAACGCTCTTCCAACTAGTTAGCCCCCAAAGCAAGACATTAACCTCAGAGTATATATACACTTCTTCAGGGTCAGCCCACAGAGGGTGTCACAACCATGTGACTCAAACTCATGTGACTTAGGCTTTCTTGTGACTAAAGCAGGTCATCAAAGACTCTTGATTCAATCAAAGGCAAGGCTCAATCAAAGGCACTTGATTGCCTTAGTGCTGAGAAGCGCTCCAAAAGAACAAACAGCAAAAAATCCCACTTTGCTTGCCATTACAGGGACCCAAAATCTCTGCTGGGAAAGGTGCTTAGTTGGGCTCCCCAAGTCTGCTCCTATCTTCAACTTTTCTCTCAAATGCCAGGACTATTACTTTCTTCAGTCCACAGTCAGCTTCCTTTTCTGCTGTTAAAGATACAATTCCTGGAAGCTGCTACTTACTGGGAGTAATTGCATCTCTATATCCCTGTATGTCAGGAATTTGTGCCTTTACTTTCTGCTGGATGACATGTTTCTTATCATTCAAGTGACTCCAGGTCAAAGCTACATTGCAGATTTGGAGAAAAAAGAGAAAGAGAGAAAACTTCTCCTAGCCCCAAGAACAACTTTCTCTCCCTTCCACTATGGTTCCATGACTCTCAGGGGCATGGCAGATTTTTGATTCATCTAATGGTTAGGTTTCCTTAATTAACTCAGAGTAAGATATTCATATCTCATAAAGCAATCACCAAATGACAAGACTGACATCTTGTAACTAAATCCTGTGACATCAAATAAGCTGGGGAGAGAGAAAAAAACCATCACTGACATTTACAATATACAACGCTAAACACAAAATGGTAACTGACTAATTCCTAGTTCTTGTGAAGAGATTTTGTCGGCAGGTAGAGGAAAAGTCACCAGAAAGACATTTTGTAATAAGGTTAAAAAATTCAAATTCATGTCTGAATTTGCTGAGACATTCTTCCTCATTTCAAGGCTTATTTTCATCACAAAGTCAAAACATGCAATGCTCTAGGAGATGATATTTTCTCAAGATTGTGTACCATTGAATATGTACTAACTGAAATAAAAATACTGGCTAAAATGGTAGAAGACTGTAGTCAGAGAGCATTTCATAGTTCAGAATCCTATATTTACTCCCAACCCAAACGTTGTAAGTAATTTTGTTGTTGCTGTTTTCCAAACTATAGCAATTTTATAACAATAAATCATTTTCACTTTGCAAAACTAAAGAGGAAAATCACCAGACTTTTAGTTCCTCTTAACAGCCATTTTATTACCATGAAAAATCCACTGAACTGGCAATAAACCAAGATTTATTTGTAGCCAGCCTGAGAACACAACATGAGTGCTTGCCAAGATAGTTTATATGATGGTACTAAATTCAGTGGTTCCATATTTAGGTCATTTTGTAGAAGGATTTCTCATAGTTTGGAGGGGGAGGAATAAATGGAACAAAAGCTTTTCCTATTTTACTTTGTGAAAGTTTATCTAAAAGGGCAAATAAAGGAAAAGATCTGCTGGTCATATTTTATAATCTCTTGGTAATATAAGTTATAGAATAAACACATAAGCAATCTAAACAAAAAGAGACGATGGAGTTTCATCACTGGTCCTTCGATGATGAAGGATATTCAAACAGTGTTTGGAAATTCCACTGACATAGCAACTATAAGTAATAATGTTCAAATATTTGGAATTTGGAATTCATCTGAAAAAAATTGCAGATATAAGTTAAGCATCCCAAAATAATTGATTTCCTGTCCTCCACATTGGTGCCCAAGAGATTTTCCTTAAGTAAAAATTGCTCCACTACTCACTGAACTTTGATGGCTCCCTACTGACTCTAGGAAAAATATAAACTCTGTTTGGTTTTTAAAGCCCTTCACGAAATAGCTTCGGCCTATTTTCCCAGCCTCCATACGTTACATACATACATACATACATATATATATATATATGTGTGTGTGTGTGTGTGTATATATATGCATATATATATATTGCTTGTACATAGGTGTAATTACTCCTCTTTTTAAATTTGATGGTTCCACAAAAGAAGCCTACCTGAATTCTGTTCATCTCCTATCTCTGAGTCTTTATACTACCCATTCCACATGCCTAGAATACATGCCTCCTTCATTTTCACCTCAGCATCACCATCTACATGAAGTGTTTCCTGATCCTCCATTTGTTAACACCTTTCTGCCCTAACTCATTTGTATTTATTAACCCCCTTGTATTTATTTTTTATTTCTTGTGTATATGGGTACATGTATGTATTATACATATGACATATATATACATATAAATGCTATATTTCCTGATAGAAACTAAACTCCTTGAGGGCAGAGATTGTTTCAATCTTTGTACTTGTATCCGTAGCATCTAGCATAGTTCCTGGCACATAATATGTGATTAATAAATGATTATTAATTATTGATTGACCTTTGAAATTGCTCTTTTGTGACTTCTTCCTCATCTTACTGCAGCTCCTTCATCGATATTTGAAATGACAACTATGTAAACTGATCAGAAGAAATTTCTTGCAATTATTTCTATTAAATGGACCAATCTCTGGTGAGTTATGTTTTAAATTTTGGATGGTAAATTAGAGATTTTTTAAAGTCTATAAGCAAGTCTATCATTCATAGAATCATCAAATTTGAGAATTGGAAGGGTTGTCAGTGGCTGCCTAGAGCACCAAAAGCATATAGTTCAACTCATGGGTAGGTGACCAAACTTTTGATAAAGAATGTAACAGGCTTATTTCCAGAAAAATCAACCTCTACCATGAAAGACCACGGTCTCAGTACACATTTAAAATCAGTCAAGAAACTGCATTCTCTGCTCTCCTTTCAGAATTCTCTCATGTGTAAAAACAAAACCAAGCTGATCTAAAATGTAGCACAAATTTTTCATAAGCAAACTGAACCATTCCTGAAAATATTACCATTCATGCAATGTAGGAATGAATGCAAACAAAATGTCTTTCCTTATGAATTGGAAATGGCCTACTTTTTACAGCATGTATAATTGGTATTCTAGCTCATGAAAAGATATGCATGTCATATTTATGAATTTTTTAGGCATGAGAACTATGTCTTCTCTGACATATGCGTATATTTTTAACAGTAAGGAAATCATTCATGCTAACAAAATACTACAATTTCCTTTTTCTAAATGCTAAAAGCTAAGCTGAAATTTTTTAGTAGTTTTTTAAAAAGATCAACTCAAAGTTTACTGGACTCTGTTCTGGACTCAGTCTCAATGCAAATTGTAGTGGTTATTTTGACAGTGGTGTTATATGAATCTCTATTTCACCAAACTATCAGTTTAATCATTCAATGAAACCCAGAAGTCACTGACCTGAATACTCCTTCCGCTGGTGCAAATCACAGCTGATTCTTCTCAGCTTGTGAGACTCTTGTCCGTATCTAGCCATAAATAAACCAGAGAGGGTCCAACCAAGATTCTGAGAGCTTTCCTGGAGGTTTCTAAGTATTACATGCATATCAGTGAAACAACAGACTGCTTTCTCTATTTCACCAACCCAACCTTTTCTCCAGGAGCACATCTCTCTGATGATGCCCCTTTAAATCTCTTCTGTGTGATTTTTATTGGTGCTGGGCTATAGGCTCTTCTCATCAACTATGTACCTTTTTATTGTCCACTCAGTGATCCCTAACTTTCATTCTTTGGATTTCATTCTTTGAATCACAATCATAAAGCATCAATGGAAAATATTGATGCTAAAGAGAAGATCCTTTGTTTCAAGGAGAATTTTAGGGGTCATTAAAAGTCCCATACAATTTGTCAAAGGCATTCTAACCCATTTCCCCATGTCTTTTCGATTTGTGGCCAAATCATTGTCAAATAGCAGTGTCACGTGTCAGTCCAAGATGCACACATGTACACACATATATAAATATGTGGGAATTATATATGTTTATATACGCACATATGGATACACATATATCTATAATGGTAATCTACTTTTTTGTGAATGTGTCTTTGCTATTATAAAAAAAATGCTGCTATTTTGGATCTTTCTATTTGATCTTCCCTTATATAATTTTGACCGATGAAGAGAAGATAAGTTATTATCGCAGAGCCTTTTAAAGTGGTGCTTTGCTCTACTGGTTCAAATGCTTTTTTTTAGTATTCAACGAACAATAAATAGAGCAGAATATTGTGCTACCTATCAGTGTTATTGTGAAGACGTCATCTGCCTTAGGACATCATTAACAAAATCCTGTTCCCTTCTCAAACTTTTGTCAAAGCTATTCTCGATGCATGTGTATATTATTCTCATAAAAATTTTGAAGAGCTGGGAAGGTAAGCATCCAGGTCTGTAGTTTTTGTTTTTAATTATATTGGTTACCTTTGGGGGTGGGGTACGAGTAGGTGTTGCTCTATCTTACAAACATTTGGCATTCTCCCCTCTTTCATATAACTGCCCGATTCCTCAACACTCCTAAAATGTAACCTCCAGCATGACCTCCTCTGGCTATCCGTGATGCAGTCTGCTGCTCTCCACATTTTTCCTCTCATTCATTCCACTATTTCCTTACCCATTGAGTGTTATTATGTTAGAATCTATCATACATCTATCAATGCCTACTATTTCCCAGGCAATGTTATAAGCTTTGTGGATCCAAAGACAAAAACAAAATCCCCTCCCACCAGGAATTTATTTTCTCTTGGGAAGACATACGATGTATAGAGATTAGTAAATATAAATATATGCAAAGTAAATAAAAACTAAGTTTATCATGGGAGAAAGCATTTACAGGGAGTGGAGAGTGTCAAGGAAAGTCCAGGGTTGCAGAAGAGCTGAACTGCACCTTGAGGGGACCTCAAGATTCCAAAAGGCATAGGTGAGGAGGAAGAACATTCCACACACGGGGGAAGCCTACACAGAAGTGCACAATAGGGAGATGGAATTTTGTGTTCTAGTCATTACGTGGTCTCAACTGCAGGAATCAATCCATTTCAGGGCTCAGTCAAGTCATTTGGCAGCTATGCTGGCACCTCATTAGGATCAGCTGGTGATTCTCACCAGAATCAGTCTTGTACTTTCTCCTTTCCATGTACTCTGTGATTCAGTGACAATGTCCTCCTTGCTGTTCCTGACACACAATGCTCCATCTCCTCACTCCAAGCATTTTCACTGGTGATCCCCCATGCCTGGAGTACTCTTTCTCCTCATCTCTGCCTCCTAACTTCTCTTGCTTCCTTCAAGACTCAGCTAAAGTCTCACCTTCTGCAAGGAGCCTTTCCCAGGTTCCTTAATCTTAAGGTGGCTTCCCTCCGAGACTATCCTTAATTTATCATACATACATATATATATATATATATATATATATGTATATATATGTGTGTGTGTGTATACACATACACACACACACACGTATATATCTTATTTGTACCTAATTATTTATATGCTGTCTCCTCCATTAGACTGTGAATTCTTTGAGAGATGGGACTGATTTTTGCCTTTCTTAGCACAGTGGCTAGCACATAGTAGGTGCTTAATAAATGCTAGTCGAGTGGCTACTTAACTGTAAAGAATTTTAATTGGCTGCAGAATTAAGTAGGCATTCCAAAGACTCCAGTGGAGTAAGTAGACCCTTAGACCCTGTGGAAGCTTTTGGATGAGGATGAAGAAGAACTATTGTGGGTTCTTCTAGGGTTCTGGCCCTTGCCTCTCTTTTACCCAGTTACCATGTAGTTAATACATGGCATCACTGTTTGTTCTCTCTTGGGTTTTATTATTTCCTGATCTAAAGTGAATGAATATCCAGAGATAGACTGAACCATACTACAACCAGACAAGCTTCTAAAGATCAAGAGAGCCTTCACAAGTCTCCACAGCAACCCAAGCTGATTGTTGCCAGTGAGTTTAGTGAGAAGCTAGCCCTAAGGAGTGACCTGCATGACTCAACCCAGTCGTGAGTTGATCTAGCCTACCAAGATGTGATGCTAATGTGATCAAAGATCTTCCCCACCCATTTAACAGGCCTCAGGTGGAGCTAGTTAAGGCAAGCTTGATTAGGAGAGGCCTGTTTGTAGGAAAGCCCATTTGCTAAGTAGGTACTAAGCCCCAGGCCTACACAGGCTATACATACTCTGTGGGTAGGTCAGACTAGAGAGCTTCAGAGAGTGGAGACTTAGAGAGTTGCAGAGACCAGAGAGCTGCAAGAAGAAAAGAGAACTGCAAGAGAGGACCAGAAAATTGGAAGAGACAGAGAGAGCTGGAAGGACCTGAGAACCTCGAGGGCTTTCAGAGCTACTGGAGGAGAGGACTCAGGAAAGCAGACAGTTAGGATTTGCGAATGAATGTTTATGGGAAGGCCCTAGCAGAAGGGAAGGTTACAGGATGGCTTGATGCCTTGCTATGATACTGTGTTTTAATTCCTTGCTGTTACATTGAGGTGGAATCACTGGTTTTGGAATACAATTACTGCTGTGTCGAATTAGGGTTATTGGTTCTGGGATTTGACCTCTGGTGTCTGAATAAATGTTTTACTTCTTTTGCCTTCTATACAGGGAGTCTCTTCTACTTTGCAATTTTGAACTATACAGGGATATTCGTGGTCACTATCAATATTACGAATCTTGCTGTAATGATACACAAGGTGCCAGCACAGCTGCCAGGTGACCTGGCTGACCTAGCCCAGAAGTGGATCAACCCAGCAGTCAAGACTCCAGGTCTTCAAGGAAGACAGCAAATCATCCATCAGTTCTGCTACACAGAGAAGTGAACTTGGTATGAGGAATGCTTTAGAACTACCACTTCATCTGAGCCCATTCTCCCCTGGGACCAAGGTGACAAGAGAGAACATATCCCGGTTTGGAAGAAATGATTTTATACCTGGGTTCTTGTAGTATCCTTTCAGTAAACATCCTTTTATGAAACCTAATTTATGTTAATTAGGTATCAATGATACTAAAGAGATGCCAACTGGTCAAATATTGTTGAAGTACTAATCAGTGACTAGATTATGAGCTCCTTGAAGGTAGGGACTGTTTTTGCCTTTATTCTGTTCTCAGAACTCAGCACATCATCTGGCATATAAGCACTTAATAAAAGCTTTTTGACTAATTGCCTGAGATTATGTTGAAAAGATGTTAAATGGTTGTTTGATATTTTGGGGATGCAGCAGATGGAAACTTAAGAATAACAGCATTATAAAAAGATCACTAAGGGATACCCCTATATAGATGGATATACGTGGATTGTAGCACCAAGCTGGGACCTGATCTGTCATGGTAATGCAGGAGATGAGGTCAAAGACCGGGGAGGGGATTGGGAAAACAAGGTCGGAGATTACATATGATCATCAATTTCATATTTTTGTGATTGGAGAAAGGTAATGATTTTGTTGCTAGGAGAAAATAGGAAAAAAAAAAAAGGTCAGTATCCATTTTTGTTCTCCACCCAGCCCAGTCCTAGTAATTTGCAGGGAACATGTGATATTTTGTGAGGAGTTAAAAGGAATCTCTTCATCACAGCTTCATCCACCTTCTTTGCAATTTTGCATAGTTGAGAACCTAGAATAATTTATCAGGTCCAGGGATATGATCTGAATTAAAGTATTTTTCTGACCATAAATCAGAGAAGAGTTAGGATCAGTGATCCTGAAAGGAGGCAAAAGAGTAAAAACAATTTAAAAAATAAACAAATACTTTTTAAGCTAATTAACAGGAAGGGTCTGGTTGGTGTCAACAATTCAAAAAAAGTTAGAGGTGAAGAGCTTTTCCAACCTGAGTTGGGCAGCTTTACTGAGAAGCAGCTGAACAAACCAGCAGGTGATATCAGAGAGAAGATCCCTAGCAAAGAAGAATTCAGTGTGTTGACATCAATAGTGATTGATACATGAGGTAGGGGATAGAACACTAAGCCTGGAGTCAAGAAGACTTGAGTTCAAATCCAGCCTCAGATACTTACTAGCTATGTGACCTTGGGCAAGTCACTTAACTTCTGTCTGCCTCCCTTTCCTCAGCTATAAAATGATGATGATACAAGCACCTATCTCACAATGTTGGTATGTGGATCAAACAGTATGATATTTATAAAGTGCTTAGCACAGTGCCAGGCATATAATAGGCACTTTACAAATGCTTGCTCCCTTTCCTATAGCATCAGGGCCATGTTATCCCAGCCAGAGATTATTCCCTGACACACTTTCCTAGGTATATGCCCTTTCATATGTTCTCTAGGATTATGCCCTTCCATGACT
This sequence comes from Phalanger gymnotis, assembly GCA_028646595.1. Classification (NCBI taxonomy): domain Eukaryota; kingdom Metazoa; phylum Chordata; class Mammalia; order Diprotodontia; family Phalangeridae; genus Phalanger; species Phalanger gymnotis. The sequence continues at coordinate 153,273,082 of CM053623.1, forward strand.
GTTTCCCTATCATTTGTGTCTCCTCCTTCTTCTTAACCTATGGCAGAGTATATTTCTTATGTGTATGGTGGGAATATTTCTTGTTATTCATTTTTATACTGCTTTATTAAACAAATGTTTTCTTTTTTAAAACTTAATGGGTCCCTTGTTTGGGCTGGCAAAAGAAATATGTTGGTGAGGGCTCATTTGTTATGACTTGGAGTGAATGGTGAAGCATAAATTACCTTGTTTGCAATGTGTGTGTGTGTGTGTGTGTGTGTGTGTGTGTGTGTGTGTGTGTGTGTGTGTGTGTGTGTGTGTGATGTATAGGTCCAAGGCATCTATATAGTTTATCAATCTTTGTACTTTTTTGTTTCTTAACTTCTCATTAGTGTTTTTCAACATATTTTTCACTGTTCTTCCCTCTGTCCATTTTCACTTTGAAGTCATTAAATATTAAAATGTGTGTATCAAAGAGTTTAGAGAGTCTTATCAAGTTCTTCTATACTTTCTGTACCTCCTTATCTTTTACATATCAGGAAGACATGATACCACTGTGGGTATCTAGAGTCCTTGTCTTTCTCTTTCAACTCTCCACCAGCTAGGGCTTTTTGACTTCTCACACAGCTTGGATGAAATGGGAGTCACCAACTCTTTCCTTTCCCTTAAGATGAAGGACCACCAGGGCTCACCATCTTCTCATGTTGTGCCATTGCCTCCTAAGGTGCTCTAGATCTTGCCATCGGCCCTACCTCTGTGCTCTACACTCCTTGCTCTGCCATCTAAAGTACTGATACAACCTAGGGACCCCAGAGTCTTGCCATCCACCCCTCTGTTGAATCCTTGTCTAGGACTTTCCATCTGTCTTGAAACTGAAATTTCTTATCTCTGCCAATTAGATACAAATTTCTAAAGAGCAAAGACTCTCTCACATTTTCCATTTGGATTCCCAGCAATTAGCACAATGCTTAGCACATAGTAAATGCTTAAAAATTTTGATATTTATTTTGCTGAAGGAATAAAATTACCATCATTACTACTACCCTTTCAATACCTGTTTATTTTTTATTTCATCTTTGAGTCTGATGGGCCCTATGGTGATAGTAATTACAGTAAAGAGGAAAGTCCATAGTTAATTATTTGATCATTTCTTGACATATAAAATACCTTTCCTCAATCATAAGAAACATGTTAGTCATATCAGAAAACATAATTTGAAATAAATTATTTAGCTTAAATCATCTCAGTGAGGTGGGCAGCCAGCCACAAATTATTCATTTAATTCAGTTCTGGTGTTCACGTGTACTTTCCTGACTGCTCTGCTGCTTAAAGCCCTTAGAGTGTGATTACTGACTAAATCCCCCTAGACAGTAAGCAATTTATGATATGAGTGAAGAAGAGTTATTCACCTGAAGCTGACACTTTCAATGTCAGTTCTTTTAAAAAACAGGTCAAGTGGTGATGATCTATTAACCATGAAGTGAACAATTTACTGTTTTTCCAGGATAAAACAGACTGGTTTTCTTTGGCCTAAATTGGCAGATCATAGTGGGAGTTGATATGTCTTTGGCACCACAGACCAAGAGGCAGAATGCAGAACATCTAGAGCCCCAAACCTGGCTCTAATCAACTCCATTAATCACCTCAGAAAATAAACTTCCATAGACAACCAGACATTCAAATCACCTTCTTTTTCTCAGCTTACATTTTGTGACCTGGGTAAAAGTTTTGCCTACAATTTCTCTTTCCGTTCTTGTTTTCTTTTCAAGTGGCCTTTCTTTTGATGAATATTTGAACATCAGTGTACTGCTTACATAACCTGAAATGCCTTGCTTACTTGGAGTAGGGACTGGGGCGAGCAGGTTGAGTCAGTCAGGCAGAATGTGTTACCCTAGGGTGAAAGTGTTAGCTAATGCTACCATGGTGATTTACTCAGAGGACTCAACCTACATCTATGAATGTCGTATAAATTAAATTTCATGCATCATCATTATTGGCTAGTTTAAAACTATCTCTCCCATTTATTAACTGCAACTGGATTGTACAGCAGAGTACTTATTTTAATATCCGTGAAAAGTGCCATAAATACACTTTTAACAGTATATAGAAAATCATTCCTCTTAATGCACAGATGGAATGGGAATGACAACCCCTGAGCATTCTACTCCATAAAAGAACAGAAGGGAAACACTTTGCAGTAGGACAGCTGAAAAATGCACTAAGTGGAAAGTATTATTAAAAGAACCCATTATTATTTTCATGGCAGAGCTTCCTCCCCTGAAGGGCAATCATGTGAAAATTCCAAGCCTTGCTACTGTTCTGTCAAGGAACTAATGCTTGCCTATCACTTCATTTATTTCTCCTAGCTCTCTGAAGTTGTTCTGTACAATGTCTCCTTACTGCAGGTGTTTAATAAATGTTAAATAATAATAGTAACTGAGTTAGACTATTACCATCACTCACAATGTACCCATCCATGAAAGCAGTCAGGTGACTGCTGGAAAAAAACCATTATAAGAGCCATGTGTTTCAGCAAGGAGAATATGCATTTAATTTTCTTGAGATCAGCTTCATTTTTTAAAATTTGTATGTCTTTAATATGTGTCACTGAAAACTTTGGTCTCTAGATTCATGCTGATTAAATAGGTAATAAATGTTAGTCAGAAACTTCCAATGTCTTACCTTTTAGGGAAAGTATTATGCTATTTGTTGCAGGTTACTTATATTTTTCAGATATTTAGTAAAAAAAAAAAAAAGACTAAAGAAGAAAAAAACTGACAAAATTCTAGCTTAAAAACCTAATTAGAATTGTGCCAATTTAAGATTTTTTTCATTAACTATTTTTTTCTAATTTTCACAAAATGATGATTTTGGGTTATGTCCCATCAAAGACATTCTGCATTTTGCTCTCATTCTCCTCAGATAAATGAAAAGTTTGATAAGCTAGACCTCTGGAGAAAATCGAATGGGAATAGAAGGGAGTATACCTTTTCTCTCAGCTGTACATGGCAACTTCATAAAAATTGATCATGTATTAGGGCATAAAAACCTCACAAACAAATGCAGAAATGCAGAAACATTAATGCATCCTTTTCAAACCACAATGCAATGAAAATTAAATTCAACAAAGGGCAGCGGAAATATAAATTAAAAATTAACTGAACACTAAATAATCTAATGCTAAATAATGTGCATCAAAGAACATATATCATAGAAACAAATAATTTCACTAAAGAGAATGACAATGAAACAACAAACCAAAATTTGTGGGATGCAACAAAAGCAGTACTTAGGGGAAAATTTATGTCTCTGAACACTTAACTTCAATAAAATAGAGAAAATATAGATCAGCAAATCATGCATACAATTTTAAAAAATAGAAAAAGAGGAAATTAGAAATCCTCAGTTAAGTGCCAAATTGGAAATTCTGAAAAACCAAAGGAGAGATTAATAAAAAGAAAACCGTTGAACTAATAAATAAAACTAGAAGCTAGTTTCATTTTAAAAAAATCAATAAAATAGATAAGTCATTGGTTAATTTGATTTGAAAAAGGAAAGAAAAAAACCAAATTACCTCAAAAATGAAAAGGGTGAATTTAGCACCAATGAAGATGAAAATAAAGTATTAAAAGCCATTTTGTACAATCATATGACAATAAGTATAATAATCTAACTGAAATGGATTAATATTAACAGAAACATACACTGCTCAGATCAACAGAAGAGGAAATAGAATACTCAAATAACCTTATCTTAGAAAAAGAAGTTGAACAAGCTATCAATGAGCTCCCAGGACTAGACAGATTCATAAATGAATTCTACCAAACACTTAAAGTGCAATTCATTCCAATACTATGTAAACTATTTGTAAAATAGGCAAAATGAACAATTTTTATTAAATTAAATTTAAAAGAGTTTTATAAACAAAACCAATGCAGCCAACATTGGGGGGGGAGCAGAAAGGGGGGAGAGATTACTGCAAGTTTGTCTGATAAAGACCTCATTTCTCATGCAGAATTCATACATAATTGAGTCAAACTTATAATAATATAACTAATTCCTCAATTTATAAATAGTCAAAGGATATGAAAAGACAGTTTTCAGAAGAAATCAAAGCTATCTATAGGCATATGAAAAAAAGCTCAAAATCAACATTCATTAGAGAAATGCACATTAAACCAACTCTGAGGTACCATCTCACACTTACCAGAATGATGAATATGACAGAAAAGGAAAATGACAAATCTTGGAGGGGATGTGATAAAAATTGGGACATTAATGGTGGAGTTGTGAACTCATCCAACCATTCTGGAGACCAAAAAGCTATAAAACTGTGCATACCCTTTGACCCAGCAATACCACTACTAGGTAAGGAAAAGGATCCATATGTACAAAAATATTTATAGCAGTTCTTTTTATGGTGGCAAAGAACTAAAATTTGATGAGATGACCATCAACTGGGGAATGACTTAACAAATTGTGGCATGTGATTATGATGGAATACTATTGTGCTATGAGAAATGACATGCTAAATAATTTCAGAAACACCTGAGAAGACTTATACAAACTGATGCAAAGTAAAGTGAGAAGAACCAGAAGAGCATTGTATACAATAACAGTAATATTGCACAATGATAATTGTAAGTGACTTAGCTATTCTGAGCAATACAATGATAAAAGACAGTTCCAAAAGATTTATGATTTTTTAAAAAATGCCGTCTTCCTCCAGAGAAAGAACTTATCAGTATAGAGTATGAATGCAAATCAAAATGTTTTGGTTTTTTACTGTTTATTTTTCTTGGGAGTTTTTTGTCTTTTCTTTTGCAATATGGCTAATATGAAAATTTGTTTTGCATAGCTTCACATGTGTAATATATATCAAATTGCTTGCCTTCTCAGGAAGGGGGGAGGGGAAGAAGAAAGAGAATTTGGGAATCAAAATTTTTTAAAATGTTTAAAAAAATTTCCATGTATTTGAGAAAAATTTAAATAAAATAAGAAACAAAAAAAGTTTATTGACAATCATGGTATTCTTATTTGTCACACTAAAAAAAGGAAGGTTTCAGATGAAACCAATTTTCTTTGTTTCAAAATATTTTTTCAGTAAGACCCCAAATTCCCTATGATCTTTAATGTACATAGAGATACTGGCATTTCAAAAATAACTAGAGGTATCACAGTATCAAAATGAAAGACCAGTAGTTGAACCCATTATAAGCAATCCTAACTAGATTCAATTATTTTTAAAATATCAAAAGTGCAGATTGCTAATTCAAAATGGGTTAGTGTAGGGTGCTAAGACATGGAGCTGAATCTAATTTCCATAAAGAAAATGCTGAGGAAAATACATTTAATTAAAGGTTTATTAGGAAAAGATGGAAACTGTGGAATTATTTACAGCTAACTTTGATTTCATGTTATCTTGTAATCTTACTGATACAAAATATAATATTTAGACAAATTTATGTCTATCCCTAATAATTTGGCCTATCATACATTTATGGCATAACATAAATATCATTTAGGTCCTTACCCTTGCATTATGGACCAGGTTCACCTTGGGGGCCCCTCTCACTAATAATTCTTTTTTTAAAATTTATTAATTTATTTTTAGTTTACAACATTCAGTTCCACAAGCTTTTGAGTTTTAAATTTTCTCCTCCTCCCTCCCCAAGATGGTGTGCAATCTGATATAGGCTTTACATATACATTCATGTTAAATATATTTTCACATTAGTCATGTTGTAAAGAAGAATTATAAGCAATGGAACGAACCACAAGAAAGAAGAATCAAAACAAAACAAAAGAGAGAGAGAGAGAGATAGCAAATGGTAGGCTTTGATCTGCATTCAGACTCTACAATTCTCTCTCTGGATGTGGATAGCATTTTCCATCATGAGCCTTTTGGAGTTATCTTAGAACCTTGCATTGCTGAGGATAGCCAAGTCTACCAAAGTTAGTCATCACACAATGTGGCTGTAACTGTGTACAATGTTCTCCTGGTTCTGCTTCCTCATATAAGTCTTTCCAGGTTTTTCTGAAGTCTCCCGCTCATCATGTCTTATAATACAATAGTATTCCATTACATTCATCTACCATAACTTGTTTCACTAATAATTTCCATGGCTGTGGTATTGATCTGATCAAAGATCTTCCTCAACCAATCAATAGGGCTCAGGTGGGCCTAGTTGGGAAGGCCTGATTTTATCTTTGTTCATAAGTAGGCCCCAATCCCCTACTCACTAGGTGCTAAGCTAATGTGGGTGTGAAGCCCTCGGGGTTCTAAGGGGAGTTGCTAAAACCAAAGCAAATGGTATGTGCTCCAAGTTCTATTCAATCAGATGACGACTGGGATTGTAGAAAAAGAGATGGCAGAACTGGAAACAACACAACAGAACTGGGAGCAGCAGAGCAGAAGGCGGTAGGATTCAGAAGCAGCACTGAGAGCACAGAGCGGAGAGTGCTGATCAAGAGAGAGTTGTGGAGATCAAGGAACTCAGAGCTGGCAGAGCTGCAGGAGAGAGTGCTGGGCAGAGTTAGTATTCGTGAGTGATCTTTTTATAGAGAGGCCCTAGCATTGAGGGGAAGCTACAGTATGACTTGGTTCCTTGCTATAATATTTTGTTTAATTTCCTTGTTACTATAGTGAGGTGGGATTGGTTTTAGAACTTTATTGCTATAATATCAAATTGGGGGCATTAGTTCTTAAATCTGATCCTTTGGAGTCTAAATAAATGTTAGACTTCCTCTGCCTTCTACCTAGAGAAATCCTTATATTTCTCAATTCCAAACCAATCAGGCATGCCCTTACTCCTCTCTGAGGTCATGAATTTTGCCTTACTGCTGTAATGGCTTATTTTGAACCTAATCAGGATTTCCCCTGGGAACATCCGAATTTGACTCCTGTCTCTTCCCCAAAAGACCCTTGCTACGCTGCAAAAATGAAGAAAGGAAGCAAGAAAGAAAGAAAGAAAGAAAGAAAGAAAGAAAGAAAGAAAGAAAGAAAGAAAGAAAGAGAGGGAGGGAGGGAGGGAGGGAGGGAGGGAGGAAGGAAGGAAGGAAGGAAGGAAGGAAGGAAGGAAGGAAGGAAGGAAGGAAGGAAGGAAGGAAGGAAGGAAGGAAGGAAGGAAGGAAGAAAAGAAGGAAGGAAAGAAAGAAAGAAAGAAAGAAAGAAAGAAAGAAAGAAAGAAAGAAAGAAAGAAAGAAAGAAAGAAAAGAATTACATATGAAATCTATTTTATTTACCCTGAGAAAAATACAGAATATTCTTGTACCAAAACTCCTCGACAGTTAGAAAAAATTATTCTTTCCTACCCTTTATAGCAGCATCAAGCCACCTTCCTCTCTGTTGTGTTCTACCTCCTAGCTGGACCTCTCTAATGCAGTGAGCCACAATACCAGCAGAGATAGGTCCAGTCTGCTCCTTGGTGCACATGCTTCCCTGCTGTGTCATCAGTCATTTACCTCTCTGGGACTAAGCAGATGGCATGGCCTGCAGGTCTCTCTCCAGGTCTGAGGGATACTGGTCATCTCTCTCTCATTGAAGCTTTGCCTTTCTCTCTCCATCTGGCTTAATCTCTGGGTCCACATGGCACCCTGCAGAGTCCATATGGATGCACAGGCCTCTCTCCAGGTCTGCATGAAGCCAAGAATTTCTGTGTCTGTGTCTCTCAGTCTATGTCTGTTTCTACCTCCTTAGTGCGTGTGTGTGGGTCCTTTGCATCTAACCCTTTGAGAGGGCCTTATAATCTTTTAAAAGCCAGGTCTAAGAGCTCATTTAAATGTGCAAATGTTATTATTAACGTATTATCAGTTGCAATGATTCTCACTGCTCATATCTCAACGAATGCTATGAACATCTCCCTAAGGACAAGAAAAGTTTTCTCTGACCAAAAAATTTGCATTTAACTCTTCCGGAAATTCCTGCTATGCTAGTGTTCTTCAAGTGAATTATCTTTGCATATATGTGATTTGCAGAGCCTGTAACAATGCAAAAGATATTATTACAAGTGGTGCTCATGAAATTCAGCTATAAGATATTAAATTAATTGGCCATGCTCCAGAATTGTAAATACACTGACAGTTGAAAAATAAAATCTGAAGCTGTCAATGAATGACTAACAAGTCAGTGAGCTGAGGGGGGAATGATTGACTACATGGTCATGAGGAGCCTTTTTAGGTCTAAATCCTACACTCCTATGATTCCTATATAAACGTCTTCATAAAATCGCACCATTGTAGAATTAGAACGGACATTCAAGAAAAATCTGCTTTCCCTCCTTCATTTTGCTGTGATGAAACTGAAGCCTAGAAAGGAGTACTTTCAGCAGCATTATGAGAGACTTCCCTATGCTAAGAGGATAATAAATAATTATAGTCATAATCATGATAATTTATGTAGCATTTTAAGGTTTCCATGTTGTTATTGCGGCTTGTCCTTCGTTTTTGAAGAGGACTAATGATATCACAGGCGATGTCTTGACCTGTGCATGAATTGCATTTCAGTGAGGCAGAGATACAAGAGTTGTCAGCCTCACTCTCTCTTCCAGAGTCATTGAAGTCCAGTGACAAGAAAAAAAAAATCAAGACAACTGGCCATGGCCTAGGATGCGCGGATGAACTTATCATCTTCAATGTCTGACCAAGGTCTAAGAGTTCCACAGCGCCTGCTTCAGCTGCCTTCATGGCTATTGAAACAAATTTTCTCACCTGCCGGTTCCACCAGGAGAAGTCTTTACATACTTGGGGTAGACATCCCCCTAACTCACTGATCCTTATCTGATCCTCACAACAACCCTATGAGGGAGGTGTTAATATTATTTCCATTTTGTAGATGAAGAAAGCTGAAACTGATGCTGGTTAAGTGACTTGTCCAGGGCCACTTGCAAGGTTGGATATAAAGTCACATCTTCTTGACTCCAAATCCAGTACTCTTCCTTCTGGATTACTTAGCTGTGGTTACGCCAAGTACTCTCCATGGCTAGAGGGCCTGCTTTGTGCACCCTTGGCTTGGTTTTAAATGAGAAGAGAAAGGAAAGAGAAGGGACAAAGAATAAACATTTAGTAAGTGCCTACTGTATGCCTGGCACTGTGCTAAGTACTTTGCAAATATCTCATTTGGTTTTAAATGAACCATTTAACTGGTTAAATAGTTTAAGCTTACTTTAATTTTAAAAAATTAAGTTTCGTTGGTGCCTTTTTTTGTAACATCATGCCACTTCTCAATAATCCTCCCTTCCCAACAGAACTCTACTTTGAAATAAATGACTGTTTGGCCCGTCAAGGAGATTTGGGGACAATCTCTATTTCTATTTCTATCTCCATTTCTATTCTATCAATCTCAATTTCTGTTTCTGCCACTAGGGGACATTGTTTAGAGCAGCTGCTAGGGATTCTATATCCCAGAAAGCCACCAGATAGTAATCTAATGTCAAACCACCCTCAGCTCACTCAACTGGATATGTGTGCATGCCCTTGAATGGAAACATAAACTCATTCACAGTACACGTTCCAAAATAGCACCATCCATTCAAGTGTTTTCATACTCCCTAGTGCTTTCCGAGTTCCATAATAATTCATAATTAGCTATTGCCACCCACTGAAACCCAATCTTTTCCCTCTTACATGCATTCCTTAAGAAATCACTCAACGGCCATTGACTAAATGTCATTTACTACATTGAAAGCGAAAGTAAAATTTTTCTGTAAGATCAGAATCAGTTTTTATGCCCACCTCGGATAAATTGGGATTTTTGGTTTCTCCTGTGCTCTTATATTTCAAGCCTATCGCTCACAGGGAAGGAGGAAATTGATAAACCCAAAAACTCTGTGAAGAAACTCTTTCAGGGTCTATGAAATCAGTCAGATAGGGGAATCATGTTGCCTTGGGGCTCAAGTTCACCTTAGCTTTTATAAAAACTGCTTTCAATTCCAAAGTACCCAATAGGTTAATTCACTACTCCACTCAATGCCTAAGCAGGCTATTCAATAACTCAACAGGCTGGCCTCTGGGAGTACCCGTGCTCCCCAGGAGGTCAGATGCTTGTATCTTCTTATGTCCTAGATGCATTCCAAGAGTAGCAGTCAACAAGAAGAGTAAACACCAGAAAGTCTCAGGAGCTGTAAGTGCTAGGTCTGCTTAATTTTATTTTTGTCAGCTAATGAGCATTTTTGAGTGCTTACTGTGTGCTGGGCCTGTGCTAAGCCTTGGAAATTTTAAGAGAGTCCAAAAAAAGTCCTTGCCTTTAAGGAACTCCCATTCTAATGGTGGAAGACAATATACAAACAGTTATGTATATATGTATATAAGATAAGGTGGGATTTGAAACCAAGGAAGCTGGGGAAGCGGAGGGGGCGAAAATGAAGAGGGAGAGCACTAAGAAATGAGAGACATCTAGTGAAAAGGCACAGAGTCAGGAAATGGAATTCCATTTGTGTGAGGAATAGCAAGAAGGCCAGAGTCACTGGATCACAGAGTATTTGGAAGGGATTAACGGGTGAGAAGACTGGAAAGGTAGAAAAGGGCTAGATTGCAAAAGGCTTTTAAATCCCTTCTCACTCATTTTTTATTCTAAACTTAACAACCTTCAACTAAAATGAGCACTTCCTTACGTACGGTAGAACAAAAACAGAAATCTGTTATATACAACTTACTTTTCATTTTAAGTATGTTAGAAATTCAGCACTTTATTATCAAAATTGTCCTAGTTGTCTATGATTCCTTCTGGCATTCCTTCTGCTCTCTTCTGTGAATTTCAAAAACATGTTTCAATCATCATCTTTTCTTTCTCCTTTAAAAATGTGTTTCAACTCTATCCCAGTACCTTACTTCCTTCTACAAACTGAGAAAAAAAAAAAAATCTTTGTAACAATTATACATAACAGCGGTCAAGCAAAACACATTCCCATATTTTGTGTCCAAAAACTGTAAGTCTTGTTTTTCATCTTGAGTCTATCAGCTCTCTGCTAGGAGGTGGGTAGCATCATGTGTATTTTGGAATCATGGTTGGTCATTGCACTGATCAGAGCTTAAGTCTTTCAAAGTTGTTTGTCCTTACAGTGACATTTTATCCTACAAATTGTTCCCCTGGTTCTGCTCACTTCATTATGCATCATTTCATACAAGTCTACCCAGGTTTCTTTGAAACTATCCCATTAGTTATTATTTATGGCACAAGAATATTCCGCTACATTCATATACAAACATAATTTGTTTAGCCATTCCCCAATTAACGTACATCCCCTTAGTTTCTAGTTTCTTTACCACTGCAAAAAGGCTGCTATAAAATTTTTCGACATATGCGTCCCTTTCCCCTTTCTTAGATATCTTTGGGGTATAGACAGTGGTATTGAGGGTTAAAGGCTATGCACAATTTATTGAGTTTTAGGAAACAGTTATAAATTGCTATTCAAAATAGTTAGACCATTTATATTCCATCAACAGTGCATTGATATGCCTATTTTCCTATAGCCCCTTCAAAAACTGTCATTTTCCATTTTTGTCATTTCTGCTAATCATTTGGGTTTTAGATGGAGCCTCAGAATTGTTTTAATTTGCATTTCTATAATTATTAGTGACTTGGAGCATATGGTTGTTGAAAGCTTGGCCTTCTTCCTTTTAAAACTGAGTATTCATATCCTTTGATCATTTATTTATTAGAGAATGACTCTTGCTTTTTCTAAATTTAAATCAATTCTTTATATATCTTGCATATGGGTCATTTATCAGAGAAATTTTCTGCAAATATTTTTCCCAGTTAACTCTTATTGGTTTCCTTTGTACAAAACCTTTTTAATTTATGAAACTTTCCATTTTATCTTCTGTTATTTTCTCTGTCTTTTGCCTTGTCATAAATGCTTCTATGCATAGTTCCAAAAGGTATTTTCTTCTTCGCTCCTTTATTTTGTTTACAATGTAATGTTTTATATCTGTCATATATTCATTAGGAACTTATCTTGGTATATGGTATAAGATATTGGTCTGTACCTAATTTCTTCCATATAACTGTTCAGTTTTCCCAACAGTTTGGGGTTTCTGCCCTGTGTATAGCTGCAGGACCTCTGACAGCCATCCTTTATTATAGGCTTGAGTGTTTTTAACTCAACCTTCCATATTTTTTTTATCTTCTAAGGGTTAGGGAACTGCAGGGGGAAACATTCCTCTGCAAGGCAAGAACTTGCCCCAAGGAGGGCTACGAAAACATACAGTGGAACAAAACAAACCTACAGTTGGATCATACATAATAGCAGATACAACATTATGCATCCGTAGTCCACTATGTCTCTATTGAGAGGTAGAATATATGTTTCATAGGATCCTAGGATGATAACTTTAGAGCTTAAAAGGGACCTTGAAGGCCATCTAATCCAACTCTTTCATTTTGTAAATGAGGAAACACACCCAGGGAGGGGCAAATAACCTGTTCAAGATTATACAGGTGGTAAGCAGCTGAGCCAGGATACAAACTCAGGTCCTATAATGCCGAGTTTAGCATTCTTTTCACTGTTCTATGTTCTTCTTCAATTCTGTGGAGTCAAGACCAGTTATTACGTTTAGCTGTGTTTTACTGGTATTTTCCTTTACAATTAAAGCAGTCTGATACTGTATTATTCACCTAGCTCTCCTTATTTCATTCTACATCAGTTTATAAACGCCTTATCAAGTTTCTCTGAATTCAACATTTTTTTTTTGTTTCTTATAATATAGTAGCATTACACTACTATTTGGTCATCTATTCTCCAGTCAATAGGATCTCGCTTTGTTTACAATGTTTTGCAGCCACGATACATGGAACCTCATCCTCTGTTTCTGATACCTCAGTGGAATTTCTGGGCATTTTTACTGGAAGTTCACCAAGCATCTCTACCTTCTGGCTTCCCTAGTTTCCTTCTAATCCCAGCTAAAATCCCACCTTCTACAGGAAGCCGTTCCTGATTCCTCTTAATTGTAGTGCCTTTCTTCTGTCTTTTATTTCCAATTTATTCTGTATATAACTTATTTGTATATAGCTACTCTCCATTAGACAGTGAACTCCTTTATGGCAAGGATTGTCTTTTACCTTTTTTTGGATTCCCCAGTGCTGAGAACAGTGTATGGCACATAATAGGTTTTTAATTAATGTTTATTGACCTTCCCTCTGTTAATTATTTACTATTGGGGCAGCTAGGTGGCACAGTGAGTAGAGCACCAGCCCTGGAGGCAGGAGGACCTGAGTTCAAATCCAGCCTCAGATACTTGATACATTTACTAGCTGTGTGACCTTGGGCAAGTCACTTAACCCCAATTGCCCGGCCTTTTCCCCTCCAAAAAAAAAAGAAAAAGATAATTATTTACTATTTATCCTGTATATAGTTTGTTTTCATACATTTGTTTGCCTATTGTCTCCCCCATTAGACTGTAGGCTTTTCGAGGACAGGGACTTTCATTTTCCCTTTTTTTCTGTATCCCCAGCACTTATCTCGATGCCTGGAATATAGTAGGTGTTTAGTAAATATCGATTGACGGAATGATTGATACGTCTACTTTATCGTCTACTTTCTGTACGTAGATGAACAAATGAAAGAAAAAGCTTTTATTAAGTGCTTACTATGCACCAGGCACTGTGATAAGTGCTAAGGGTACAAATATGAGTGATCAAGACAGTCCCTTCCCTCAAGGAGTTTACATTCTAATAAAGACAACACATGTAGGGGAATGGTGGCCAGAGAGAATGTTTTTTAAGGAAAGTCAGAAAGAAGATTGATTAGAGTAATAGAGAGATGTCCTTGACAGGAATTTTACTCATTTTACTTTTCTCAGAGCTAGAGTAGGTAAAGGAGTACAGTAACATTTCAGTGGCACGGTATATGGAGACAGCCTAGAAGTGGATTGGTGGAAGGAAAGGAACTAAGCATTTATTAAGTATCAACTATGTGCCAAGCACAGAAGTGCTTTGCAAACACTCTCATTCAAGCCTCACAACACCCCGAGAGGTAGGTTGCTATTTTTATCCTCATTTTACATAGCAGGCAATAGAAGAAGCCAAGGATAAATGACTTGCCCAGGATCCCAAGGCGAGTAAATGTCTGAGGCCAAATTTGAATTTCAGTCTTCCTGACTCCACACACAGCACATCTCGCTCTCTGAGATGGGTGGCCTGAGACTGGCAGGATCAAGTGAATGGCTCATGAATCAAAGCTTAGGGTGACAGGGGTGGGACCTTAGGCAGTGGAAGCTGGAGCTGCAGATAACATGGCATGTAGATGGCTATGAATGGAGATGTTGGATGCAGTTGTAATATGCTAATGATTCCACATGGCCCACAAAGGGAGTTAAATCATCATTTGGCATGCTGTTTTTATATTATAGATGTTTCTGAGACTATTTCCTGTCAAACAAGAGAATGATCTTAAAGTAACTTTCAACCCTAAATTTCTAGGTCCTACTTGTTTTCTGGAGTGTGCCATCCATCTTTTTGTGCCATTTTGGCAAACTCTTCTTTAAATATTGGTAGCATCCTTTTTCTGCAATTGAAATTTTTAAGAGCTCTATGAAGAAGAAAACTAAGGGCTGTTTCTCAAGTTCAGTGTGCTGTCTCTTTTCGTTGTTATTATAACATCAGTATACTGTACACATCTGCCCATCCTCATTCATTATGACCTAATGTCTTTAGGACAAGCCTGCAGAAATTTCAGCAGGTGGCTGCACAATGTCTTTGACGTCACTATAGACGGGTTATTACTAAAAAAAAACTTGGCATCTGTGATGGTCTTTATAAAAACCCATGTCCAGGTTAGGCTGTCATAGAAGCCTGGAAGTCACTTAGCTGTCTGGGAGAGTAGGAGTGGGAACAGATGGCTGCTATAAAGTATCACAACCATTCTTAAAGGATTTCACATGTTCAACCTCCACACTGGTTTTAATGTGTGCCAAAGGGAAATTGTAAATCCTCAGTCAATCTGTCAATGATAATACAGCCTCAACCTATAATCCAGTGAAAATAGTACAAGTGGTTAATCATATGTAGAATTTTAAGATATGTGTTTGTTCATTTCTTTGCTTGTTTGTTCCCCTCTGCTTTTCCAGTCTTCTTAAACTTAACTCCTTGCCTCTTAACTCTTCGTTCCGGTGGCACTGACCTACTTGACATCCAGCATTCTTCTCTCGTGACAGAACACACTCCTTGAAGCTATTTCATTCATTGGGTATCAATTTTTCTATATCTATCCTGTGTCTATGTTTGTCTTTGATGTGTCTCTATCACTGGTCCAGTCTCCCCAGTAACATGGTCATTGAAGTTACGGAATATAACACTCCCTCTGAGTTCAATACCTTCACAAGGCAAGTCCAGAGCCTGGAATCCTCCACCACTTGACTGTTCTGTCACTGGACTAAGTAACTGCCAAAATTCTTCAGTTATTTAAACCCCCTGGAGACATGATCATCTTATTTGGTTAGCCAATCTTGCAAATCTCTTCTTGATCCAATCAAAGAGATTTATACCCCAAAAAGGGATTATCTTGCATAAACCATCTTGTTCACTCATATCATCCTGTGTGACCACCCTTATACTTACCACCTGCCAGTTACATTAATTACCGTGGGAATGGAGCTCTAACTTTGCTTATGTAATGAATGTCTTTCACATGTGTGACTCTGTATAACAAGTTGTAAGGCTAGCAGTTGGAATCATGTCAACAATCAAGGTCCTGTAACATTTCAAACAGAACTATGCCCCCACTGCTACATCATTGTTTCCTCCTAGATCCTTAGCCAGGAGTATGAATCATTCAATCTCTGACTTGGCCCTGAACTACTTGGCTGTAACTCTACCTCTACCTTCTCTTCTTACTGTTCTATTTATCTATCTTGACTCAAGGTTCTAACTTAAACACGTAATTTAATTACATTAATAAATGTATAGTAACCATCAATTGCGTATAACATAGACTGTACATTCCATTCAATCTCCACATTCAGCCTCTCTCATGGCAGAAACTCCTTTTAGGTTGTAGTCCTTTTCTGCTTCATATATTATCAGCTCAATAAACTTTGACACAAACTCTTCCAACACCCCCCAAAAAATCACATTGAGTCTTTCTTTCATGCCTTTGTCCAGTGCTCAGCACTATAAAAAAAGAAAGAAAGAAAAGAAAGAAGTGGATAAAACTTGCCCACATACTAGTTGCAGGTAAATGGTCTCAAATCTGAGTCCCTGAAATGAAGCCCTGTCTAGCAACCTCCACATTCTGAGCTAGAAGATGAAATCTTAGATACTGCACTGACTCAGCTTCTCTCTCTCTCTCTCTCTCTCTCTCTCTCTCTCTCTCTCTCTCTCTCTCTCTCTCTTTCTCTTCCCCCCTCTTATCAAATACAATGTAACTGGATTTGGCTGGACATTGCAAGGAGCTTCCCCGTTATCTGAGTATCTCTATTTCTTACTCTCTAAAATGTGAGGGTTGAATTAAATGATCTCCAAGATTCCTTCCAGCTTTCGGTCCTGTGGTCTTACGATACTACACTGTCCTGTTTCTAGACCTCTAAGTATTCTGACTCCGGCTCAATTTTTGAGATAGATGCTACACACATAAAATTAAAATAGGTAGCATGAACTGGGACTTCTATGTGAGACATTGTGCATCTCTCCTGCTCATATCACCTGATCTTTCATTTTCTAAACTCCATGCATGGAGACTTATCCTACACCCCAATTGCTCCGTAAACCAATCAATCTCATCAAAGTTCACTTAGAAACTATGTAATCAACTGTCTTTCCCTTTCTTAATCTTGTACTAAGGAATGTAGCTGTATTCCTTTATACCCAGACATCATTTGTATCACATCATTCACGACCATTTCAAATGTTAGTCTTGTTTCCCAAACTAGATAATAATTTCCTAAAGGCCATGTCATATATTTCTCCGGTGATTGCATGTTACCAAAATTTTTATATCTAAAATCTGTTTAGCTTTTAAAAATTCTTCACAACCTGGCCCCAACCTATCTTTCCAGCCTCATTATACATTACTCTTCTTCTCACACTCTACAAATTAGCCAAATTGGCCTCTCTGTTCTTCACACACAACATTCTACTTCCCATCCCTGTGCCTTGGCATTGATAGTTCCCCATGCCTGTAATGCACACTCTCCCCAACTCTACCTCAAAGAAATGCTCTCATCCTTCAAGACGCAACTCAAACACTACCTTCTATATGGTGTCTTTCCTGATTCTCTTAACTGCTAGTATCATCCCCCTACCAACTACTTTGCCTTGGTTTACATATTATTCTCTTTGTATTTATTCTAAATATATTTGTATATGTATATGCTGTCCCCTTACAGAATTATGATCTTTGAGAATAGGAACTGTTTCGTTATGTGTATTGGTATCCAGTGCATGAATTCGTATCTACTAATAGTACAACATAAAGTACCTATCATAAGTACTTAATAAATGCTTATTGATTTCTTTATTCTTAGTTTCCCCTACATTAAATAGCATATGAATCACACAATAAATACATATGGATTGTAGAGGAAAAAACCCTACCCCTCCTCTTCTTCAACAAAAAGTTTCCCCTCTTTCATCCCTACTCACTAATCTTCAGTTACTCTCTGTACACTGGCTGCTCTCCTACTGCCTACAAACAATCCCATCTCTCCCCGATCCACAGAAACTGTTCCATATATCTCTGGAAGTTATCATCCCATATTTCTCTTCTCCTTTATGACTAAACTCCTAGAGAAGGCCAGGCTGTCTCTAATCGGTGACTCCACGTTCTCCCCTCTCTCTTCTTCTCTCTTCGCAATCTGGCTTCCGCCCTCATCAGCCCAAACTGCTCTCCCCGGTGTTGCTAATTATCTATTCATTGCAAAATTTAATGGACTTTTCTCAATCAAACATGAAACAGCTGTGCAGGTTTGTTGCCAGGTCTTGCTTATCTAGTTTCTTCCACTGATCTGCTTTTCTATTGATTACACAGTACTAGGGAGTTTTGATAATAATTGCATTAGAAATTAGGTTTTCCCACTACTCCATTTTATGTGTATACAATAACAATAATAGCTAGCATTTATATAGCAAATATTATATGCCAGGCACTGTGCTAAGAGCTTTACAATTATTATTTCATTCAATCTTCATGACAACTCTAGGAGGTAAGTGCCATTTTACAGATAAGGAGACTGAAGCAAACAGAGATTAAGTGGCTTGTCCAGGGTCACAGCTTGTAAAGTCAAAGAGGCTGTATATGTGTGTGTGTATATAAACACACACACGTATATAAGTATATATATATATACATATATATATATACACATATATATGTATGTATATGTTCTCATATACACATATACTTGTCTTGATATCCTTAATCTTTTATTCTTCCAAATGAATTTTATTTTTATTTTTCTAATGCTGTAGAATATTCCTTTGGTAATTTGTTTGGCATAGCATTAAATCTGAAAAATAATTTAGGCAATATTACCATTTTGTTCTATTGGTATGGCACCATAATGAACATTAAATGTCTCTGTGTTTTTGTTCATCTTTCATTTTGATAAAAATTGTTTAATACTTATATCATACCTCCTAATCAGATTTTAGTTCTACAAGATCAAGGACCTTGTCTTATCTAAATTTTGTATTTCATATGTAACTTAGCACAGTGATCTACAGTGTATACTTACAGACATGTATGCTGTACAAATATAATATGAAGTAAATACTTTTAAAAAATATGAAATGTGAGTTAATGTATATAAAGTTTTTTCAAACTTTGAGGAGTATAAAAATGTGAATTATGATGACAATACAGAAGCAATAGATAGAGACCAGACTGCAATTAGGGAGGTGCAGGTTCAGGTTGTGTGGACCTGGGCAAGCCACATCATATCTCAATGCCCTAGGCAGCTCTCTAAAAACTAGAAGTTGCAGAACTGGTATTGAACCTCATTAGTGAAGGACATTTTCTGACTGTTATTTCTTTATACCAATAAAATCAGAAGTATAATTTTTTTTAAAATGAGGAGGATAAGGAATGATGAGTTCAAATCTGATCTCAGACACATACTAGCTAAGTGATCCTGGGCAAGTCACTCAACCCTGTTTGCCGCAGTTTCGTCATCTATAAAATGAGCTGGAGAGATAAATGGCAAACGTGATGGTATCTTTGCCAAGAAAACCCCAAATGGGGTCACAAAGAAAACTGTTCAGCAGCACTGTTACATATACATATACACATACATACATATATAGTTAGATGATAGAAAACACACTGTTAAACTTGGATTCACTCTACTCATCTCACCCAACTTAATTATATTTTTTACTTGCAGTGAATCCGGTCCCTAGCTCACAATCTTTCTCTCTTTAGCTCTTGCCCTCACACTAAAAACCATCAACATACGTAGTCAATCAGACCTGAATATGAATACTTCCGCGGACACTTACTAGCTAAGTGACCCTGGGCAAGTCACTTAACCTTTCTTTGTTTCAGTTTTATCAATCTATGTATTACATCATTGTGAGCTCCTTAAGGTTAGAGTAAGGTATTTTGCCTCTTTTTGTATCCCCAGAGTTTAGCACAGTGCCTGGCACATGGTAGACACTAAATAAATATTTATTGCCAGACTGACCGACTATACCCTGAGAGAAATGAGAAAGAATCTGATTTGTGGGAGGAAGGGTAGAATCAACACAATGGTTTGTCAAACTAAAGGAAAATACTTATATAGTTTATACTAATTCTTAGCACTTGACACATTAGCTGGAACATAGGTAATGTTTCATAAATAATTGTTGGGTGAATATATACCTCTATGTGTGTATATGTCTTTGTGTGTGTAGAAGCAGCTAGGTGGCGCAGTAGATAGGACAATGGGCCTGGAAGACTCGTCTTCTTGAGTTCAAATCTGGCCTCAGGCATTTACTAGCTGTGTGATCCTGGGCAAGTCACTCAATCCTGTTTGCCTCCGTTTCTTCATCTGTACAATGAGCTGGAGAAGAAAATGGTGAATATAACAGTATCTTTCCCAACAAAACCCCAAATGAGTTCACAAAGAGTTGGACACTACTGAAAAATGACTCAACAGCACTATTACATATATACACTCACATACATACACATATATAGTTAGTAATATAAGTATATGTGCAAGTACATATGTGTGCAAGTATTATATATATATGTACACATGTATACATACATATATAATACAGAGTAAGCACTTAATATTTTATTCATTCTTTCACATTATATATCTTCTCTTTGACCCTTCTGAGCTGTGCCTGGGCTAACGATGCCACTCTCCACTCCCTAATTATACTTCAGTTCCTGTCTTCATAACTAGCACATCACAGGAGTTCAAAGTATAGATAAAGAATAACTGAGAAAATGATCTTACTTGAAGAGGTTTAAAACAAATTACAAATCACTTTTATTAAATGTACACTGCATCAGAGAAGAATTTTCCCCAGAAGTTCATCTCAGACTTAGCAATCTGTCATATTTAATGTTGAAGGTTGGTTCACGAGCTAATAAAATATTAAAATGTTTGTGCTCTTTTTAAAACTCAACAAATATTTAGAAAGTAGCCACTATATGCAAGATGCTCATAGGTAATGCAGGAACTAAAAAGATGCACAGGGCATGGTCCCTGCTTCTTTAAAATCTAGTGAAGGACTTGTTTTTTTCCTATGCCCTCTGCTTTATCATCTCAATTCATTTCTCTCTATTTTCAGAGCACTTGTAAAATTAATAACCACTAGATGTCTTTTTTATATAGATGGGGGAAAGAAGGAATTTAGCATCATCAATCTACCTTATTCATAAGCATGTATCCTTTTGGCTTCAAGTAGGTAATTTTCTGTTTCTATTTGTCCCTGTGTACTGGGGAAGTGCTGAATGATCTTAATCTATATAGTGTGTACTAAGTAAGGTACAACCTTGCCATCTGCCCTATTGTTGTGCCCTTAGTATTTCCAGAACTTCCCATCCACACTGTACTTTTTATGTACTATACTAGAAATAGGTATATAAAGATACCTCGTCTACCATGCAATTTTCTGTCATGTCCAACTCTTCATGACCCTATTTGGAGTTTTCTTGGCAGAGATACTGGGGTAGATTGCCATCTCCTTCTCTGGCTCATTTTACAGATGAGGAAACTGAGGCAAACAGGGTTAAGTGACTTGTACAGGGTGACCCAGCTATATATGTACACAAATCAAAACAAGAAGTATTTATTAAGTGCCCACCATATGTCAGACAATATACTACAAATTAGTTTGTGAGCTCCTTGAGGGAAGGGTCACCTCACATATTTTCTTCATTGTTGCATAGATAAAATATTTAAATATACAGAATAGGGCTTGAGTTTGTTTTTTTTTCCTTTTGTTTTGTTTTAGAGATCATTTTTAAAAGGTAGATAGAAATGAGTCATGTTTATTAATCAAACTACGTAAGTATAGCAGGAGAAACAAATATTATTATGTAAAAATATTTCCTTTTTCAGGTTTAACCCACCTGGTCCAATTTACTACTACTACTGTACATAATAAGACTAGATTCAGCCATATTTCCTAACTTAAGAAAATTAGAGAGCAATGCAGCAAGCTGGAAAGTAGATTGAATCTGGTCACAGGACTTATTCTACTACATATGCTAGATGACTCTGGCCAAGTCATTTCAATCCTCAGTTTTCTTAATTATAAAAAACAGGGAGAGGAGTAGATGGCCAAATTGGATGAGCTCTAAGATCCTTCCAATTCTAAATATTAAATTGTGAAGGAAAGCTAAAAAAAAAAAAAAGCAATGTGGGGGCTCATTTCCCCACAAGGCAAGGTTTATTGGACTCTACAAAAATTTTAATTCATTGTTCTCTACTTCTACCTACCAGGTTTGCAATCTCTTACCTATATGCTCAATACTATTAACAATTACATAGCTGTAAAATAATAGTTTTTTTTAAATGTCAATGACCTGTTATACTTTTTTGTTACTTATCATTAAATCTTTTATCCATACCTACCATCTAGTGATCTTAATAACTTGTCTCAATGAAATTAAATCATATATCAGATTCCATATATTTATAGAATTCATAGCTTCGTAGAATCTGAGTTTAAAAGAACCCTGGTGATCATCTACTCTGTTGCTTTCATTGATCAGTTGTTAGCTATTGAATGTCTGCACATGCACATGTGGTCTAGATGCAAATTAAGTAGAATTCCCCTGTTGTACTAGTATTAGCGGTTAATTCTTGACCCAGCTATAGCTATAAATTCATTAAAAATTTCTTCTCATAAATCCAACCTAAAATTGTAATCCTTACCCCATTATAAATTCCAGCTACAACTAAACACTTCTAATTATAATCAGTAGCAGTGAACTCTGACTTTGCATTAGGCATAATTAGCCATGTAGAAAATAATCAGTGTAATAACTCTGTATGTGCTATGAGAGCATTTCCAATCCACTCATGTTCATTACCAAAGAATGTGCTTCGAGCAGCCTAAACAAGCAATGCCTTCATATGTATGAAACTCCAAGACCATGTTTTAGGGGAGCAATTTTAAAATATACCCATACTAAAAATAGGAAAAGTGAGAGATGAATTCTTTTGTCATGCAAAATCATCCTAATTTCAGTGAACTTTCAGTTCTTAGTTAAATTTCCAAGAATATTACCATTATTTATATCTGTTTGACAGAGTGAACCAGAGGAGAATGTGTTAATTACCAATAGTTATAAAAGTAAATAGATCCAAGTCCTAACCTCAGCTAGTTTTACAGAGAAAAAACAGTTTGATTGTCATTCATCTCAGTGCCCATGTGTAAATAATAAAATTTGATGAAATTAAATACAAGAAATAATAATCTTAAATGCAAGTGAACTAAAATTGCCTATTTAATAAAAGAAGCAAGCAGAATGGATTAGAAAAAGACATCAGTAATTTTCTACATACAAGACACATACTTTAAAACATAAAGACATACAGACATAAAATGAGAGAGCTGAATAAAATTTTTTATGCTTTGGACAAATACAGAAAATTAGACACAATACACCCAAGGGAGGTACAATATAGAAATATTCTCTATATATGAAAATATTCATAGAAGCACATTTTTGTGGTAACAAGAAGCTGGAGCAAAGTGGGTACCCATCAGCTGGAGAATAGCTGAACAAATAGTGGTACAAGAATGTGTCATAAGAAATGAAAGCATAATGAATTCCCAAAAACATGGAAAGACTTTTAAGAGTTGACTCAGAGTAACAAAAGTAGAACCAAAACAACATATATGGCTAAGGTAATGTAAATAAAAACACTATAAGGAAGCCAAACTAAGATAAATGGTGCAAGGCCATATTATGGCATTCCATCTGCAATTGGGAATTGCTGTAACTCTAGAACAATTCTGCTTTGCAGCATATGTTTATCAGAGTTCTTCATTCCCTCAATAGGGACAAGACTTTTAGACTTTCTGGAAGTAAAAATAATGCAAACATCTTTTTCAGTCCATGTTTTACAGTCTGATGATGATGCCCAGATCTAACAGGCTCACTTAGATGTCTTACAATAGTTTTGGCACAGCCTTGTATGAAAAATTGGGTTTCATCAGTAAAAACAATATGTCAAATCATGTAAAATATGTGATTTTAGCAAAAGGATGACATACTGCATGCTAAAAAAAATTTTAAGATGTAAATGTTGTAAGGATTATTGCATAAGTCAAAATGTAATTAGTTTACCTCATCCCACTTAATTTGCCCATCAGTGTGACACCTCAGCTGATGACACCAGTAGAAGATAGACACAGAGAAGCTCCTCACCCTTGTGCCCAGAGGAGCTGCTCCTAGTGTGACAGTGGCACCACTATTGAGACCAAATGAGTCCAGAAGGAAGCAACAACACACAACAGAGGTAACATGCCAAGGCACTCATCAGGGAGAGATTATGTGCCTGGCCTACAAACCCAACAGAGGCTTCATGACACACAAGGTCGTCAGAGAGCAAGAGTGGCTGGTGGGAGCAATGCAGTGACATTGCAAGAAGGAATCAGTCACCATTCAATGCTGGAGGCAGAAGGGTCCCTCCACACATAGGCCCCTCCATGTGCGTACCCTGGCCATAGTTGCCCTTTACGTGTATGCTGTTCTTTGGGTGTCTTTTTGGTATGTCCTCCCATCCCACTAATGGTGTGCATATTTGTAGCACAATGTGCCCTAAGTTTATGGAGGAAATGTTTTATTGCTACTTTTCTTGCTGTGTTATTTCACTAAATGCCTTTGGTCTGTGTCATCTGGTTAACTAGCAAAAGCAAAAACATCACTGGGGCACTGTGAGCTATGGGTTTTGAGCTGGTACAGACTCACAATGTGCCTTAAGCCCAGTGTGGACTTGTCTGGGGGGATCATGTACAATTTTGGGGATATTCCTTCATCTCACTATCAAAGGTGCCAAGCACTGGCCAGACTAAAATGTAATTGGGAAATATTTACAACATAAAAAATAATAAAGCTTGGATAATATTACATTTTAAAACTACGTCGATATGTGTCCCACAGGGATATTTTTGTATGCATTTTTGGCCTTCTATTTGAGTTGGACACCACTGAACTATACCATTGGCTTGCTCAGCTCTAAATCTGATAAATCCACATATAAATAGAGGCTGCCTTCAACCATCCTCTGTGTTATGGTCTCAAGCAGAAATATGATTACTAGCAAGACTTGATCTAATTAAATCTAATTATCTGCTTCTTTTCTCCTTTTCCTAGAACCAGAATTTAGACACTACCTTGCACTTTCTTGGCCAAGACAACCTCCCTGGCTATACTATAAACCCAGTGCTGTTCTAATTGAGTAGGGAGTCCAAAATAAGTATAAAATATATCACAATTCACTCATTTATCAAATGCCTACTGTGCACAAGAACCGAATAGTTTGTATTTATATAGTATTTTGAAATACACAGTATGTTTCTATATGTACTTCATCATCTGATCCTCACAACAGCCCTGTGAGGTAGAGAGGCAGCATTTTTTTTGTTTATCCTGGATATGAAGAAATTGAGACCCAGGAAGGTTAAATAAATGAATTGACCACACTGACAGAGCCAGTAAATGATAGAACTGAAACTAGAACCCAAGTACTAGTTCAATGTCTTTTCCATTATCCTTATTAACTTTTTATTGGGTTTGAGGACAATAAAGTTTTTTTCTCAGATTCCTTTCTACTACAACATAGCAATGGTAGTATAAGCCTTCCCAGGAAGTTGCTTGCCAGAATCTGAAAACAATCTTATTTTTTTTCCTTCATTTCTTTAATTTTTTAAATTAAGCTCAAAACATCAAGATGTTGATCCTTGGCCAATGGGGTGAAAAAAATCTTCATTGCATGACTGTGCATGTTTGTTGAATTATGATCAATGCATGTAGAAACTACTTTGAATTTTCAGGTTGTTGTTCCTACATTAAGTGCCTAAGCAATGTTTCTAATAGTCTATCTGTCCCATGCAGAGATCGCTCAGAAGGACAACAGATGTGATCCTTAGATTCTTCCCTGATGTTCATTTTCTTTAGCTAAAAATTCATGTAGGGCAATAGCATTTGGGGCTCAAAAAATATCCTCAGAACTTCAATAGATCTCTCAACTCATCAATGTGAATATACTCTATAAGAGGATAAATCACAATCCATCCATGCTTTCCCATCCTGCATGATTCTTGTCCGTGTCTTCCCATAAATTCCCAACAAGAGAACCAATCAATATTCTAGGGACTTCCCTCTAGCTCTATTGACATTACCTGGATGTTAATGTAGCATGAATGTTCAAAATATGATTTTGTTTTGTTTTGCACACATTTGCACGACGAGACACCATCTAAACCTATGGAGACAAAAAAACCAAGCAAATTAACTATTGACTATGGTAATTGCATTCAGATTCTTTGCTATGGACTTTCTAGTTATGAACCACAAGTTTCCTTTTAAGTAGTCACAATTCAGTTAAGAAAAATACCATTGGAATACGCTGCTTTACAATCTCCCTGAACTATTCTACCTTCATAGAATTTTAAACTGGAAGGGATCTATTTTAGTGATCCCTTAGTCCAACACCTTCATTATACAGATGAGTAAACTGAGGCCAAACAAGTGGTTGCACAGGAAGTTAGTGTTGGCTTCAGGATTTGTGCTTATGTCTTCTGACTCAGAATCAAGATCTTTTTCTAATTCCTTCACACTTCCAAAATAAAAATAAAAAGTTCCCCATGGAACTCCTATTTCCACACAATTCTACCCAAACTATTGGGAAAGAAAAGATGTCACAAATGCAGTTGAGGCAGCAAGAACAAAATCAGGGCCAGGTATATTGTCAGAGGATCCATTTCATGGCATGCTGTGCCTAATTAAGTTATTCTTCACCCTCTTCATGACCTCCAATTCCTCTACCCAGCAGTATTTTCTTGGACCATTACCCCTGCTCTAATTTCACTTTCCTCCCTTCCTAATTGCTATCCTTAACCAGTTCAGTTCTACTGGTTCTCTTTTTCAAATCTCTTGTCCCTTTTTCCCATTTCCATTCACACTGGATTTCTACCATCATTCAATTCCACTGGTCTTGATCATATGATGCTGAATGGATTCCAGTAGGAAGTCCCATAACTCAGCTGAATGATCTCACTACAAATTTATGTCATCTAATCTTAACTGGGCTCTTGCTTCACTAATACAAAGTTTTTATCCTTCCCCAATTGAGTCTCTCTCCCACTGCCCACTGAGGCTTTCCAAACCTCATTTCTCCTAAAAAATTCCTCTTCCCCCACTCACTCAGCTGAGGACCTTATCTGAGATTTTACTGAGGAAATAGAGGTCATTCTCTGTGTGCTCCCTCTTTTTCCACTTTCTTCATCTCAAAATACCTTTTCATCATTCCTCACTATCTCCCTCTTTCCTCTCCTCTCCGATAATGAGGTAGCCCTTCTCTCTGCCAAGGCTGACCCCTCTACATTTTCCATTAATCCCATCTCCTCCTGTCTTCTGCAGTAGATTGCTCCTTCAGTCATCCCAAATTGCTTTCTAATCTTCAATCTTTCCTATACACTAGTTTCTTTCCTACAGCCTATACACATAAAGTCTCCTCTATGTTTAAAAAAACTTTATTGGATTCAACTGTCTCCTGATATTACTGTCCTATATCGTCTTTCTTTTCTCTGCCAGACTCTTAGAAGAACAAAAAACCTGCCTATACTCCTTTCCCTTTACTTCCTTTCTTCTCATTCACTTCTCTTTTCTTTTTCTTTTAAGGCATTTGGGGGTAATTGACTTGCCCAGGATTGCACAGCTAGTAAGTGTCTGAGGTCATATTCAAATACGGGTCCTCCTGAATCCAGGGCCAGTGTTCTATCCACTGTACCACCTAGCTACCTCTCATTTACTTCTCAATTCTTTGCAGTCTGGCATCAATTTTCATCCTTCAACTAATGCTGCTCCTACCAAAGTTGCTGATGATATCTTAATTGCCAAATCCAACGATTTTTTCTCAGTGTTCATCCTTATTGACCTCTGCAGAATTTGACACTATTGAACCCCATATCCTCCTCAATACTCTTTCTTATTCTGATTTATTGATTGATTTTTATGACATTGCTCATTACTGATTCTCCTTCATAGTTGTATGCTTGCTTCTTTTCCAGATTCCTTCATTAAGTCATCATCTATATCTCACCCTCTAACAAGGAATGAGCCTCAAGACTGTGTCCTGGATGTTCTCTCCTTATACACTCTTACTTTGGACCTCATCTGATTCTATAGATTTATTTGACATCTCTATGAAGATGACTCCCAAATCTACATATCCAGCTCTGTCTCTCTCCTAATCTCCAGTACTGCATCACCAAAACCAAATCTTATAAACATCTTGAACTCAACTTGTTTGAAATAAAATTTATGTTTTGCCCAAAACCAATTCCTTGTATTTTAGTTTATTCTGTATAAAAACATCTCCCCCAAAAAATACATTTCTCAAAAACAGGAAATGCTTAATGTTTTATATCCTCCCCACCCCTATACCTAGCACCATGACTGACATAGAGTAGATACTTAATAAGTGCTTGTTAGTGGATTTTTTTTAATAATACACAGAAGCCTTAGACCTCTCCCACTCCCAATTTGTCAAACACACAAAAACATACAAAGACATTGTGAAAAAAATTCATCATTACCCATAGGAACAAATTTAGACTAAGCAAAGGTAACAAGCAGTATTAATAGAGTCCCCTTTTTTTTCAAGGGCACCAGTTGCAAATAGTACAGTGGTAGGAAACAGTTATTAATCAAGGGAAAATTTAGTAAGGCAAATCATGAATCCAGCTTTACTTTTTGCATGGAAAATAATACAAAATGTTACCATCTTTTTGAGAATCTGTATCATATTTTTCACTTATCATGTGTTTCTTATAAGAAAGAAGGACCTAAAACGTAGCCTCTAATCCTCCTACATTCCATCTGGAAATACCACACGTTTGGGCCACATGCTGCCTGCCATCTTTAAGAGAGCCACCATTTAGATGTGCTTGAAAATATACACAAAATAAAATTCCATAATGTTAAATAATTAATTTTTTTTAATTATGAAAGCATCAGATAACATTTCTATGTAAGACACATATTAAACACGTTAAAGAGAAGAGACTTTTTTTCTATTTTTTTTATGTCTCCAATATAGTGTCCTTGATTTTAAGTGCTTGCCTTTTATATTCATTTTTTTTTATCCAGCATACTATCTGGGCTGTAAAATCTGTGTAGAGGGGTTATAGAAAAGGCCTAAGGCTAGTAAGCAACTTATGTTTGAAATTATGTAAATATTTTGTTTGTCAGCCAATAAGCATTGATTAAGCACCTACTATGTGGCAGGTATTGTACTCTAATAGTTATATAGTGTCTAGGACCACTGGAAGACTTATTAGGAATTCCACAGACAAATATAAGATAATTCAAACGTTACAGCTCTGGATTATATTTTTGAAGTATCTTTGGAACTTTAATGAGACCATATATTTTCTTTGTCTTGTCATCAAATACAGGAATACATTTTAGGTTCCACAGCTTACAAAGGGGCAGTGGATTCCCTACAGATACATAGTGGACCCATCTTTCTGTAGAAAGATCAAAATTTTCCTAACCTTAATTTAAAACGTTTCTGGATTATTTTTTAAAGAAGTTAATGAAGCTCTTTGTCAAATGCGAATGCATGCTGCCTTCTTTCTCAACTGCTCAGAAGCATTTCTAATAAAGCAGAGAAGAGCTATAAAGACAAAAGCTCTCAATCATGAAATACAGGATGCCTAAAGAAACATGTTCAAACTGGAAAACACAAAACATAAAAAACCAACATGCTGCCAGTCTGAATCTATTACAGGTGTTTAGAGTACAATTTGGAAGGCCTTTGCAAAAGAGTCAGATATGCATTAAATGCTAAAAGCAACAGACTTTTCACTGTTGGTACATTTTAGCTCACGAAGGGAAGGCTTGACTCTTAAGTAGACAGCTAAGAGTGGAAGCATAGCGTCCAAAAGGAGCAACAAGGGAAGAATACAGCCAGGAAGGTGGAGGGCCAGCCTGACATGACATTATTCAGACCATAGAAGGGGGAGGAAGGAAGGTTTAATGATGATCTAATAGTGAGGCTGCTCTTCAGCCATGGTTCATCCAGTCTAACTCCTGGTCACTCTTAATCAGTGTGGGAGCCGACTGAGGCTCCATCTTTTCCACCAGAGCAAATCACTGAACCTCCAAGACTAGGGCCGGTAGAACCTCCAAAATTATAGCAGTAATCTAAAACCAACCTATAGAAATTCCCACACACTGCTGAGGCAATGGAAGGTAGCAAAGAAACCAGTGAATTCACAGCTATTATGGGCCTCACCAAGCCAAATTGCATAGTGGATGAAGAGGTGGACTCTGAGTCAAGAAATCCTGAGTTTGAACTTTGACTTAATAAAAGAAAGCTGAACTCTCACATCTGCTTCTATATTGGTTGAAGTATATGAAGAAATCTGGCCTCATATAGATATGTGGATGGAAAAGAGAGTAATATTTTAAAAGGCAAAGAGCATCTTAGTATTCTTATGAAAATAGTTTTGACCTTACAGACACCATGAGTGGAACCCCCAGGGCTACTCAGACTATGCTTTGAGAACCACTGATCATGGACTCACAAGGATTGCGAATGGAGCCACAGAGGAGTCTATTGTCACATAGCACCCTTTCCAGGGCAAATTCCTTAATCTTCGCTTACATTAGTGGGTCATTAGAGATAACCCTAAGGAGCTAAGCAGTTTCTAGGACTTCTGCTCACCAAGCCCTCAATCTCCCCACAGATTACCAATTAGCCAATCAGAGCTGATTAACTTTTACAAAGAATACTTACCTATATGATATATTAAGAGCTGTTTGTACAAAAACTTTGACCCAAATTCAAGGATATTCTCTCTCTCAAGTTTATACAGAGTCCAGAGGGAAGCAAACTCAATCTTAGAAAGCTCATGTAGCAAAGAGGTAACAGCTCCTTGTGTGATGGAAGTCATTTTCTTTTCTTCATGAGATCCCCATAAAGTTTGCCTTAGGTGTAGCCCTCTACTGGGCTCCAAGGATCTGTGCTCTTATACAGTTCTAAATCTGCATTTCCTTAATGTGTCTAGTTTGTCCTTGGCCTATGTCTCAGTTCCTGATACAGTAGTTACCATAAACTTCTGTGCTACCATTACCAATAGTATTCAACTTCATTCCTGCTTCCCACCCCGAGATTCTTGATACCATCTAGTTACAGGCTCCTCAAAACCCTCAGAAGCTTAATTATACATATAATTCTTTCAAGCAAATTAATTAAAGACTTATTCATGCTTAGTTTTTACCTTTGATTAATTGACTTTATAACTTATTAAAAAATCATTCTCACCTGATAAAATCATAGGATGTAGAGTTTCATTAGTTATGCTAATTGGGATTGAGGGGTTGGAAAACCCCTATTATAGTATTCTTAATTTGATTACCATTCACTGAGCAAGACATTAAAAATGTGGGAAGGGGATGCTGAGGCCAGCACCTTATCCAAGCAAAACTGGACAGCCAGAATGGAAGACCATGAAATTATCTTCGCTAGAGTCTGTCTGTAGGTTCCCATGTCAAAATGGAAGAGTTTGCCAAAGGCCCAATGCATGTACCTGCCCTGAAAGCTAGATGGGACACCTTTGTGAAGAACCAATATGTATTTTTCCCTGTCTAAATGGCGGCCGCTGTGTGGCACCATATCAGGTGAATGCTTATCTGGGTGGACAGGCTCCTGCTATCATACGGCTGTTTGCCAGTCTCCCTGCTTAAATGGTGGGAAATGTGTAAGACCAAATTGATGCCATTGTCTCTCTACTTGGACCCTACATGATTGCTCAAAGGAAAGAAAAGTTAGGTTTCATCCCTTCTAGCTATCCCACAGCAAAACAGCTCTCTCAAAAAAGACAAGATCATCTCTCCCAGACAGTCCCTGCGGACTGGAATGTGAACATGAGAAATCCAACGTAGTGCTACTTTTTTTCTTTTTTGGAAAGTTATTTTGTTATTTTTGTTGTCATTGTTTTTGTTTCTATTTTAATTCTGTGATATATTCTTCCTTGAGTTTTCCATTAAAAATCTGCCTGTGTTTCCATATGCAAAAAAAAAAATGTGGGAAGGGAGTGGAGGATGGCATGTCAGCAGGTTATTCTGATGTTAGAGAACAGATCCCAAGATGCCTAGGATGGCTGGCTGAACAGGATATGGTCTGGGGACAGCAAGATATCATAGGTTAGGTGAGTTTGAACACAACCCCTGGGTGGAATTCCAGAGTTGTGTGAATTAATTGGAAGTCATATATCCATTTGGTGCTTTTCTTGGTATTTCCACAATCTGGCTAGCAGCTTCTGTGGGTATGTAAGATCCACCCACAGCCAGCACCCAGAAAGCATGCTGCAAAAACACAGGTTCTTTTGATTTGCCTTAATAAGGAAAGCAAGGTTAAAGGGTTGGCAAGCTTACTTTAATTCAGCACACAAATATTATTCACTTAGTTCAGGGGAAAAAGCCAGCACACTGAACTTCAGAGCAAAATACAAACAAATTACAAACATCAACAGACAGACCCAATACAATTCATAGTTACCAACATCTAGGTTCAGCCTGGGAGCTCAGAACAAGGGCTGGCCCAGAGTCATGCACGCCACCACTGCTGCAGAAAAGAGCTCCAAGAAAGAGGAGGCCAACCCCTGGTTTTTATATCTTTGTCAGGGTCAGGGGCGAGTCACACATGTGACTCACCCATGTGACCTAAAATTGTCACAAAGAGGTGACTTAAACTCATG
>CM053623.1:153305937-153324417 GCA_028646595.1 Phalanger gymnotis
TCAGGGTCAGGGGCGAGTCACACATGTGACTCACCCATGTGACCTAAAATTGTCACAAAGAGGTGACTTAAACTCATGTGCTCTAAGAGCCTCTGCTGTCCCAGACATGTAAACTAGGCCCTCCCTGGAGTTAGCCTCACCTTGGGCCCACCTTAGTTGCCAATCCACACCCACATAGGTTTTACACCTATAGGGGTTTGGGCCTGGGTCTTAGCACTTAGTAAGATTCAATGAAATAGCTGAATTACTCAAAGCAAACAAAAGCCAAACTCTTCAAGGGCACTTGTTGAACTAAGTGCTAAGGAGACCATTTTGCTTACCAACACACTTGGTAAAAAGTGTCAGGTTTTGATCTATAGCTAATTCTGCCAGACTACTTTCCAATTTTCCCAGCCATTTTTTTTGAATACTGAATTCTTATCCACCCCAAAATTGGATTTTCTGAGTTTATCAAACACTGAGGCACTGTGTTCGTTTGCTTCTATATATCATGTACCTAATCTATTCCGCTGATCAAGCTCTCTATTTCTTATTCGATACTAAATTTTTTAATGATTGCTGTTTTGTAGTACAGTCAAAGATCTGATACTGCTAGGCTCCCTTCCTTCCCACTTTTCTTCATTAATTTTTTGAGATCTGTAATCTTTTGTTCTACCAGATGAATTTTGTTACTATTTTCCCAATTCTGTCAAGTAGTCCTTTGATGATTTTATTAGTATGACTCTGAATAAGTAAATTAATTTGAATAGCCTTGTCATTTTTATTATATTGGCTTGGCATACTCCTGATCCATTAAGATTTCTCCTATTATTTAGATCTTTCTTTGTATAAAAAGTACTTTGTAGATGTAATGATATAGTTCCTATGCATTTCTGGGCAGGTAGGCTCCCAAGTATTTTATATATTCTGTAGATATTTCAAAAGGAATTTTTCTTTCCATCTCTTCCTGGTGAGTTTTATTGACAATATAGAAATGTTGATGATTTAGGGGGGTTTATTTTATATCCTGCAACTTTGCTGAAATTGTTAATTTTTTCAATTAGTTTTTTGTTGTTTTTGTTGACTCTAAGGCTCTCTAAGTAAATCACCTTGTTATCTGCAAAAAGCAATGATTTTGTTTCTTCCTGGTCTATGATTATTTTATTGCTATAGCTAGCATTTCCAGTACTACATCAAATAATCATGGATTGATCATTGTTGCTGTTGTTCAGTCGTTCAGTAGTGTCCAACCCTTTCATGATCCCATGGACCATAGCATGCCAGGCCCTTCTATCCTCTACTATTTCTCAAAGTCTGTCCAAGTTCATCTTCATTGTTTTCATGACACTAGCATCCATTTCACCCTCTGCATCCCCTTTTCCTTTTGCCTTTAATCTTTCCCAACATCTGGCTCTTTTCCAATGAGTCCTGTGTTTTCATTATATGGCCAAAGTATTTCAGCTTCAGTATTTGATGCCCAATGAATAACCTCAATTAATTCCTTTAAGTACCGACTGATTTGATCTTCTTGCTGTCCAAGGGACTCTTAAAAGTCTTCTCCAGCCCATCAGAGTCGATTCTGCAGCACTTACCTTTCCTTATAGACCAATTCTCAAAGTCATACGTTGCTACTGGAAAAACCAGAGCTTTGATCATACAGACCTTTGTCAGCAAGGTGGTATCTCTGCTTTTCAGTATGTCATCCAGATTTGCCATAGCTTTCCTTCCAAGGACCAAGCATCTTTTAATATCATGACTGGAGTCACTGCCTGCAGTGATCTTTGAGCCCAAGAATATAAAATTGGACATTTCTTCCATTTTCTCCTTTTATTTGCTAGGAAGTAATGGGACCAGTTGCCAAGATCTGAGTCTTTTTTGTTTTAAGTTTGAAGCCAACTTTTATGCTTTCTTCTTTCATACTCATCAAGAGGCTTTTTAATTCCTTTTCATTTTCTGCCATCACAGTGGTATCATCTGCATATATGAGATTGTTGATATTTCTCCCAGCGACCTTAATTCCACTACTTGATTCATCTAGCCTGGAGGTTTGCAGTATTGTATAAAAGGCAGCAACAAAAAACTTTTTCCAAAGAAAAAGAAGAGCAAGAAGGATTAACAATGGATATCCTTACTTTGCTGCAGAGCTTATTGGAAAGGCTTCTAGTCTATCCCCATTACATATAATGCTGGCTTTTGATTTTAGATAGAACCTACTTATCATTTTAAGGAAAGAGCCATTTATTTCTATGTTTGAGGTGTTTTAATGGGAGAGTGTTGTATCCTGTCAAATGCTTTTTTTTTTTTACTGGTTTAATAAATGTTTATTATATAGTATTGTGCAGGTAACAAAAAGTTGGAATAAACATATTTATTTGAAGGGAAAAAATAAATAAAAGGGGCACCCCAGGTCTAGAGCAGAGACTTGAAATTTAACATTTTCAAACCCAAATCCTTCTGGCTTTCATTGAATGCCCAATATTCCTCAGCCCAAGCTTTGGTGGCTCATAGTTTAGGTCTTATATTAAATGTAAATAGCGAATTTTTCTATTTTCTGTTTGGGCCAGAAACTCCCAGCATCTTTCCCCTCCCAGACTGATATTTTTGTGATGGTAAATTGGGCCATCTTTTGTCTCAATTCTTATGCAGAGCTTAGTCATTGAATGGGTGTTACCTCAGACAAACTGAAACCTGGGAAAGATCTAAATTTAGAAAGGCCACTGCATCCTGGGCCGTTGCTATTTGTCTTGACTTTTGTGTAGCCACTGGACTCTGATGACTCTGGAGGAGAGTGAGACTGACAACTTTGTACTGCTGTGCCTCATTGAAATCCAATTCATGGGCAAATCAAGACATTACCCTTGTGATGTCATTGGTCTTCTTCAATGTTAACGACAACAGCAAAATAGTCATAGTGACAATATTTATAAGCAAAAAACTAGAAAGAACTCAAGTTCATCAAATGCTTTTTTTTATCTATTGATGTAATCATATGATTTTTGGTTATATACAATAGTCAATGATATGATATAGTGTAACAATATAAAGTAACATAATGTAACTATAGTGTACTATAATATGATAAGATGTAGTATAACATAACAATATATTGTGATGTGATATGATAGCATATGATATTGAAATGGAACCTCAATGGACCTCTTTTGAACCAAGTATTATGTATTATTATTATCACTATATGTAATATATTGTATTAGCACCTACCTCACAGAGTTTTTGAGACAATCAAATAAGATAATATTTGTAAAACACTTAACACAGACCCTGGGACATAGAAGGTATTGTTTAAAGACTTATTCTCTTCTTTTCCCTTCTTTTGCTGTTCTTGTTATTGGTGAAATACGTTTATAGTTTGCCTAAGATTGAACCAACCCTGCATTCCTGTTTATATACATACAATCTAGCTGTTTTGTATACCATTGCTGTGATCTCCTTGCTAATATTTTATTTTATTTGAGTCGTTGTTCATTGGGAATATTGGTCTATAGTCATTTTTCTCTGACTGGTTCTCCCTATTTTAAATATCAAGACCATATTTATGTGACATAAGGAATTTGCCATGACTCCTTCATTTCCTATTTTTTAAACAGCTTTTGTAAAATTGGAATTAATTGTTCTTTAAAAGTTTGATAGAATTTGCTTGTAAATTCATTCTGTCCCACAGTTTTTCTTGAGGAGCTTATTTTTGGCTTATTTAATTTCTTTTTCTGAAAATGGATTATTAAAGATTTCTATTCCTTATTCTGTTAATATGGGTATTTTATACTTTTGTAAATATTAATCTACTTTATTTGGCTTACCAGTTTTATTAACATTAAATTGGACAAAATAATTCTAATAGTTTCTTTAATTTTTCCTCATTTCCTCATTCCTTTTCATTTTTAGTACTGTCAATTTGGTTTTCTTCTTGCTTTTTTAAAACTAAACTAGATAATTATTTATCTATCATTTATTTCTCAAAATAATACCAGCTCCTATTTTTAATTATTAATTAATTTCTTCCTTTCAATTTTGTTGATCCCATCTTTGATTTTTCGGGATATCTATTTTGGTATGGAATTCAGGGTTTATAATTTGTTGGTTTTCCAGTTGTGTGTGTGTGTGTTTATTGCAATTCGCTGATCTATTCTTTCCATTTTTATTGATTAGAATGTTTAGATATATAAAATTTTTTCTAAGGATTTCTTCAGTTGGCTCTCTAGAGTTTTGTTATGTCGCCTTACTGGGATCATTATGGTTAATGACATTTCCTATTGTTTCCATGATTTATTCTTTGACTTATCCATTCTTTTGGATTAATTTTCCTAGTTTCCAATTAATTTTAATTTTTATCAATTCTTTAATCTTTTTTCTTCTGTTACTCTTTATTGAATATTGTTTTATTGCATTGTGGTCCATAAAAGATGTGTTTGATATTTCTTCCTTTTGACATTTATTTATGTGAACATTATGCCTTAATTCATGGTTAATTTCTGTAAAGATGCCATGCAGGGTTTAAAGCAAAATGTACACTCTTTTCTATTTCCATTCAATAATCTTCAGAAGTTTATCCCATGTAAATTTCTAAAATTCTATTTAGATACTTAACTTCTTTTTTGTTCATTTTTATCAGATATACCTAAGTCTGAAAGAGGTACCTTGAGATCTCCACTGCAAGTTTACTATTTCTTCCTGTAACTCATTTAACATTCCTTTAAGTGTATAGATATTATAGCATTCAATGTATATATGTATAGCGTTGATATTGATTCATTGCCAATGATAGCTTTCAGCAAGATGTTTCCCTACTTATTTCTTTCATTTGTCATTTTTTTGCTGTTGCTTTTCGTAAGATCATAATGTTCCCTTTTTTTAACTTTAGTTAAAGTGAAGATTTTGTTCTACATTTGTTTAACAGTGTGTTTCATCTTTGTTTCAAGTGTTCTTGTAACATATGGTTGGATTATGCTTTCTGGTCCGTTCCTCTATTCTCTTCCATTTGTAAGTAAGTTTGTCTCATTCACATTCATAGTTATGATTATTAATTTTGTATTTCCCTCTATCCTAAGTAGAGATAACTAGGTGCCACAGTAATTAAGGTCAAGGGACTGGAGTCAGGAAGATGGAGTTCAAATCCAGCCTCAGATACTTAATAATTTTTAACTCTAAGCAAGTTACTGAACCTCTGTTTGACTCAATTTCCTCAACTATAAAATGGGGATAATATTGGTATCTACCTTGAAGGGTTGCTGTGAAAATCAAATGAGATATTATGTGTAAAGCACTTAGCACCATACCTGGCACATAGTAGCTGCTATATAAATGCTTATTTCCTTCCTATTCTCTCATATTTTTCCTTCTCTTTATTTCCCACCACCCTCTCTATACAAAGGAGAGGGTGGTTAGAGAGGAGTGTACTCAGCACCAGTGCTAGAGGGGTTTAGAGCCATCTACTTCTGCTCCCCTGACCCTCTTTTTGCCTTGACCAGAAACCAATCATTTTTTTACCCTTTTTCTTTACTCTTTTTTTTTTTTTTACTTTGTGGCCATCTACTCTCTGTAATTAGAATTTGTTTTACTTTAGGACTAATCCCTCCCTTAATTTACTTCTCTTCTTATTCTCTTTTCTCCCATTTCTCTGCTGCTTTCCTGTTCAATTAAATTATTTTTGCACCCAAATGTGTATGTTTTCTTCTCTCCTTTGAACAGTTCAGTTGGAGTTGAGGTTCAAGCATTGCCCTTCCACCTAATGCTTTTGTCCTCATTGGTATAGACCTCTAAGAGTAATGTGGTTCTGAGGGGACATATGTAACATCTTCCTATATTAGAACATAAATAGTTCAATCATAGTCCCTTGTGATTGCTTATATTTACCTTTTTGTTAAATTTTCTTGGCTGTAGTGCTACTGTTTCAAAGTTTCTCTGTAGCTCTGGCCTTTTTATCAGAAACTCTTGAAAACCTTCTTTCGTTTATGGTTCATTTGCATTCCCTATAGGATTATACTTAATTAGGCAAAACAAATTATTCTTGATTGATAGCCTATATCTTTCACCTTCTAGAACATCATACTGCAATCTTTCCATTTCTTTACATTGGTGACTGATCAATCTTGTATAATTCAAACTGTAGCTCCCCAGAAATTCTTTCCAGCTGCTTGCAGTATTTTTTATTTTTACCTACAAGCTCTGTATTTTGGCTATAATTTTTCTGGGTGTTTTCCTTTTGGGGTTTCTTTAAGGAGGTAACCTGTGATACTATTCTATTTTCACACTGGTAAAAGAGTTCTATAAGATCTAGTAAGTTTTATGATTTCTTAAAATATGGCTTTTGAGTAGTCTGATGATTTTAAAATTCTCTCCATGATTTGTTTTTCATGCCAGTTGCTTTTTTATATGAGATACCTTACACTTTCTTCTAATTTTTTCAGTCTTTTTACTGATTCATAATTTCTTATTGTCTCAGTCATTCATTTCTATTTCAACCGTTTTATGGCTCAAGGAGTCTGTTACTTTATACCTCTTGTGCCTAGCTGTTTCTTTCAAATTATTCTATAACTCATTTCTTTTTTAATTTTTCTATGAGAACACTCACTGCTTTTTTTTAATTCTTTCCTTTAGCATTCTTATTTCATTTATAGATTCGGTTTTAGCTGTTTTTTAATCTGCCTTCATCTTTTCTAGGCCTAGTTGAATTTGTGTCCAAGCTGTATTTTTACTTTGAAGCTTTGCTCGTAGATGATTTGGAGTTATTCTTTTCTTCCGGGTATTATATCTTGGATGTCCCTCTCACCATTTTTACTGTGGAATTTAAGTTTCATTTTTTGTTTGCTCAGTCTTCCAGCCTTATCTCCTGACTTCAAACTTTGTATTAGAGTCAGATTCTACATTATTTTGAAGGAAATGTATGCACTGTGTTTAGTTCTGTTTTGGGTTTTTTATCCTGCTGCCTTCTCAAGGTACTGAGTGTTGTGCCATTCCAGGAGTTAGGATGGGTGCCTGTAAGCTTTCAGTACCCCTGAAGCAGTCAATTTGAAAGCAAAGTTTGATTGTTTCGCTTCTGGTCTAAGCTACAAATACTGCTAATCCAGGTTTGGATATGAGCAGTACAACTGAACTTGCCCTTGTTTGGGTCTCCAGTAAACTACTAACTGAACTCACAGCCATTGTCAATCATAGTGAAAGCTCCACAGTTCCAAGTAACTACTACTTCCCCTTTGGTCTAGGCTTCCTGCTCTGTTTTACTTGTTTGTTTGTTTGTTTGTTTGTTTTTTGCTATAGACTTCAGACTAGGCTGAGTACTGGATCTGAGATCCTGGTCTGCTTCCAGGATCAGAGACACACAGCTGCTGCTTACTCCTGCATTTGTTCCTTGCTCAGTACACAGGCTAGAATGTTTAACCACTCTTTGCCCTGGACCAATAGCCCTAGGAACAAAGCCCCTCCTTAGTCTGTACTTGATCTGTAACCCAGCACTGGGTAGTTAGTAACAGAGCTATAATGTGGCACCTATTCCTGCTCCATGGGCAAGAACAGGTCCCTTTGTGTTAATCTGGGACCTCTTCTTGTCCTGTTGCACAGCCTTGGTTCAGATACTAAACTGTAATGCTCTATGGGCAGTTCCTGACTAGACCATATAATCAGTGTCCACAGAGCTCTCTGTCTTCCTAGCCTGCCTAAGCTGGAAAAAATGACTTACTGTGAATTTTTCTTGAATTTCCAAATCAGGACTGAGTATGGTATATTTTCTAGATGTCTGTGGAACAGTTCTATATACAGTTCAGTTTACTTTTTCCTGCTACTCTGCCATCTTGGCTGGTTTCCTTTAATAGTTTTTAATGTAATGTTAAATTGTTTTATTGCTCTGTGAAGCTAAGTTGATATGAAAAATTAGTGGAAAATAATGAGCAAATTAGGAATTTAGTGAGTGGAAATTAATACCAGTACTACTGAGATACTACTGCTACTCATTCACCCTGAAATGGGAAAAGTTTACCATAACCAATTTACTCAAGAAGTTTTTTCCATAAAACTAAATGAATTTTCTATTGCTATAATTGGAGCCAAGTTTCTTTTATTTAGTCTTCTATAAAAGGGAAGAATAATTCTATTCAAAATTACTGTTATCTTCAAAGTGCTACTAATCATTGACTTACATGGTACAAGCATTCTTAGAGGCTATGACAACAATAATCAATATAAATGATGACAATAAATAGCCAAATAAACCAAACACAGAATGATATAGGACTATGGTGTCCAAGAATGTGACATTCTAAATTTAGCATGAAAGAAAATCAATAAAGCGAAAAGATGGAAATTTACCATGGTAGAGCTGGGGAAGGGACAGTTATTTACTTAAAACATCAGTCAGAAATATACAGAGGTATAAAACTATTCCAGTTATTTTGAAAACATCTTGGTCACTTGGGAAAGACTTTTATAAGGAAATAAATCCTGACAAGGGTCTTATAGAAGACATGTTTAAATGTGTGAATAATAGAAAGTGATTCTGGAAAATGGATGTGAATGAAATAGAAATAAAATAGAGGTAACATGAAGAACCTCTATCAAGACAGTTATATAAGTATTAAAAAGTGTTTGATTGCCTACCATAGCGTTTGTCTTTCTACTCAATTTAAAAAAAAAACATTTATTAAATGCCTAGTATATATCTACATTAAAGTCATTCTGCTAACTCATGATGCCTTAGAGATGACCCTGGATTCCCAAAAGCTTATGTTAGTGGAGTGCAGCTCTGGAAGATCCTATTAAATTAAATTTTGCTAAAATATAAGTGATGAACATACCTAATCATTAGAGGACACTTGGTAGCAATATGAAATATTATTTGGAAAAGTGAAAAGATGGAGACAGGAAAATCTGTTGAGTTTATTTGAAATGGTCCAAGGATATGAATGGCTACTTCTCAAAAGAAGGAAAGCAAGTTATCCAGAGCCAAGTGGAAAAAACTTAAAAGCATTGAAATATAGAGAAATGTACATTAAAACCTCTCAGAGATTCTACCTCACCCCCATTAGATAAGAAAAGATGACCAAAGAAGGAAAATGCAATTGTTTGGGAGCCTCTGCAAGGACAGGAACTTTAATGCACTAGCAATGTTATTTTAAAGCCATTCCAGAAAGCAATTTGGTGCTATACCCCAAAGGTCACTAAACTGTGCAGACACTGAGATCTAATGGTTACTTAGAGAAACATGGTGCAAACTCCAACCAGCCTGCTAGAGCCAATTGTAAAATTTTTAGTGTAATCATCTAAACCTTGTCATGGCTTGATTTATGGTTTTGTTGATTATCTAAATTTAAGGAGGAGATGAAGAAATGTTAATAATTCAGAACATACTTATAAGTGTGTCAAGGATACATTTTTTCCCCCAGAAAACAGATCGTTAAACATTTACCAATACATCCCTGCCACTATTAGACATATACTCTGAAGAGATCAAAGAAAGAAGGACCCACAGGTACAGAAATATTTAACACACTGCTTTTTGTTGCAAAAAAATAACTAGAAACGAATGGCTACCCAATCTGGCTCCAGTCTACCTTTTCCAGGTTTATTTAACATTACTCTCCTATGCTGTTTTCCAGGTAAACTCTTCCCTGCACTCAGAATTTCACCTCCTCCCTGTGTATCTGGAATGCATTCACTCCTTACCTTCACTTGTTAGAATGCCTAGTTTCCTTCAAAGCTCAGTTCATGTGCGATTCTCCTGATTCCCCTAGTTATTTGTTCTCTCTGGCTCCTGAAATTATCAGGTCTGTACTTATTTGTTTGACATGTTTTTATTGCTATGTAGAATGCAAGCTTCTTTAGGGAAGAGATTGGGTTTTTTTGTTTGTTTGTTTGTTTTATATTTATATCCCTAGTCCCCAGCACAGGACCAGGTAGGTGGCACAGAGGATAAAGCTCCAGAAGACTTGAATTTAAATCTTGCCTCAGATACTACTAGCTGTGTGGTCCTGGGCAAGTCACTAAAGCACTCAGCCTTAGTTTCCTTATCTGTAAAATGAGGATAATAATAACACCTACCTTCCAGGGTTAATTTGGGAATCAAGTGAAATAATACGCAAACTTGAAAGCATTCTTAAATGAGCTATTACTGTTAGCACAGAACCTTGCATAGATAGGATAGACGGTAGAATCAGCCCACAGGACAGAACTACACCTAATGGGAGAAAGAATACAGAAGGCCATATTTCATTTCAACATAAAGAAAAACTTCCTAACTATTGGAACTATCTGAAAATGGCAGATGCTTTCCAAGGCTCCTTCCAGCTCTATGATTCTAAATTCTAAATGTTATGAAAGGAAAAAAAAAAATGATTTAACAACTTTGAACAGTGGAGAGGATAGGAATTTGGCTTTGCAAAAAGA
The DNA here is from genome assembly GCA_028646595.1 of Phalanger gymnotis. Classification (NCBI taxonomy): domain Eukaryota; kingdom Metazoa; phylum Chordata; class Mammalia; order Diprotodontia; family Phalangeridae; genus Phalanger; species Phalanger gymnotis. Next base: position 153,316,309 of record CM053623.1, read on the forward strand.
ATTAAGCTTGCACCAGTTAGGATGTCCTAAAATAGTTGTAGTATTTTCTCTCAACATCTATTCCATAATATTACTATTAGAAAAATGATGCGAAAACAAGTCAAAATACTGAAGCACACAGAAGCAGCTAGTCATTTTTATTAATGAGATACTGCCTCCTGCAGCACAAAATGAAAACAGCATTCAGTACTCATGCTATACAGGCAGCTGCTCTGGAACCCTCTCCTAACAGCTACAGCAGACAATTTAGTTTTGTTGTATGTTTGGAGTTTTTGTGAGTAATTGTTTCCCTCCTCCTCCCCTTCATTTATTATTATTTTTTTCTATTATAAGAAAAAGGAAGTTCAAACTTTAAATGAAAAAAAAAACTGAAGCAGTAGCTGGAGGAAAATATTTTCCAACTGAAAATGAACCCAATGCCCAAAGGTGTCATCTCATTTTGAACATTCTGTGGGGGCTACTCTTCTCCCCTGTGCTTTGTTTGCAATTGAACAAAGAACAATTCTCTCCCACTTGCACTGGTCTTGCTTGAAGAGATCACTAAAAAACAAAACAACCCTCTGATAGCGAATGTGGCTGGCTGTAAAGAATGGGCAATTTTTCAAGAACAAATAGGGTGTGTGGTTAGTCTAAATATGCCTGGAATGATTTATTATTTTTGTAACAGTTCAATAAGTGCTTGACTTTGATGTGGAGGTTTTAGATGGGGAAAAAAGGTGGCAACTTTAACCACAGAGAAATGGCCCCTGCTCTTGGCACTCAGCAAAAGGTGGCGGAAAATATACTCAGAATTCTGGATTGTCTTACACATAGGCAAAGTAATTGCATGCTTACATAGTGAGAATTTTTTTTCCAAGGGATGTGGAAAGGTCCACACTCCACAAAGACCCTTTGCCCTGGTCTTTATAACTCTATCTTGCCCTTCTACCTGACTTGAAATTCCCACCATTAGAATAAATAAAAAGTTAAACAATAAAGACAGGGACTAATTCAGGGAAGTAAAATCTTCTATTAAAATGTACATATTATCTGAAAAGATGCTCTTTTCTTCTCCCACTAGCCTAGATTGATCTATGAGATGAACTAAATCTAAGTCCTTAGAACCTTCAGTGATGAGCTAAAAAAAAAAAAAACAAATTCCAGTGGGGGAAGAAGTCAAGTGGGGTAAGAAGTCAAGGAACCAGCCCCTTGGGTTGAAGGAATGTGACATGAAGCTTCAGAGATAGAAAGTACAGGCCAAACTAGGGGCATGAGTGCCTGTGTAGGGTAAAGGGAAAGGGACATACTAGGGGGAAGGACTCACGGAAAATTTTACCCATTTGGCAAAAGGCAAAATCCCAGAATGAGATTAAGGAATGGCTAATGGTTTGGTTGTGAAAGGAAATGAGTGAAATAAGACTAGAAAGATAGGCCGGAATCAGATTATGGAGAGCTTTAAATGTCAGACCGAGGGTATTTTTTTTCATTCCTCAGACAATGGATAGCTATTTTTTGAGCATCGTAATGATTATTTTAATAACTCTGGGAAGGATGGATTAGAGAGAAGGGAGACTAAGGTCAGAAAACCAATTAAGAGGCTATAATATTAATTCAGATGTGAGGGAGTGAGGAACTTGTACTATGCTGGGTATGATATGAGTGGAGAAAAAGGAATGGAGTCAGGCAACTCAGCAGACTGAGGGCCAGGGAAGAGATAAAGATGGCTCCAGATTGTCAAGTCTGGGTACCTGGCTCCATAGTTTGGCTATATCAACAGAAATAGGAAAAGTTGGACAATGAGTTAAATGGGCTTTTCAGAAAAGATGACAAGTTGAGTTTGAGTTGCCAAAAGTACAGGAGGTAGTTGGAGACACAGGTATAAAGGTCAAGGAAGAAACCAGGTTTGGAAATATAGACTTGGGGTCATCAGAATAGGAGTCATCAGATCAGGGATCATTGTGAAGTGGAGACCATCAAAGGGCAGAATGTACACAAAAGGCCAATGATAGAATCTTAGGGAATGTCCACTAATAGGGAAAAAAAAGAGAAAAATGGACTAGTGAAAAAAAAACTGAGGAGTGGTCCAGTGGGTAGGAGAATTTTTTTTTAAATTTATTTTTAATATGTTTAGTTTTCAGCATTGATTTTCACATGCATTTGAATTACAGATTTTCTCCCCATTTCCATCCCCCCCCCACTCCAAGATGGCGTACACTCTGGTTGCCCTGTTCCCTAGTTTGCCCTGTTCCCCAGTTTGCCCTCCCCTCCATCCCCCCATTCCCCTCCCATCCCCCTTTCCCTTACTTTGGGTAGGAGAATTTTTAAAGAATAATGTTCTAGAAGCCAAAGGAAAAGAGAGTATCATGATGGAGGAGATTATAGTGGTGTAATCCTTAGCCCAGGTCTCCCCTGGGCTCAAAGAGATGTTCAATCTTGGGGACAGCTTCAAAACTTCACTTATCTCTTTGGTTTATTACTGTTCCCCCATATCTAAATACCTTTCTAGGAATGGGTGGCTATTATCACAAACTTGTTAAAAGCAGTGCTGCTATTTCTAAACTATTGAATGACTTCATTCATGCATACATGTTTGAAGAAAACCAGAGGCGGAAAAACAATAAAGGCCTTAAATCCTTCAAAGTTGATTCACTGCATGGACAATTACAAACAAGTTTTCAAATACCTATTAAATTGACTCACATATGTACCAGCATTGGCCTATGAAAATCCAAGCAAGCCTTTTGTCCTGCCTCCAGGAGTTGGGAGCATTCTTGTACCAAGAGAATGATGGTAATCAGAAACTAATTGCATTTATCAATAGAGGACTTACTAACAATAAGATTTATTACCCCTTGAAAAAACTGGTGTCCTTAGTGATGAAATGACTAAGTGTTACTAAAACTTTACTAAAAAGTTCTAAGACTATGTGGATGGAGTAAACTTCCACTGGTGTGCTAACAATAATCCACTGATTTGTATTTTGATGGGTGCCAAGTTAGATGCTTTCCAGAGATATGTAGTAGTATTAGCCAACTATTCATTCAGCATGCACCATTAGCCAGGGAAAACTAATGTGGAGACATCTTCTCTGTCACAAAGGCCATATTACACCAAATCTATAGAAGTACTGGAAGGAATAGAAGATATATATATTCCAAGGGGAGAGAGAGAGAGAGAGAGAGAGAGAGAGAGAGAGAGAGAGAGAGAGAGAGAGAGTGAGTTTGATACACTCATCATATGAAAGATGGACCAGAGTAGGGAGAGACTTGAAGCAAGGAGACCAACCAACAGCATTGCAGCTGGCATGATGAATTGAGAGCCTCCACCAGGGTGTGACATAAGAGAGAAGAGAACATATACAAAAGAATTATGGAGGTAGAATTTCCAAGATTTGACAACTGATTAGATAGGAGCGGTCATCGGGAGTGAGGAGTTAAGGATGATAGCAAGAATGCTCTACTAGGTTACTGGGAGGGTGATGTTGTGCTAGACAGTAATAGGGAGGTAGATTTGAAAATCAGTGTAGGGATGATAGTTGAATTCATGAGAGCCAATGAAATTACCATGTGCAATAGTATAAAGAAAAGGGTTCAAGATGGAGCCATGGAAGATATTCTACCATTATCAAATATGAGTTGATTGAAAAATCCAACAAAGGACACTGAGAAGGCAATTAGAAGGAGAACAAGAAGAAAAAAGAAATCTAGAGAGAAAGTACAATGTTAAACTGCAAAGATGCCAAGCATTAAGATTGAGAAAAGGGCATTACATTTGGCAATTAAGAGATCATTAGTAACTTTGGAGAGAGCATCTTCAGTTGAATGATGAGGTCGGAAGCCAGACTTGAGAGAGTTAATGAGAAGTAGAGATATTTACTATAAATAGCCTTTTCAAGGAGTTTAGCCACAAACAAGAGAAGGAATATGAAATAATAGTTAACAGGGATAGATGGATCAAGTGAGAGTTTTTTGAGTATATAGAGGCATGGACTTCTAGGCAATAGAGAATCAAGGGTGGGGATCCCATTTTAGAGACAAAAGACATGTTTTCAGCTAAGCTGAACTGGGGCCTAAGCCAAGAGAAACAAAGCCGAGGTGGGCACTGTTTGACTTTCTCAAGACTTACAAAAACTACCTGGGACACTCTTTGATTATTTCCCTTTGGGAAAAGAAAGTAATGAGTCTAGAAACAAAATAAAAACCACTGCTTTAGTGAGTAACTTGGGCCTTTCCTACCACATTTCAAACTAACTCCTATGAGTAGGGAGGGGGAAGACAGGAGAAGAATAAGAACGTCTCATAAAACCAGTAACACATTAGCAAAAATTTCATCTGAGTCTGTGTGGTTTAGCAAATCAATACTACCATATCAAACCCAGTGATTCTCAGTACCTCAATTCACATTTATTTAGCACCTACTATGTTTTGGGCACTATGCTAAAAGCCAGGGTATAATTTTTTTTTTTTTTAAAGACAGTCTCTGCCTTCAAGGGACTCAAAATCTAATGAATGTCTTCACACATACAAAAGGAAGCTGAAAAGGGGGGAGGAAAATATTCAATATGGGAACATGATAAAGAAGTCAAAGTAGTCCCAGAATAGTGCAGGTAGATAAGAAATTCAGAGATATTTGAACTGAACTCCCTCCTTGAGCGGGAGTTTTGGAATTCATGACCCCATGCTCCAAAAGGGCAAAGGGTGGTCATGAGGTAGGATACCAAGAATGATGCGATCTTGCAGCATGATGATGTCTTCCCAATAGTGACCTTCCTGGGGCATGGTAAAATCAGAAAAGTCCCATAGTTCTGCAACTGAGGAGAGAAATAAGCTTTCCCTGCCGGTTAGATTATTTTTATGTAGCCAGAGTAAGGGACTACAGATGAATGCCCAGCTCAAAGGCTGTACTGGTACCTACAGAATTCATTTTCCCTGGTTTCAATCTTACTCTAATCCCAAAATACTGTGGAAAACAACAAAGTAGCTGAGCTCAAAACAAGGCTTCCTTTGGAAGAAAGTAAGGGAGATGTAAGCCAGAGGGGCACCCACATATTTTCTACAAGATGTGATCCACAGGGGGATGGGTAAGGTGCTCCCATGTCACAGATCCTAAAATTCTACCCTTTGAGATTACTGCTATTTAGTCTTGAAGACATTTTGGTGGTTGAGTTCTCTATTAAAATTTAACCACTGCCAGTAGGAGGTAGCACCTTAAGTCATTATTTGTTAACACCTTAGTGGGCATTATTAGCTTAATAGCTAGCTAGGTGTGGAGAGAAGGAGTAAAGGAGAAAGAAGGGGTTGTTAATAGAAGGTGGAAGAATGCCAACTTCGCTAAGATCTGTCCTGGACGTCAATCCTTATGCAGAATTGTGTGCTTTCCAACTTGGGTCCCCCGTGATTTAGGTATAATGCCTGTTCCTATACTTGAAGCTATGAAAGGAGCTCCTATTCAGGGGGTAGAGTAGATACTTAATTGAGCAAGACAGGAAAAGCAAACCTGAGGAGATTAATAAATATTAGCAATTGAAAGGGAGTTATAAACACTTAAATGCACATTTAGCACAAGTGCAAATTAAGCACTTTTTAAAGTCTTAAATCGTACCATATTCTTATGTTCTTTTTAGATTCATCAGAAGAAAAGTCGAGTGTGATACAATGAAGTGTACCAGTTCAGAAATGTTGTGGGGGGAATCATTATCAATGAAAGACAGTAATTTCAAAGTAAGAACTTAATGGAAGGGGTGAGATGGATGGAAAGATTAATATAAAGATAATTTAAATTTTAAATTGCATATTCAATTTTGCAAGCAAACAAACATAAAAGGATTATTCATTAAAGATAATTGATAACAGGCACTCACAATTAAGTACGACTATGCAAACAATTCTGTGGGAATATTAGTGCTAGAACCATTAACCATCATTCTATTTATGCATTTTATTTCAACAAATAGTAAGTGTTAAGTGCCTACCAGGTGAAAAGCATAGCTCTAGGTACTAGGCGCTAAAGATATAAAGATGGAAAAGGAGGAAGGGAACAAGCACTTGTTTAAGTACCTACAATGTGTCAGATACTGTGCTAAGTGCATAACAAATATTATCCCAAAGAGAATACAACTAAATAACATGTACACGAATACAAGAAAGAGTGAAATAAGCACAAAGCCAGGTAAACTGCTATGAAAAATTAAGGGAAGGAGTGACCACTTTAACTTGGATTGGGAGAAGAGGAAGAGCACCTTCATGGCTTGAAGAAGGCATTTATTAGAGAAGATGCTTGAGGCAAACCTTGAAGGAAGGGAAGGACTTCAAGAGACTATAATTGGGAAATTCATCATAGGCAGAAAAGACAAAACTAGAAAAGGCATGCCATCCAAACGGGCCTCTAAGATTGAATAAAAATAATCTTTTAATGGAAAATACGTGAGTTGATATTATATTTCTATAGGTTGGGTTTAGTTTGGTAATTTTTTGAGTGTGTCTGGTTTTATCAACTGTTAAGACACTTCGACATAGCATGAGAAAGATGAAAAATGTGTCTTTTTGTAGCACTGATTACCAGGAGGAGCCATTAAAAAGGACTTCTTATTTTATTTTTCATCAGGCAATTTTCAAGGTTTTTATTTGTTCTGTATTGTTTTTCACACTGTGGTATATGTATGCAACTTTGTTTAATAGCTGATAAATGTTCATCCCACCCACATATACATTTTTCTACTTTATGCTCAATGGTCTCTGAAAACATGCTTTTTGGATTGTATCAGATTTGTGTGTACTGTAAGCTTTGCTCTTTTTTGGAGCTCTTGATTTTAAATAGTTTGGTTGAAAAATGCTATCGACTATTGCAGTCTATACAGTATAATGGATAGTTTCTTTTATCAAACTAATCTTCTATGTTACTAATGCGGATTATCACTTTTTCCCTAAAGTGTACTTAATGTTTTCTTTCTTTGCATAATGCTTGTGGTTGCAAGTCATAAGCCTGAGGCAAATAACATTCCAATGATTTTGAAAAAAAAAAAAGAAGAAGAAGAAAGAAAGAAAGAAAGAAAAGGCATAGAGATGGGACAAGGCAAGACTATAAAATTCAAGTTGCAAGGGACCTTAGAATTTGTCTGGTCCATTATCCTTGTTTTACAGACAAGGAAACTGAGGTCACAGAGGTTAAGTGACTTGCCTTAGGTCACACATGTAGTAAGTAGCAGGCAACCTTAGAAGTCAGATCCTCAGAATCAAGATTCAGCACTTTTTTTCCACTGAACCACAGTTTTCCCCATCCTTTCCTGATTCTCATGCAGAAACACCGGCAAAAGAAGAGCATAATGACCCTGAGAAATTGATGAGTGATAGCTGATTGTACCTAATAGGCATTTAGATGATGGGGTGATCATTTAATTCTTTCAAGGACCGAAGTAATGAGTTCAAAACTTGAATTTGTTTCCTTATTCCTTAATCTTTAAATTCTTTGGATTAAAGAAAGGAGCAAAAATATTCAAGAGGAAAAAAATATCAAAACTAAACAATGCTTCATTAAGAAAGGGAGACAAACCAGTCCAAGTTTAGAGTACATGTAGGAGAAGAGTATAAGAGTAGGTGTTTCCACAATCTGGCTAGCAGCTTCTGTGGGGGGTCCAGATCCACCCACAGCCAGCACCCAGAAAGCCGCCAGACAGCCAGAAAGCCCAGGTTCTTTTGATATGCCTTAATAAGGAAAGCAAGGTTAAGGGGTTGGCAAGTTTACTTTAATTCAGCACACAAATATCATTCACCTAGTTCAGGGGAAAAAGCTAGCACCCTGAACTTCAGAGCAAAATACAAGCAAATTACAAACATCAACAGACAGATCTTGTCTGATTCAAATCTCAATACTTAGTTACCAGAGTTCAACAAAGACTCAGCATCCGGGTTTACAAGCCGGAGGGCTCCTTAACTACAGCTGCCTGGAGTCTCTTCATCAACATCTTTCTCAAGAGCCCAACATCTGGGTTTCAAAGCTGGGGGGCAGTTTGCAGCTTGCCCAGAGTCTCAACACTCCTTCCATGAGTGTGCCCCAAAAATCAAATGCCAAGCTCTTCCCAGTTATATCCAGTTTTTGGAGCCCTGAAGGCTCTGACTTCACCCACGCTGAGTC
>CM053623.1:153324917-153348846 GCA_028646595.1 Phalanger gymnotis
TGGGAAAGTTCTCCATCCCCAGGATCACATCATATACAAATCAATGATTCCTACTTGTCTCAGTGCTGAGAAATACTCCAAGACAAAAAGATCCCACTTTATCTGCCCCAGAATCATTAAAGGCACTTAAGAGAAGGAAAGCAAAATGTCCCACCTTAATTACTATTACATAATAATGTTAATGTTACACCTAATAGGGGTTTGGGCCTGGGGCTTAGCACTTAGCAAGATTAAGATTCAATGACAAAAGCCAAACTCTTCAAGGGCACTTGTTGAACTAAATGCTAAGGAAACAATTTTTTGCCTTATGACACAGTAGGTTGAAACAGTAAGTCAGGGAGTGAAGGTAGATTCTGAAGCATCTTGAATGCCCAGATGAGGAGACTATACTTTCTTTTATTTAGTAAGCAATAGTGAACTGCTGAAGGTATTTGAAGAGAATAGTAACAATCTATGCTACATTAGGAAGATTATTTGAAAGTCCATGTAAGGACTAGATTAGAAGGGAAGTAGACTGGAAGCTAGAAACTCAAGGCTATTACAACAGTCTAGAAAAAAAGAGGTGAGAATGTGAACTAGGAAGTTTCAGTGGGAATGGAAAGAAGAGGATAGATGTGTTCAAATTAAATATTTTGTTGGCTCTGAAGGGAGATAAAAAGATATATTAGCCAGTCTTTGCCCTCCAAGAGTTTATGACCTAGTAAGGGAAATAAGGTACATGTACAAATAACTGTAATAAAAGAATAAGATAGGAATAAGAACTGGACCTGTGATTTCACTGGTAAGGAACTCTCTGACAAGAAAACTCCTTCTACCCGTGGTAGTAGCAATTTAGATTTGAAGATCTTTCCCAGCCATTAATAGACCATGTGACCTGCTTATGTCACAGGAAGCCTAAGACACATGTGGTGGGATGAGCTTCCTGGAAGGAAAAGGAAGTTATATCACAGGAAATGCTGAGACAGAGAGAGAGAGATTGAGAGAGCAGTTATGGCTGCTAATGGATGCTAATTGCCACCCTCGTGATTATTGGAACTGAACAGGCTGATTTAGCTGTACTGTGAGTTTGGGGCAGGGGCGGGGGGGGGGAGGGGGGGAAGACCCCAGCAGGGGGTCAGAGAGGTTTCGGGATGGCGAGGCTCCAGGTTGTTACATTGTGTGTGGAATGTTTTACTGCTCTGATAGACTGGATAAATGGCTTGTGGGATATGGTTCTCTGATGTCTGAATAAATGGTTTACCTCTTCTACCTTCTATGTGGAGAATCTCGTATACTTTGCGATACAGAACTACATAGGCATTTTGACAATTATCATCTACATTGTTTCTATTGCCTTACTGTTATACCAGCACAGTTAGTGAAACTTACAGTCAGAGAGTTGTCTAGAGCACTGAAAATTTAACTAACTTGTCCAGCATCACCTAATAATTATGTATCAGATGTGAAACTTGAATCCAGATCTTTCTGGCTTTGAGGATAGCATATGTATTATGCCACACTGCCTTCTGTAGTAAAAGGAAGCATGTGATAATTGTTATGTGCAAAGTACTACAGAAGTTCAAAATAAGGAGAGTTCACTTCTGGCTAGGGCACATTTCATGGAAGGGGAAGCATTTGAGCAAGATCTTTAAGGGTTAGTAAGGCAGAGACAAGGTAAGAGAAAGGTATTCTGGGAAGGAAATAGCAGAAACAAAGACAGAGATGGGAAACCATAGGGCATCCGGGAATGACAGTGAGTAAAAAAGTTTGGTTAGAAGGAAAAGTTCACGTAGAAAAATAATAGGAAATATCTAGACAATAACTTTGTAACCAGTTTGGTGAGAACTTCAAATTCTTACCTAAAAAATTAGGAAATTGTCCTTTAGGTAACAGGAGACACATATACCTACACACACACACACGCACACACACACACACACACACACACACACACAACACCACACCACACCACAGAGAATTACAGAGTTGTAAGACACTTCAGAAATTAACTAGTACAACCTAGGCCTGAACAAGCATGCCTTCCATATTCTTTTTAAAATGTCACCAAACTAGAGACAAAACCAAGATGGCAGAGTAGCAAGAAGTACAAAGAACTACCCCCACAAAACCCCTCTAAACATCTTAGAAATGTAACAGATGGGATCCTGATGGGGAAATCCAACAAAAATTCACAATGAGTCGTTTGTCCAGCCCAGGTCACTATAGCAAAACAGAAAGAAATGTGTATGGACGTTAGGGACAGGATTCGTCCAGAAGCACTCCAGAGCAGGAAGAGTTTGGGTGCCAGGCCAAGAGGATATCCCAGATCAACAGAGGGGCACTACAACCTCATGCATAGTAGAAAAGCAGGTGCCAAAAGAAGCCTTATTATTCACTACCCAGTACGGAATTACAGATCCATTGCAGGCTGAGGAGGGGACTTGCATCTTGTGGTGTTACCCTGGAGCAAGGAGCAGTCAATGGCCTTAACCCGTGTACCTTGAGAGGATGAAGTAAAGAAGCCGGTGGAAGTGGTGCAGCTCAGACCATCCCCTCAAGAGCAGAATAGGGTCACAGTTCCAACATCTCAGACCAAAGGAAAACTTTCAGTTCTGTCACTGAACCAGCAGAACTTCCCTGCTGGCTGACAGTGGCTGAGGCTAGCAGTATTTTACTGTTGCTCATGTCCCAATCCATATCAGAAACTTGTGGAGTTCAGACAAGCTAATACGGAGGTCAGTTATCTGATTTTGCTCTACATCAGACTACTTTGAAAGAACTGAAAGTTCTCAGGTCCCAAATATGAGTTACTGAAATAACACAATACTCAATTCACCAAGAAAGAAACAAAACAAACTCATACATTCCCTCCAGAATACACAGAATCAGGCCTTAACATCATGACTAAAGTTAGGAAGTAGGCTGGAAAGAATGAGAAAAAAAAAGCCCACCATAAAAAACTATTATAGTGACAGGAACACTCAAGTCACAAACACAGGGGAAGAAAATGATTCCAAAATATCTATAAGCAAAGCTTAGAAGAAAAACACATCCTGAGAACAAATTTAATTAGAATTCATGGAAGAGATGGAGCAAGAGTTTTTTAAGAGTTTAAAATTATTTTGTAGGTGAAATTAAAACACTGGAGGAAAAATGGAAAAGAAATGATAGCTATAGAAGAAAAAATTAGGAAGGGATTTAATAATATGGTATTAAAAACTTGTCCAAGCAACAACCCCCTGAAAATTAAAATTGGCCTTAGAGGAACCAGTAACTCCACAAGGCAAGAAATAATAAAACAAAGTCAAAAGACTAAAAAATAGAAGAAAATGTAAAGTATCTCATAGCAAAAACAAATGGCATAGAAAACAAATTTAAGAGAAAAAAAATTTAAGAATTATTGGACTACCTGAAACCCATAACCAAAGAAAAGAACTTATGTACCATATTTCAAGAACTCTTAAAAGAAAACTGCCAAGATCTTTTAGAACCAGAAAGCAAAGTGGAAATAGAAAGAATCCACTAGTCACTTCCTGAAAGAAACCACAATAGGAAAAGTCTCAGGAGTGTTATAGCCAAAAATAAGAGCCTCCAACTTAAAACAAAAAACAAATTCTGAAGGCAGTTAATAAGAAAGAATTTAAGTATCTAGCAACCACAGTCAGGATTACAAATGATTTAGTGGCTACTTTTTCAAAGGAACTAAGAGCGTGGAATGTAATATTCCAGAAGGCAAGGATGTAGGCTTGCAGACAAGAATAACATACCCAGAAAAAAAAAAAAAACTAAGTATGATCCTACAGGGGAAAAAATGAATCTTTAATGAAGTAGAGGACTTCCAAGCATTCCTGATGAAAATACCAGAGCTGCATGGAAACTATGAAGTTCAAACACAGGAGTTAAGAGAAGCACAAAAGGAAATGAGGGAAAGTGACAGGAAAGTCAGGGAAAATTATTTCACATAATCAGGGTGCAAAAATAGAAGTCAATACAAACAAGGAGGAAAGGATGGAGGAAAGTAGATGACATTTGAACCTCACCTTCATCTGAACTGGAAGAAGAAGAAGAAGAAGAAGAAGAAGAAGAAGAACAACAACAACAACAACAACAACAACAACAACAACAAGATCAAGAACAAGACCAAGAGCAAGAAGGAGAAGTAGAAGGAGGAGGAAGAGGAGGAGGAGGAAGAGGAAGAGGAGGAAAAAAGAGAGAGTTGTGTGCAGAAACACATTTCACTCTACTGGAAAATAGGAGAGAAAAAGAAGGCAGAAGGATGGATTAGAGAAAAGGTTAGAGGAAGGGTAAATTAAGGGAGGGATTAGTCCTAAACAAACCAAATTCTAAGGATGTACCTAAAAAAATATTCGTAGCTCTTTTTGAGATGGTAAAGAATTGGAACTTGAAGGGTTTTCATCAACTGCAGAATGGAAGAATAAGTTAAAGTATATAAACGTGATGGAATTCCATTGTACTATTTTTTAAAATGAAGGGCATGTTTTCAGGGAAAACAAAGAAGACTTGTCTGAACTGAGGCAGAGTGAAGTGAACAGGGCCAACAGATTAATTTATACATGATAACGATATTGTAAAGGAAAACAACTTGGAAGACTTAGGAACTTTAATTAATATAATGACCAATCATGATTCCAAAGGACTAAAGAAACATGTTACCTACCTCCCAACAAAGAAGTGAAAGACTCCACCGCTGTAAAGAATTCAGTAACAACCAACCCCACCTCCAACCCCCAGCTACCAGGTCCTTCTGAAGGTCTTTTCTTGTTATATGAAAATTAATTAGGTTATTTCATAGTGATAGTTTATCAGCTCCTAACAATTTTTGTCGATTTGTTTTCAACCACACCTTCTATTGTGCTTCAGTGAAACTAATCCTGTCTCATTACAAGTTTGAATAATCCTCTTTTCTCATAATAACAGCTGCTGCAATATGCATGTCATTGAAATGTGCTCCTTAGGAGTTACAACGTTTGAACATCTTGGGGTAATAGCCATTCTTTAAAACTACAGAATTAAAAACATAACAAAAAGGATCGATGAAATACTCATGCAGGCATGAAATCTAACATTCAACTAATAAAGAACTAAATACAAATGGGGAAACCAGCTCATTCCTGTTTCATCTGGTCTAGGTTAGATGTTCCAAGAAGAAATGAACACATGGCCATTACTAACAAAAAATGAAATCATTTTAAAAGTATTGTTTTCCAAAATAATTTACACACCAGTGAAATTTGAGGAGGGGGGGGCAAAATGTGTCACTTGCAGCTAGATGGACTAGGAAAGGCCTCATTTCAGTTATGGTGCTAGAACTGAGCTTTGAAAGAAACTCGGAATTCTAAGAAGCAGGAGTAAAGAGAGAGTGTACTCCAGGAATGGTAGAGAGCCTGCTAAAATGCATAGAGACAGGAGAGGGAGTGGCATGTATGAAGAACAGCAAGAAGTCCAGTTTGCTGGACCATAGGGTGCATGTATGGTAGTGATGCACAGTAAGACTGGAAAGGCAAGACTTCATTGGATTGAGTTGAAATTGTTACCTTTTAACTTCCACTCATTTGGGGACTAGAAAAATATTCTTAATCTCTAACCTACATTTTAATCTTCCAATTATATATAGATTGCTAACAGACTCTAAAAAGTCTTCTCTGATCTGATTTAAACATAAACCATTGGCGAGAACAAAAATAGACCTTAAAGGACATCTAGCTCAACTTCCTTATTTTACAGGAGAGTGAGTTGCTTCTTAGTCATCTGCTTAAGGCCATACAAATACAGTTATCCCTTCCACATCATGCCTTTCCTCACCACAGTTTCACTATACCATGGGTTGGCATGAGAAATTAAATGAGAATTTCTGGAGAGGTTTTGCAGAAGTCACAGGCAACAAAGGCCAGCAGACAACACAGAAAAAGTTTAGAAACTCAGGAATACATAGATTATATGTATGGTATTGTACAATATCAAGATGTTTTGTCTTTTAGTACCATAAATATACACAATTTCTTTCATAAGCTTAAAATAAGTAAAAAGATAAAATTTGCAAAAACAATGCAAAAGCAAAAAAATGACACAGAATTTTAGAGAAATTTTCCAGATTTGGGGGGTGGGGCACCACACCCCTAACCTTTGTGATGTGGAAGGGATAATTGTAGTAAATAGTAGAAGTGAAGTAAAGTAAAATGGATTGAAACCCAGGACTTCTGACTCCAAATCTAGTTAGCAGCCACCTTGCCATCTTTATTGCTCTTCTCTGGATATCCTCCAGTTTGACCTACCTAAAATGTGGTGCTCATACTCCAACACAAAACTCTATCAGGGGTGTCCAAAATAGGAGCCCTAACATGGAGGGCAGAAGGGGAAGTAGTTACCTACTGACTGTTAGGATCCGTTAGGATCCAGCATAATTTAAACTTTATCTCAGCCTTTTAAAAATGTCCATGTTGTATAGGTTTAAAATGTGCATAATTATTAGTATAATAGTCAATAAATATTTATTAAGTGCTTATTATGTACCAAACACTCTTCTAAGTGCTGGAGATAAAAATAAAAGACCATCCTGGTTTCAAGGAGCTCGGTCAAACCAATACATAGATACAGAGAGAGAGAAAGAGAGAGAGAGAGAGAGAATCAGCAGAAGAGAAACCCTACAGTAATACGTGACATAATTTACAAGTTAGCATATGTACACATATTGAGAGTATTTACTCAAAATTATTTTCTTGATCAGAGTACATGAAAAAAGATTGGAGACCATTGATCTACATGATGTCTAAACAGGACAGCAAAATTTATCTTGTTCAATTTGGACAGTACTTTTTGGCTGCTCCAATATGTTGACTCATATTGAGCTTGTAAAGTCTACCAAAACTTCTTAGTTTTATTTGGCAAATAATACCCAAAAAGCACAGAAATTCTAAACACCGTAACAATCATGAGAATCTATAGACGATCTCAAGAAAATCCACTATTCTGCAAACTCCAAAACAATAGCAGTTAAATATAACAATTCCAAGGACAAAAAGTAAATTCTGCAAATGACCAGGAGAAAGGCTTTCGAATATAAAGGAAAGGAAATTTGAATAACATAACACTTTTCTACATCCACCAGAAACCAAAGAAGGGAATAGAATGATGTGTTATGAAGAGCAGAGAAGCTCAATATACAAATCAAAGTGATACACCCTGCCAAGCTGAACTTAATCATTGATGGGAAAAGAGACATTCAATAAGAAAGGCATTTGAAGTATTCCTGCAAAGAAAACCAGTATACTATTTCCTTTGCAAATGTATTAGATAACAGAAATACAAAAAAAAGTAAACAAATACAGCAATTAAGGAAGGCACAGTCATGAAATAAATTGCCCCAGGAAAAGAGGCGATAAATGAGAAAGAAAAAAAGCATCTTATGAGATTAAAAACAACAACAAAATACAGCAGAGAGATCAAGAGATTTGTTTCTAAAAGTACAAAAGGAGATAAGGATAAAACAGAAGTTAAATAGAAGTAATGGTGATGGCATAGGTCTGAAACATCATGGACTAAACATTACAACACCTTTGTGTAGTACTAAATTACAGAATGGTAAGAAGAAAAGGGGAATATGTGATGTACCTTAATCAAGTCAATGATAAATAATGAAGAGAAAATAACTCCTGTAAATCTATCATGAAGACAAAAGGTCTACAGGATAATGGATAAGGAGGCAAAAGAGGAGACTGAAATGGGGGGGGGGGCAAGAGGGGGAAATCTTATTTTATTGGTGGAAAGGGATCTTACTGAATGATGACCCCATTTGGGAGAGAAATAGTCTATAATGGGAAATAGAGACCTTACAATGGATATAATTTGTAGAGATTTGGTGCTTAAAATGACTACTACCTCTGAGATAGCACTGTGCCTGCATAGATAGCATTCTACATCAGAAGAGGAGGATTAATAATTCCTTGAAGCAACTTCCATCCAGAACAATGGAAGGGCACAGAATCAGAGAAGAGATTTCATGGCAGTGGGGAAAAAATGTATCATGGAGATGGTAAGGGCAATAATGAACTGCACAATCAGGGAAACAGGACAATATTTCTATACTCTCTACTTGAATAATTGATACTTCCAAAAGTGAGACACAAAAAGGGGGAGGGGTAAGATCTATAAAATAATAACATAGAAACTGTTTAGAAGAAGAAACTCAAAATAGGTACCTTAGAAGCTTTGATTCCATGAGGCGTATAAAAACTCTTAAAAAAAAAAAAAGAATAAATTAGTCTAAGGGCCAAGAATCAAAAAAATAAAAGTCTAAATAGGTAGAAAAGGAAGAAAATTAATTTAAAAAATAAGGGAAAGAAACCCTTTTCAGTAAAAGGAAGGAAGGAAGGAAGGAAGGAAGGAAGGAAGGAAGGAAGGAAGGAAGGAAGGAAAGAAAAAACTAACAAAAGAAGTTAAAGGAAAGGAAGAAATTTTAATTGACTATTTAACAGAGAAAGGGGCGGGGGAGTTACATAACTAGATAAAAAGAAAATCACGCACCAACAGTCCCTCCACTTCAGTCTTGGTTTTATATCCTTTCCAAGTTGAAGAATTTACCATCAGTGCAGTAGCTGACCTTCATGCTGTGTTCATCCTCATTGAAGGCATTTGACAGCATGGCTCAAAACATCCCATGCTAAAAAGCATGGGAACAAGCACACAGCCTTATTTCACTCCATGATGATGAGAGCATAGTCCATCATCCAGAAACCAGGCAAACATGCTGTACCGCAATTGACATATAATACTGGGCAACCACGTTTTGACATAATTTACCATAAACCCTCATGACTGATAGTAGCAAAGGCCTTGGTCAGATCTACAAATGTTGTCTACAGACTTCTGTTCTGCCCCGGCATTCATCCTGGCTCTCTAGATGACCATCTTCTGGGTGAAGGATTAGCCTATTAAGGAGGACTCTGGCAAGAATCTTGCCAGCAATGACAAAGAAAGAGATCTCCCCACTCCCCTACCCCTGCCACCCCCCGATTCACATAATACAAATTGGCAAAGATAACAAAAGATGAGAATAGTCACTGTTGCAGGAGTTGTGGGAATATAGACACACTAGTACATTGTTAGTAGAACTGTGAATCAGTATAACAATCATGGAAAGTGATTTGGAATTATGAAAATAAAATGATTAAAATGTATCTACACAGAGATTCCACTACTAGGCTTATATCCCAAAGAGATAATCGATATACACCAAAACAATACCACTTTTCATGGTAGCAAAGAATTGGAAAGAAAGTAGATGTCCATCAACTGGAGAATGACTAAATAAATTGTGGTACCTGAATGTAATAGAATATTACTGTACCATAAGAAATGACAAATATTTGAATACAGAGAAGCACAAAAAGATTTGCACAATCTGATATAAACTAAAGTAAGCAGAGCCAAGAAAAGAAAATATAAAATATAAATGTAAAGAATGGAATGGAATGTAAATGGAAAGAACAACCACAAAACAGCTACAAAGAATAAGCATGGACCCAGATGGGAAATATGAGAATATATACCACCTTAATCTTTTGTAGAGGTGTGAGGCCAGTGAGTGTGCTACATTGCATATATTTCCAGACTTTTTTATATATTGATGAGTTTTTCTGATTTTTTTTCTCTTTTTTCTTTAAAAAAAATGTATTCTATTGGATTTTTCAAGGTCAGGGGGAGAGATGATACTGGGAGAAATGCCACTGATATAAAAAAAAAAGACACCAATAAAAATTTATTAAAAAACAAAACAAAACAAAACAAAAACAAAAAACAAGAAATACTGCTTTAGGTACCAGGAAGAAAATCACTTCTTTGGTAGATGGGGAAGGAATATGTGAGATGGGAGACTCCCGAATTTAAAGTGTATGTTTTTTACCTTTTTTAATTAATCCTAATGCGGCATTTTTTAATTGCCAAGAGGGTAACGGTTTGAAATTAAGTGGCAGAAAGAGGAATTCTTAAGATTTAGGAGGCTCTGTCTCCAACCTAAGAAAAGAGAGGTCCCACTGAGTATGTCAGCAATTTTAAATCCCCAGACACCTATTAAGGTCAGAGGAGAGAGTTAAGAGATATTTTTAGAAGTGAAATAATCATGTTACAATTTACTTTGCTTTTACTTTGTAAGAAATTGAGATAAATACAGACTGAATGGAATTTTTATAATAAATTGACTTAAGAACCTGAAGTTAGTATCAATTTTTAACATTTTAGGATATAAACTATTTTCTTGGAAATGAGAATAGTGAAAAATTATTGAAAACAAAGTTTTTTGAATTTTTTCCAATACAGCCACTATAAGACTTTCTCATTGGAGGACAGTGTCTTGAATTTATAACTTTGGAATCAACTGTAGAAAATGTGTTGAAAACCAGGAAGGAGCCATGTCCAGGTTAAGAGACAGAAATAGACTAAACAACAATGGAAAAGAATGCCACACTTGCCTCTCTGGGACCACAAAGAGATATCCTGGGCATTCACACTAATCCAGGAGTTCTTTGTTGGAAAAAGAAAAATTTATAAGTGCAGCAGAAAAGGCTAAATTGTAATCTTGGATTTAATTATATATAAATCTACTTCTCTAACCCTGAATTTACCTCTGAGTCTAATCCCAAAGGACACTATAATTATATGATGTCTTCAACTAGATGTCCCATTGCCAGGTCCAACTAATCAGCATGGCACAGCAAAAAAAGAGCACTGAATTTAGACTGAGAAGCCCTGGGTTTACATTCAATCTCTGCAGTTTATTATCTCTGAAACTTTGGGCAAGTCATTTAACATCTGAGGGCCTCAATTTCCTCATCTGTAAAATGGGAAGGTTGGATTAGGTGATCTCTGAGGTCCCTCATAGCTCTAACTCAATAATCCATCACAGGAGGTAATGTCACCATATAATTGATCTATTAGGTTGGGATGGGGGGGGAGGGGGAGACAAGTGAAAGCGATTAATAAACATGGTGAAACAAAGCTATCCAGCAGCCCAGCAGAACTGAGGCAAGCCAGTTAGATCAGCGATTCCATCAAGAAAGGGAGACATGCAAGGTAGAGAGAGCTACAATGATTGACTAACACCTCTGAGTGCAGCCTATTTCTCCAAAGGAATTCCATCACCCATTGTGGTGAGCTTTTATCTGACCTCTAATGATTGGATAAAGGCAGCTGGGGTTGGTTTCACTCTACTCTGGAGTATACAGTTTCCTTTGTGTACCTCACTACAAATTGCACAACCTCATAACATCTGTGGGGCATCCAGAACAAGTCTGCTTGCATGAGCCAAGACCATTGCCTGGAATTCAGTTATGCAAGCATATAGTTTCATGTGTCCTGAGCAGGCCAAAGCAGGGACTCAAGATGTAATTAACATGTAGAGAGCATGTTTTCCTGTACCCTTCTTGTATGTCCACTAAATCAGTTTATCTATTGTCAAAGCAATATTGTATATTGTCAAAAAGGAAAAAAAAAACTTTTTTATTGATCACTTTAGTGAGAAGCTTTTTCTATGTACCTTGAATTCCCAAGCCTGACTGCTATCAGCCCCTTTCCAGGAATTTATCAGGGTAAGAACTGTCACAGTGGGAAGAGCCCTTGACTTGGACTCAGAATATCTGGGTTTGAATCCTGACTCTCCTACTACCTAGACTCCCTTGGGCGCTACTCGATGTCTTTGTGAGTCCATTTTTCTACCTGTAAAAGGAAGAGATGGAACTGGAAGACCAGTAGGGTTTCTTCCAGCTTCGATGATGAAGTGGAAAGAATGCCAGGTTTGGATTCAACAATTAGCATTTATATTTACTTCACTGGCTACCTCACTTGATCTTCCCTACAACTCCATAAGGTAGGTACTATCATCTTCATTTTACAGTGAAGATACTGAGGCTGAGATTAAGTGACTTAGCCAAGGTCACACAGTTAATAAAAGAATGAGGCAATACTTCAACTCAGATCTTCCTGCCTCCAAGTCCACTGTAGTACTCATCACATACCACCAGCGGCCAACCATTTCAAATGACATCAACACAATAAACATTTTTTAATGTGTCTACTATGTACCAGGCACTGCACAAAGTGCTGGGAATATAATGAAGAGAGTCTCTGCCCTCAAGGAGTTTGCAATATAAATGGGGGAAACAACAGGCAGAAGGAGACAGGAAAATGGGATGGAGCGAAAACCAGGGAATACCCAGCATGCAGACATCTTGTTCTTCATGGTTGAAACCAGGCAGAGTAGCAAATGCAGAGTAGAGCGAGTCTAAAGTCCAATTTCTCTCCTCTATAAATGAAGGCAGCTAGGTGGCACAGTGGATAGAGTGCCAGTCCAGGGGTCATCTTCCTGAACTCAAATCCAACCTCAAACACTAGCTGTGTGATCCTGGGCAAGTCACTTAACCCTGTTTCCTTCAATTTCCTCATCTGTAAAATGAGTGGGAAAAAGAAATGGCAAACTATTCCAGTATCTTTGCCAAGAAAACCCCAAATGGGATCACAAAGAGAATGGACACAACTGAAAAACAACTTAATTGAAAATCATAAAGGCATTGGAAGGAAAACTCCACCATCTAGCCCTCCAATCGGAGGAGAAAAGAGGCTAAGGGAGGAGGTGTCAATCAAGGGGTGAATTGTTTGTTCTTTGAGGAGGACCAATGATATCATGGGTGATCTCTTGACTTGTGCTTGAATTGGTTTTAAGTGAGGCAGAGCTGCACAAAGTCATCTGCCTCACTCTCTCTTCCTGAGTCATCAAAGTCTAGTGGCAGGACCAAAGGCAAGATGACAAATTGTTCCCACCCACCCATCCTACGAGGGAAAGTCTTTACATGTTTTACATCCTCCTAATTCACTGACAGGGTTGAGTCCTATTGGTTACCCTCAGTCTGGTTTAGCCCATCTGCCGAGAGGTTTTACCAGGGCTGTGGTCACTAGGTATGCTACAGCTTCTTGGAGCCACAGGTGAGAGTTGGGTGAATCAGGTGGACACCAAAGGTGGATGGACAACCCTGAAAAGGGCTCAACAAGCCTTCACATCCAAGATGCTTGTCTTCCTGAACAACCCATACATCTTGAGTTATTCAGCATAGTAATGAGATTAGAGGTAATGAGCTTAACCAGGAAGGGACATCACAGTCAGTGGACTTGAAACCAGGCAGAGCAGCAGATACAGAATGGAATGACTCTTCTTTAAATCTTGTCTTTTCTACTTATTTCCTTTGTGACCTTACTTAAGTAATCTTACTTCTTTGGATCTCATTTTCCTCATTAGTAAAGTATGGACATTTGACTAGATGGCTTCTATGGTGCCTTCCAGTTCTAAATCTGTGTGTCTAACCTTCACACAAGACAATGCCACCATATTATTGATCTGTTTGGTGAGGATTGAGAGTTTTGAAAGAGAAATTTTGTAGTGCTTTTCAGCTGGTTTTTATTTTTCCATTCATGTGTAATGTGAATAGGTGTTACTGGCCTCTGATAGTTAAATTAGATTCTGGCCTCTGATAGTTAAATTAGATTCTAGTAATGGAAGTTCCCAATAATTAAAAGTCTCTTTAGATATTTCCTACAAACTAATTTTAGAAGAATATTCTCTAATTTGCTCACTTTTAATATATTTAGTTGACTTATTTACCAGCAAACCAAGGGGTCCTATAACACTGAAACATAAAAACATTTATTCATAATAAAAAAAAAAAAGTAAAGTAACAGAAAGTAATCATTTCCTGGTGAGTACAGTCTTGTTCTCTTCCCCCTGCCCCAGGAATTTTGGGTGTCCTCCAAACACACATGACTCCAATAGTTGAGGCCTAAGCAATGTCTTTCTGTAGCTAGAGGAAGAGGGAAAGAGTTGGAAACTTCACCTGAAGGCACCAACAGCCACTCTGCTTGGATCATCAGCCATCATTATTTGGTAGCCATTATATCATCCATTTTCAGCCCCTTGATATCTAACTTCTGTGCTCATCACTCAAACGAAACTTTTCTCTCTAGTTAGCAAGGATTTCTTAATTGCCAAATCTAATGGTAGTCTCTCAGTCCTCATCCTTCTTCACATCTCTGAAACATTTGACACTGTTATCCAATCAATCCTTCTGGATACTTTCTCCTCTCTTGGTTTTTAGCCTACCTATCTGACTTCTTCTCAGTCTCTCTTCCTGGTTCATCATCTATATCCTAACCCTTAACTGCAGATGTTCTCCAAGGCTCTGTCCTGGCCCTATTCTCTACATTATCTGTCTAGGTGACTGCATCAACTAACATGAATTTAATTAAATTAATTTAAATTTGCTTAGATTTAAATTAAATTTCTTTTAAATTTAAATAAAAATTTCTCACTTGAATTCCAAGTCCAATAGCCTCCAAATTAGTCTCCAGGACTCAATTCTCTCCCCTCTCCAATCCCTCCTCCACACAGCTGCCAAAGTAATTTTTTTCTGTGGCAGAAATCTGACCATGTTCCTGAATTGTTCAATAACACTCCAGTAGCTCCCAATACCTTTAGGATCAAATATGAATTCTCCTATTGGGAACTCAAATCTCTTCACAACCAGGCTCCAATCTACCTTTCTAGTATCATAATAATAATAATAGTAATTAGTAATAATAACTAATATTTACATAGTGCTTACTATGTGCTAGGCACTGGCACATAAGTGCTTTATAATTATTATATCATTATTTCATTTGTCCAGACTCAGTGCTCTACCCATTATGCTACCTAGCTGTCCTTTTTATTCCCCTCCATGTACTCTTGAATCCATTAAAACTGCCCTTATTGTTTGTCACACACAGCACTCCATCTTTCATGTCCTTGCCTCTACACAAAAACTTTGCTGATCTCTCCAGCTGTGCCTCCCTCCCACCCACAAAAAGTATTTTATTTATTTTGTATTAATCTCGTGTATATTTTATAAACTGTGTGTGTGTCTCCCCTATAGAATGCAAGTTACTCATTTTTGTCTTTTAATCCCCAGGGCATGGTATAGCATCTGCTATATAGCAGGCATTTAATAAATACTTTTTGATTGATTGAGTAACTCATTTTTAGTCTCCTATTCCAATGTGTAAGAAAAATGGTACTTGTTTGAAAATACCAATACCAATACACTTTAAAAAAGAAATTTAGAGAACTAGAAACTAGATCAGGTAGAAGAAAATGAAGATAAGAGTGTGGCACAGTTATAAAATAGTAACAAGAATGCTAAATCTCAGAATGAACTGAGGCTGGTGGAGAAAACTAAGAACAATAAAAAAAAGATTTTACAAGAAAATAAAGTAATAGCTAGCATTTACAGAGCTCTTTAATGTTTGCAAAGCGCTTCACATATTGTCTTGTTGATCCTCCCAACAAGGCTGTTAATAAGTGTTTTATTATTATCCCTATATAAAAAATCAGGAAGCTAAGGCAGTGAGGTTTGGTGACTTGTCCAGGGTCACACAGCTAGTCAGTATCCGAGGCTGGGTTTGAACTCAAGGACTTCCTGACTCCTGGCCCACTGCACCACCTAGCTGCCTCATCAAAGATGAGTCTACAACCTTTACTTAAGGTAGATGGGATCATGGTGACTGACACAGCAAAATTATTTTGTTTCTGTTTTCTTTGTGAAAAAGAGTAACTTTTTCTAGGGAAATGAGAGGACAAAAGTTATGAACAGATTTGGTATTTTGTTAAATACTAAGACAAACTTGGGTCCCTAAAGGACTCGCATTTTCAGTGGTATTTGAGAGATTATGGAAAACAAGAAAGGCACCACAAGATCTGGGTGGAGCAACAGTCCCCATTTTCCAAAATGGTAAGAGAACAGAGACTTCAAACAATAGGCCAGTGATATTGACTTTGATTTCTAGAAAAAAATCTAGAAAACATTTTTTAAATATGATTACCAAACATCTAGAAAGGGAAGCAGTGATTACAAAGACTCATCAGAGCTTCATCAAAAAGAAACCACGCCAGACTAACCTCATTTCCTTCTTTGACAGGGTTACTCAACTAGTAAGTGAATTCTCTAGGTAGAATGCAGAGGAAGTATAACATTTATTTAGACTCCCAATGACCAGACTCAAGGAGCAATACCCCCAATCCGATATTGTGGCAATAACATTCCAAAACTGATAAGCCTACCTCACTATAGTAATAAGGAGATTACAACAAAATATTATAGCAGGAAACCAGACCATACTTGTGCTTGCCCTCGATGCTAGGGCCCTCCTATAAGAAGATCACTCACAAATCCTAACTCCCTGCTTAGCACTCTCTCCTGAAGCTCCGCCGACTCCAATTCTACAGCTCCCTCTTGTGTCCAGCACTCTCCACTCTGCACACTCTGGAAGCTGGCCCTCAGCTTCTGAATCCTGCTGCTCTCTGCTTCACTGCTTCTGGCTCCTTTTGTGTCCAGTTCTGCTCTCAGTCCTCAGTCCTCAGTTTCTCCTCCTCCTAGTCCTCAGTTTCTCAGTTTCCTGCTCTTTCCAAGTTCTGTTCTCTCCTTTATACAGTCCTTAGCTGTCATTTGATTGACTAGAAGGTCATCTGATTGACTAGAACTCAGGTACATACCATTGGCTCTGGTCTTAGCAACACCCCCTAGGGCCCTGAGGGCTTCCCGCCTCTCTCTAACTAGGAAACTAGTTTGCTAACTAGCCTGGGGCCTCACATCTAAGTGGTGAAAGGGTGTGGGCCTGTCTCTAATCAAACCTCTCTTTGTTGGCCCCACCTGAAGCCTATTCAATGGGCAGCAAAGATCTTTTCACTTACTGATTGGCTTTACAGTTGCCTTAAAGTAAGAGTTGCTGGTAAAATCTAACCCCATTTTCCTTTATTATTGTTCTAAAGAGATTCAGATTGAGGCCAGCAAGGATTTGGTGAGAGGAAAAAAAAAAGATTCGGGTTGGGGTTCTTTTAAGTTTCTGAGAAAAGTCTTTTCTTGGAGTCAGGCTTGGAGTCAGGAAGACTCATCTTTCTGAATCAAATACGGCATCAGACACTAGCTGTGTGACCCTGGGCAAGTCACTTAATCCTGTTTGCCTCAGCTTCCTCATTTAAATATTAATTTAATACTAAGCAAGTAATATTTAAAGGAAGAAAGATTAGGTTTGTTCTGCTTAGACCTAAAAGGTAGAACTAAGGGTAATGAATTTAAAGCTTCAGAGAGTATATTTGGACTAGACATAAGGGAAAACTTCCTAATAAGTGGAGTTATCCAAAACCAGAATGAACTGCCTTGCAAGGTAGTGGGGTCCTCATAACTGGAAGTCTAGCAAGGCTAGATGGCGACTTATAACAGACCTTGTTATGTGTACTAATTGGACTACAGGTCTTCAAAAGTCCCCTCCAACTCTGAAATCTTATGTTGCTATAAATAATCAATTCTTTACAAATCTGGCACCTCTTCAGGTCCTTGGAGGAATGCTTTAGTAGTATTGAAACAATGATGAATATAAAGGAAAGCTATTTTGTAGAGAAACAATAAACAGCAATTCACAGAGTGATGTGTACCTGAGGAAAATATAATAGATTTCTAATCCAGTATATTAATCTTGTGATTATGTCTAGTGTCTTGCTTTTACTTAAAATGTCCTTTGTCCCAGGTCAACATGTGGAAGTTAGGGGGCAGAGTGTATAAAATTCTGTACCTTGATTCAGGAAGAGTTGGATTCAATTCCTGCTTTAATCTTTCATTAGTTATACAGCCCCAACAAAGTAGCTGCTCTTTGCCTCAGTTTCCTCATCTGTAAAATGGGGACAATAATAGCACCTACATCACAGAGTTGTTGTGTGTAGGTCATGTCTCTAGAGAATTGATTCACTGAAAGAGCAGCAATGTCCCAGAAGTCCAATTGTCGATTTGAAATTTCCACAGTGAATTCTAACTGGCTCAAACTCAGTCCCAATAAGTCTTTAGAAGAACAAGATATACCTATTAACTAAGGTAATAAATGCAAAGTGCTTTATGAGCCTTAAAGTATCATATCCATTTCATTATTATTACTATTATTTTGTAACTTTCTTCATGGTGTTATTAAATTTTGGGAACTAGAGCAACAAAGAAATCTAATCTAATGAGAGGAGGAGTCCATACTAACAGACCAAAGAATATCTAACGAACAAAGCTGATATTCATAGGGTGCTCTAAGATTTACAAAGCACTTTCACATGCATCGTCTCATTTGGTCCTTACACAAGAGATTAAAAACTACAGTCATTATTTTTTTGTTTGTCTTTTTGGAAAGGGGAAGGGAGGGCAATTAGAGTTAAGTGACTTGCCCAAGGTCACACAGAACTACAGTAATTATTAGGCTTTTTGTGTATGAGGACAGTGAGTCCCAGAGAAGGTAAAAACTCTACCTGTTGTTATCCAGTAAATGTCAGAGAGAAGACCAGATCTCTCCTAACTCAAGGTCCAGCATACTTTCCGTGACACTAATTTGCCTCTCAATATAGTAAATAATGCTTTAGATGTCCTAAATCAGTGGGGACTGGGATGTTCTAGGTAAGGTAAGGAGCTTTTCTGATGTATTCAAAAAAGCTACTAAGATCACAGGCTGCACTGAGAAGGGTGTATCTTCCAGGAATAGGGAGGTGAGAGTCCCACAGTACTCTGTCCTCATCACACCTCGTCTGGAGCCCTCTTTTCTGTTTTGGGAGCCACAGTTTGAAAAAAACATCAGTACACTGTATTGTTAATGTAATGTTAACACAATTTGAAGATTTTCTCATCCATTAATAGGCCCATGTGACCTGTCTGAGTCACATAAGTCGGAGTCACAAGGAAGTCTGTGTTACATGGAGCCTGTGGCGGGAGGAGTTTGCTGAATGAGTGGAGCAGGAAAGGGTGGAGCACAGTTGAGAGGAAGCAAGACAGAGCAGTCAGAGCTGGGGGAGAGAGAGACACACAGAGAAGCAGCTGGCGTGAGTGAGAGAGGGAGTGATTTTGCCCTTGTTTGTGGGAAGGCCCTAGCAGGGGGAAGGCTTGGGGATGTCGGTGCCCCCTGCATTGCTAATGTGTATAGTTTTCTTTGTTGCTGTGATGGATTTGGCTTTCTAGCATTTGAATAAATGTTTTGGTTCTACCTTCAAAGAAGAGTTATATTTTGCAATTCAGAACTACGCCAGCATATTCATAGCCACCGTAGGCGCTGTGGGTATTGCATTGGCACTACATAAGTGCAGAGTTTCCAGAGAAAGGAACAAGGATAGTAAACAATGACATATGAGAATTGGGTGAAGAACCAGGGCACATTTAACCTCAAGGGAAATCTGCTGGCTGTCTTCAAGTACTTGAAGGTCCATCATAGAAAGGAAGATTAGACTTGATCTCTTGGCCCCAAAGAACAGAGCCAAGAGCAATGGGTAGAACTTGTTAAGGCCAAGTTAAGTTTGGTGTAAGGAAAACTTCCTAACATTTAGAGGTCTCTCCAAGCAAAACAGATTGCCTTCCAAAGGGCTGGGTTCTCCTTCCTTGGAGGTCTTTGAGCAGAGATTAGACAGTCTCTTGTTGAGTATATTATAGGAAAGATTCTTTTTCTGCATGGTTGGGGCTAAATGATCACTGATGTACCTTCCAGCTCTAAAATTGATTCTGTGATACTAGTTTGAACGAACCTGCTATGTTTTTTAATGCTTTTTGCAATATTTTTGGAATCTCCATGCAATTTGTTTGTTTAATTACCATTCATAATCCCTTCATTATCATATGACTTTTCACTATTGATTAAGGCTTAATCTGAACCAGTATTTGTTTCATTAAGCAGAATAATTTTTTTTGTTTCTTGTACAGTAGAAAAGTCAGAAATTGAGGCCAAGAAAAATAAGAATAAAAACAACTTTACAAAAAGGCCCACTTAATATTTGTTCATTAAAAAATAGAGTTCTGGTCCCTTGAAAGACAAGGTGTATTTAAGTAGATTTTATGTTCACTTTTCTCTCTAATATTGGAGCAACTAAATAAATAACCCCTAATAAACTCATTTCGGTACATCTTGACTACAAGTTTAAACAGTTTAGCTAAAACAGGGAATTATACCAACATTGTTTCATAAACTCTTAGAGAGACTCCTGATAATCCTCTGGAAACATCAGTTACTGAATTAACTGAATTGTTATTTGGTAGCAAAAGAGAGAAGAGTATTAAAAAGAAAGCCCCAGATATTTGGTTCTTGGTTAGAGGTGGGCTCTGAGGGAAGTGAGTTAGTTATCTGACTAGGTCAATAAGGTGGATCTCTTTTGTCTTCTAGATCTCTCTCTCTCACTGGTTAAATGAGTATTTTTTTAACTATTTTCATTCCATCATTCCAAATTGTTTTCTAGAAGTGTTTTCATGTGCCTCTTTTTCCCATAGTCCTTTCAAGAGTGACTTTAGTTTTTGCCATGTTTTTTTCATCCGCAGGGCAAACAATGAAACCTAGGTTTTATTTTAATCTGATTTTTCTTGTTATTGGGGCAACTAGGTAGTGCAATGGATAGAGTGCCAAGCCTGGAGTCAAGAAGATTCCTCTTCATGTGTTCAAATCTGGACTCAGACATTTACTGGCTGTTTGGCCCTGAACAAGTCACTTTACTTTGTTTGCCTCAGTTTCCTGAGCTATAAAATGAGCTGGAGAAGGAAATGGCAAACCATTCCAGTATCTTTGCCAAGAAAACCCCAAATGGGGTCACATGTATGACTGTACATGACTGAAATGACTGAACAACAACTTGTTATTAGTAAGTTGAAGCATGCTTTCATATTTCCACAGGATCATAGATCCATAAGAAACCATAGGGGCTGTCCAGTCCAACCCTCTTAGTTTGAAGATGAGGAAACTGAGGAGCAGAAAAGTAAAGTGATTTAGCCAAGATTCCACAAATGGCAACTGACAGCGGCATGATTCAAATTCAGGTCCTTTAATTTCAAAGTTAAGACTCTTTACACTATACCATGTCATGGATAGTTTGTGATTCTTCTTTTAAAAATAGTTTGTTCCTATCATTTCACCATTTTTCTGTTAAATAGCTCTTAAGCTTATGTACAAAGTGTTCCCAAAGTCTTAGTAAAATACGAAACTATTAATGCTTAAAACAAAAATAGAAAGCTATATTTGTAGCAATTCTTTGTATATTAATTGACTATTTATATTTATAAATTGATAAATTATGAGAAATATTTTCCCACTGAATAATTTCTCTTATTATTATCCCTGCATTAACTTTATGATACAAAAGCTTTTTAATTTCATGCAATCATATGGGTCTTTTTTGTAATGATCTCTATTACTTATTTGATTGAGAATTCTCCTGCTACCCATAGTTGTGAAGGGTAATTCCTATTCTCTACATATTCTCTGGTATAACTCTTTTATGTTCAGATCACATAATTCTCTAAATTTTATTATTGTGTAAAATATACATGCTTGTATAGTTCTGCTAAATTGCTTCCAGTTTTTCCAAAAGTTCTTGTAAAATATGAAGAAAAAAAATCACAGGTCTGGACCAATATGAAGATATTCATGTTCTGGACTATTGTTGTCAATTGTTTCTGGTTTTTCTTTAATCTTTTCTGCTACTTTTCCTCATTTTTAACAATTACCATATAGTTGCAATGTTGAGTGTTTTTCTTATTGATTTTTTGTGATAAAAGGTATCTAAACCCTAAAGTATCTACCTTACCATTTAACTAAATTTGTTCTTCCCAAAGGTAAATCACACCATTATCATCTGTTTTAATTGTCTTTCCTATATTTCCTTTATTCTTCATTTATTTAGCCGAGGGAAATGATAAGAAGAACTTAGTTTTTCTTTGAAGGGAAATATTTCCACTTCATAAAACTTTACAATATTGATATTGAATTAGTCTGGCATACTGGATAGGGGACCTGTCTTAGCATCAGGAAGACCTAAATTCCTGTCCAGCTTCTGTCACATGCTGCCTATGTGAATATAGGCAAGTAATTTAACCTCTCATTAGCCCCAAGCAACTTTCCAAGACCGCACATTAAATAAAAATTCCTAATCTACATCAGTGTTTGGAGTTTCCATACCAGAGTTCCCCACACTGACAAAATTCACAAATCTGGACCAATGAAAGATTAATAGTTCTAGATTGCTGAATTATGTTTGACATTTAATCTAAATAGGACAAAATGAGGTATCAGATATAGTCTTCGTTAGAAAGCATCATGGCTACAAACTGGTCCGAGAAAACTCAGTTCATTTAATAAACAAAACTCAAGCATGAAAGTCTGTCTTGGTTTAAAGAACCCAAAAGTTGTACTTTATAACTAAATCTAGTTTGTAAAAAGATCAAAAAAGACAGTTTCAAAGGATATCCCTTCAGAATTTAATTTTTAGTTCCGAGAGCTTGTGACTTTTATAGTTTTGTTCTAATCCTCACTAATCATAGGCTATGGGATATAGACTTTCCCAATGGTGTACTATAAGAACTTTCACTTCTCCAAAAATACTGGGACAATTTGACTTTCAACAAAAGTTCAGAATGGTACTAAAATTGAGTGAACATGTTTGTTTTTTTCTTAGCTTGTATATCTTTTTTTTTAATGTGACCTCTTGCTGGTAATATGAATCTTTTGATTCTGAAGTCATCACTGACCTTTCAACACTCCATTATGCTGCTGGGGTGTTTTTCTTTGCATGTTGCTATTGTTGTCAATAATCGAGTTAAATTTTTGCTTTCTTAAGTTTTGTGTAATGTTGCTGTGTGGAAATGGTTTCTAAGGGTGATATTCATCCAATTTTAGTCACCCAAGAAAAATCCACCAAAGAAATAGAACACGAAAGCTTCTATTCTGGTCCCTTAGGCTTATTCAATGTCATATGAAAAATAGATAACATGGTAGCAAGCTATTCCCAATTTCCAACTACTCATTAAACTCAGCATGCCTGAAATTGAACACAGTATCTTCCCCAAATAGTCCTACTTCTCCAGTTCTTCCCTGAACCCATGTCTCCAGAGGGCACAGTTTCATGACCTGTTCATTTTATCTTTGACCTTCTTCTGCTTAGTATGCCATTGCTACTCATCATTTCTGCCCAATCTGCCATCCTTAGTAACTAGGATACTTCTTAAAAGAAGTGGTGGTAAAGTCTCTCTGCACTTCAATCCATCCTACCTTCAGCCACCAAAGTGATTTGACTAAAGCACAGTATGACCACATCACCTCCCTACTCCAGTGGCTCCCTACTGCCTTCAGGATCAAATACAAAATCCTATTTGTAAGTTAAAGCCCTTCAGAGTCTAGCCCACTCCTACCTCTCCAGTGTTCTTATACTTTACTCCCTGATCTATACTCTTCAATTTAGGGTCACTGATTTCCTGGCTGCTCCACGAACAAGTTACCCATCTCTTGGCTCTGAGCATTTGTTCCGGCTGTCCCCCATACCTGGAATGCTCTCCTTCCTCACCTCTGCCTTTCTTTAAGACTCAACTAAGTCAAAGAGAAAATAATGCAAGCAACCAGAAAGAAACAATTCGAATATTGTGGAAACACAATCAGGATAATACAAGATCTAGCAGCTTCTATCTTAAGGGATCAAAGGGCTTGGAATATGATATTCTGGAAGTCAAAGGAGCTAAGATTAAAACCCAAGAATCACCTACCCAGCAAAACTGAGTATAATACTTCAGGGCCAGAAATGGATTTTCAATGAAATAGAGGACTTTCAAGCATTCTTGATAAAAAGACCAGAGCTGAATAGAAAATTTGACTTTCAAATACAAGAATCAAGAGAAGCATGAAAAGGTAAACAGAAAAGAGAAATCATAAGGGACTTACTAAAGTCAAACTGTTTACATTCCTACATGGAAAGATGATATTTGTAACTCATGAGACCTTTCGCACCATTAGGGTAGTTGAAGGGAATATAGATAGATAGATAGATAGATAGATAGATAGATAGATAGACAGACAGACAGACAGACAGACAGAC
>CM053623.1:153348946-153369567 GCA_028646595.1 Phalanger gymnotis
CATAAAAGAGGCAAGAAAAAGCTGTTATAATGGAAGGAAAGAGGGGGGAGGTGAAAGGGAATGAATGAAGCTTACTCTCATCGGATTTGGCTTAAAGAGGGAATAACATACACACTCAATTGGGTATCTTACCCTATAGGAAAGTAGGGGGGGAAGGGGAAATGAATGTTGAAAACTAAAAATAAATAAATTTTTTTAAAAAGGAAAAAAATAAAAAGACTCAACTAAAATCCCATGTTCTACAGGAAGCCTTTGCCGATCTCTCTTCTAGTGTTTTTCCTTAATTGTTTCCTATTTATCCTATATATAGCTAGTTTGTATACAATTGTTTGCTCATTTCCTCCCTTACTAGATTGAGAGTTCCTTGAGGCAGGAACAGGCTTTTTCCTTTTTTTATATTCCCCAGCTCATAGCATAGTGCCTAGCACATAGTAGGTGCTGTATAAATGTTTATTGACTGAGTGGCATGGGGTTACCATCATATTCTTTATTCACCAAACATCATTAACTCTAAGCTAGTACTGTCACTCACTCCAATTTACCGCTATTACCCCTACTTGCTAACATTCCATCACTTCTCAGCTAGGGTAGAAATAGTGTCAGAAAAAGGAACCAATAAGAATAGAATAATTTCACTAATTAATATTTTTACCATAGTCCTGTTTGTCAGTGATTTACTGCATATCTAGAATATTTGATCTCTATTGAGGCTATGTCATCCAGTCTGTTAAATGGTATGACTCCATTATCATTCAGCATTACAAATAAATTCCAAAGATAACACTTATGTGATCATGAACAGCTCAGCAAAACAAAGACTTTACATCTTTCAGGGCTAGCCTGTTCTGAGCCCCATTCAAAACTCACTGAGTTGTAGGTGACTTGGTAATTGAGGACCATCAGGATATCCAGGTGAGAAATGTGGATTTCTAAAATCTAAAGTGTCTAATAAGTCTCTGGCATTTCTTCTTAGATCTTGGGGAAGCAAGTGTCAATAGCTTATTCCAGACCATGACTGGAATCCACTGTGCTTTCCCCACCAACTGTATTCCCCAAAACTTGACCAAGCAGTCTGGACCCTGAATTTCCTTAGGGTTGATTTCCTACTCCTTGTCTATCATATGAACCACCATCTGATGTAGAGTTTCTGCCACTGTAGCCCCATCAGGCCTGGTCAACAATATCATCAGTGTAATGGTGTACAATAACCTCAGAAAGGGAAGCCTCTTTTAGGTCTCTGCCCACCTTACTGTAGCGGTATGAAGGAGAATTCCAGTAGCCCTGAGGAAGGACAGTGAAGGCATATTGGATTCCTTCCCAAGTGAAAGCTTACTAGTTTTTCCTTACTAGTTTCAGCCACAGAAATATATTTAAAAAAAAAAAAGCATTGACAAGATTGATAGCCCCATACTAGTTACTCTATCCAGGGCTTCTTAAACTTTTTCCACTCCAATCCCTTTTCACATTTCTGCAGAGTTATTGGTGTTGCATGGCCTGAGGGCATAAGCAGTGCAAAATGCACATGCTTTGTTTTCAGAACCAAGGCTGCAGTGAAGTTATGCAATGCAACACAGGCAAGCACTGCCAGGAACACCTTGGATTCATTGCATGTTTAATTTTTAATTAATTTTTAGTCATGGAGCCATTCAGAAACCTTTTGCTGTTGCAAAATTTTCCATGACCCCATACAGGGTCACAACCAACAGCTTAAGAAGAGCTGCACCAAGGTTTCTTGGTCTACAACATTGACGATATCAGAAATAACTCTAAGATAAGTCTGATGACTTTGTTCAACTTCCTGGAGTCCACTGTAAGTTAGCAGGTATCATTCGCCTTCCTCACAGTGTTGTCGTAAGGCAGTCTGGTATAACAAAATGCTCCAGCTTCCTTCATCTCCATCACTAGGAAAAAAAAAATATATCTTTTACACACCCTGGGGACCTGATATTGCATGGTGTCAACTATGTGCAATGATTCAGGTAACACTAAAAGTTTTCATTCACAGTGACATGTCTAGAAGTTGCTGAAAGGACCCACACAAATGTTGAGCTCACAGCACCCCTTGCCTCCATGGCCTACCCTCTGTAACTTCCCAGGCATGATCCAAATGGGGCAAGGGTTTTGGAGGAAACCTCAGAAGAAGTTGAGTTGAAGGGACACTGGTTCCTTGGTGCTTGATCTCCCAGTGCAGTTTTACAAGTGCCTACATAAACTCGACATCATTTGCTTCCTTATCAACCCCATGTGGAAGGATCCATAAGCTCCCTCCCAGGGTTGATATCATCCCCCTCTGCCCACCTAGCTGGGTGGCAGGCTCTGTGACTCCTTCCTCCACTCCCACACTGTCTATTCACTCTAACAGCAGTGTTTGTCCAAGCTATCAAATTTCACCAACTGATCAACTAACACTAGTAAGGTCATGTGATGGGAGAAACCCATAGTCAAAGTGTGAAACCATTTGGCTTGCCAGAAGGTAGCCTCTGATTTCCCCAAAGACAGGCTAGGCATAGGGTCTGGCAGGCCTTAGGTGAGTAAAGGGAGGCTGAAAAAATCCAATCAATTAAACTTATTTCCTTTAGGAAATAAATTTCCTTTCAGATGCTCATCCGTGAGCTGGCTGTGAGGGGAATTCATCTTTATTAGGACAGGTGCAAATAACTCCCTATCTCAGCCACATGAAAAGGAACAAAATGCATTTCTCTTCCAGAGGGTCTAACAAATTTAAATGACTCTGTATTTATATTCCCAGCACTTAGCACAGTACCTGGCACATAGTCAACACTTCATAAATATTTAATAAATGATTTATAGAACCTGATATGTTCATCTCAGTTGAAACATATTTTTGAGGGTATGGAATTTTTTTTTTCAAATCTACTCTGCTTTATTTGGGAAACACTGGAAAATAAAGATAATTACAGTCTCAGGTTGTGAAACTTGATTCAACAGACATTATTTATCACTATGTAAGTCATTTATAAGACCCAGGTTCTTCAGCACAGAACTGGGGGACCAGTCACTCTGGATAAGGAATTTCTATAAAGTTCTGAAGAAATAACTAACATAAGCCAAGTTCTACAATTATTTAAATGAAAAGAATATTAAAATGCAGGCAAATTCTGAGAATTTGTAATGACCAATCACCTCCAGATAATAAGTAAGGAAAGCCACCTCACTCCTTTTCATAGAGAGGCAAGGGATTATGGGTACTGAATGTTGCATACACTGTTGGACATAGTCACTGTGTCAGTTATTTTTGCTTAACTCTTTTTCTTTGTGAGTAAGGAAATCTAGGAGTTGGTGCGATCTCTGGAAATAACTTTTACGTAAAATCAAAGGGCATCAACAAAATAGCATAAAATTGCAAGAAAAAGGAATCTAAGCCAGGAAAATACTGAGAGAAAATATTGTCCCTCAGAAGCTTCCTCCTTGAACAATGAGAAATTGCTCAAAACTCAAAATCATAAGTTTATTTGCCATGCGTGTGTTTATTCATCCAGGTCAGGTCCATCAGGTGAGATATGAGAGAAGGAGCAGGCCAAAGGGAAAAGACAATGGCAGTGTGGACACTAGGGGAAGAGACAAATAGCAGCTGTGATTTTTATTTCAACTAGTTCTCACAGGGGCCAATAATAATTGCCTGGCACTTTGCCAGGAAGGAAGGGAACTGTAAAATAGATTTAATTATTCAAGACAGCAATTCAAAGCCATTAGAGATAGCCACATGTCACAGCACCAGGACTCTAATCAGAAAAACCTGAGTTCAAATCCAGCCTCAGACACTTACTAGCCGTGTGACCTTGAACAAGTCACTGAACATTTATGTTTCCTCAACTGTAAAATGGAGATAATAATAACTGCACCTACCTCACAAGGTTGTTGTGAGATCAAATCAAATAATATTAGTAAAGCACTTAGCAAAATGCCTGACATATATTAAGTGCTTAATAAATGCTTATTTCCTTCGTTTCTTCTGATATATAACTGATGAGTAAAGCAGCTGCTCTCAATGTTCTAAAATATATTAAACTGAGAAAAAATAAAGCCAAACAACATATGTACCAATATACATATATATAAACATATGTAAATATGACCATATTTATATATGCAAATAACCCCAAAGATTCCTCAATTTCCCCTTGAATTCCAAAGGCCTCATAAGAAAACCTCTACTCTTAGTAGCAGAAAAACACTGCACCATATTCATATAACCAAAGCCTTAAACAATTTTCCTTTTACTTAAAAAAAAAAGGTGGGTTTTTTTCAGTTAACCAAACTCAGAGCACTATAAACAGTATAGTTTAAAAATAACTTAGGAAACTATGTCTTTTTGAATTGCGATTTTGCCAACACAAAGAAATAGCTCATATTTTTATCTACCACTGCTGGCTGGTTATGGGAACTACTCAAAGGAATGTCATGATAGCAACATTAACCTTTAACAATGGTTGAGCCATACTCCATCCTTGTTCCAAGTCTCCCGTCACACGGCAGATCTTGCTATGACAGTTGAAATCTTTTCTTATCTTTTCTTATAACAACATTTGCAGAATTAACTTAAGATGAAATCCACTTTTGCATATGTGTAGGGGAAAGTGTGGGATGTAGATGAATGTATACTTCTCAGGGAAGTAGGACTATGGCAAATAATTTCTATCAAGAAGGATTTTTCCTCCTTAGAAGAGAAAAGACCATATGACTGAATATGAAAACAGGCATTATGTGTTCTGAAGCTTAGAACCTAAAAGAAATTAGATTAATTGAAATTTTTTCTATTTATGGCAAAAAATGAAAAATGTTAATAACAGTTGGAAATATTATCTAGAAAATGCCTCATATATGCCTTAATTGTAGTGTCTCCATCCGACACTAGAGAAACCATGAAAATATAGAGGACTGGGCAAAAGTGTAGAACAGTATCTTTGGATATTGTAATTTTCAGCAATATGCTACCATGAATATTTATTTAATGGATGAATAGATGGATGAATGAATGAATAAATGGCATGCTCACATATGAGCCTTATCTACAACATATCTGTTTGTTTTTACATTTGGAGAATAAGAATTAAATTACATAAATTAAATAATTGAAAAACCATATCACTTAGCCAGATCATCAGGGGATCGTTATACTTTTCTGTGAACATCAGCCAGATATTAGGATATTGTAAATTAGGGATTTCTTCATATTCTAGCCAATATTTGCCTACCATTGCTGTTTGTAGTGAAGGTGTTTTTCAGTCTCCCTTCTCGCAAGTACATGCTAATTCATGGAGCCAAGACACAAATCTATGAAGTATTCAACAAATGCACTAGGACAGTGTTTACCTGTTTACTGCATGCATACAAATAATTTGCTTGAAAGTTTGGAGACTGGCCTGAGTTAGGAAATTCAGGCCATGGACAAACAAGGACATCTTTGTTTTTTGTCAATGTTTCCTTCCCGATGCTCTGAGGCTATACAGATAAGGAATGTTTCACAGAAACCAGTTAATGGCATGAATGTTTGGTGTGACGCTAGACCTACAAGCCTAGAACAAGGTAAATACTCCATTCTAGAAGCACCTGGATGAAGTCTGCTGTGCCTGTGTCTTTGGCATTCAGATCTTTAATGACTAAAACAATATATCCTTTATTAAGTTTCATTAAAATATATGTTTTATGAAAGGGTTGTCTTCCATATTTATGATGTGCTGACAGACTTAATACACAAAGAATAAAATTTAATATTAAATCTGGAGGATGGACAGAGGAGTCAGATCTCTTATGGAGATCATAGGTCCTTTGAACCCAGTACATTATCTCATTCCTATCTATATTTCCCAAGGACAATAGGGAGAAGAAGCTATTTTTGTTTCATTTAATTCAATGCCAAATGACACAAAATGACTCTTTGTTTACATTATGGTAATTGAGAGGATATGGGATATTAGAATCATAGATTCACATAAGGTCAGAGTTGGGAGGGCCCCTAATGGTAATCTTGACCAATTTGCACCTTAACAGGAATTCCCTATGTAGTATCATCAAGCAGTTTTGTAGATTCTGCTTCAAGACTTCCAGGGATGGAAAATACACTACCTCTGAGCCAGCAAATTCTACTTTGGAGCAGCTCTAAATTTTTAGAAGCTTTTCCTTGTGTCATCTAAATCTGCCTCTCTGGAACTTCCCCTCACTGCTCCTAGTTCCTCCCTCTTCCACATGATAGCCCTTCAAATACTTCAAGAATATCCCTCATCAGTCTTCCTCCTCCAGGCTAAGCATAATCAATTCTTTCAACCAAATCTCAGATCGTATCGTTCCTCGTTTTCCCATATTAATCACTTTCCTTTGGACAAACTCTAATTTGCCAATTTCTTTACAAAATGTGATACTTATAACTGGGCATATCGTTGTCTAACATTTGGATTACATAGAATATACTTCTTATTCATTTCCACATCTTAGAATATCTAGCTTCCTTCAAAGTTCGGCTCAGATGGTACCTCCTGCATAAGCCTTTTCTCAGTATTCAGGTAGGACTCCCGCTGCTAGTGGGAGGGTTTGCTGAGCCCTTTTCAGAGCTACTCATCTACCTCTGATGTCCACTCATCCTCCAGCTCTCACCTATGGCTCCAAATCCATAGCACACATATATTTATATTCTTTCATATCATTTCCTTCTATAGAGCGTAAACTCCTTGGCGTCAGGGACTGTTTCTTTTTTATCTTTATACTCCCAGTACTTGGCACAGTTTCTGGCAGATAGTAGACTTAACAAAGGTTTGCCAGTTACTTAGTTGGTTCTTTGAACTATTTCTTGCCCCTAGAATTGTTTTTTAAAAAATCTTTTTCAAAGGGTGAGAAAAGCCACTAGAAGTCTGAAAATTGCTATGGTCACCACAGGTGAACCAGTTGACTCAAAGTGAATATAAATAGTAATTGCTTCTCTTTTGGCCAGCAACTCTGAGGTCTTCCTCTCACAGTTTGATTTTGAGTGGGATGTGAAGCCCTCTCATGGAATCTGGAACTCGGCCTTTCTGTGAGTTAAGTGGGATGAATGGGGGTGGGGACTTTTCGACATAGCTCAGGGCTTCTGATTGACAGCTAGGCCTAAGTTTCAAGTTACTAAAATCACCTGAACTGTGTCCTCGCCAAATAAGGATAAAAGTTCTTAAGAATTGTTATTGGCTCAATTAGCATTTCCTTGTCCCTTGTACCTGCGTTAGATTTCTCTAGAGCTTGTGAGCCTGGACTCTACCAATGAGAGT
This sequence comes from Phalanger gymnotis, assembly GCA_028646595.1. Classification (NCBI taxonomy): domain Eukaryota; kingdom Metazoa; phylum Chordata; class Mammalia; order Diprotodontia; family Phalangeridae; genus Phalanger; species Phalanger gymnotis. The sequence continues at coordinate 153,356,203 of CM053623.1, forward strand.
GAAAGGTCAGTGGAGGGGGGGAGGAGGAGGGCGCATTGTGTTAGGGTATAAAAGCTAAGTTCTGCCCTCTGGGCACCTCTTGCTATCGATTGTCTATTGGTTCTGAGACAGCTCTTTCTTGCCAGATTGTAATAAAGAAATTTTCTGTTTCTACTTTACTTTGAGAGACCTCTGACTCTTAATTGCTGGCAGGTGGTCTCACCCCACACAATTTTTTTTTAAATTAAAATGCCATTCCCTGACTCACTTCTTAAACAGGCCTAACTACTGAATGGGCGCTGCCTCACTCAAAGTGAGCACTTGAAAAGGCCTCAGCTTAAAAAAGGCCAAAGTTTCCTATTGCCTCCTGGGTCATCTCCAGTCATCCTGATTGATATCTGGCCACTGGACCCTGATGGCTCTGGAAGAGAAAGTGAGGCTGGTGACTCTGCACAGCCTTCCCTCACTCAAATCCAATTCAATTGCATGTCATGGTCCTCTACGAGATTGAAGGACAAACCACAACAACACAACCTGTGAGTTGAAGAGCCAGTTGAAGCCTAAGGAGCGACATACCTGACCCAGCCCCACAATGAATTAACCTGGTAGCCAAGATTCTGTGTCCTGTAAGCAAGGGAATGACTCAACCAGTGACTACACCATACCTGGAAGTGAATTTGATGGGGAGAATAATTAGTAGCAATCATTTCAAAAAATAACCCCACTCTTTCCAGGGACTGATGTGGTAGAGAGAATGTGCCCTGGTTTGAAAGGATGTTTTTGTACTTTGGTCCTTGCTATATCTTTTCAGTAAGTATCCTTTTGTAAAAGCCAATTGATTTTAATTACTTTTTGATAATATCGAGGAGATGTCAACTAGTTAAATGATACTGGAAAGATACTAGATGACCCTGGCAAATAGTATTGGGTCAGTAATTCCTAATGATTGATAAGGGGTGAGGGGGCAGAGCACATTGTGAATAGGGGCTCAAAGCAATAGCATTAGAAGATAATGTCAATACCTCGGTTTTACTCCTACAACCCTGAGACAGGGATGTAGTAAGCTGTGATCTGGAGGACCCAACCCTCCAGTACGAACTCAAGTGCAAGTTACAATGGTAACCCTAGACATGTGTTGCACTTAGTTTTTTCAAACTCTAAGAAGGAATGGCCACTTTCTCCCAAGATCTCTGTCATTTCCATTTCAGCAACCAGTTCCTCCTCTTTTCTTGAAAGTCTTTAATATATGTCCACAGCAATTTTGTTTACATTTCTCCCTTCACTGATTTTCATCGAAATGTCCTTCACCATGCTTTCCCTCACAAGTTCATAGATTTCTACAAAAGAACACAGCTTCTTGATTTGCAATATTATTTCATTTTACCTAATCTGTTACTTTTAAATAATCACTTTCATTGCAGAACTTTAGTTGTGATTCACCTCCTACTAGTCTCAGCTATACTATAAGGATGCATTATTATATTTTTTAATAAACCAACCAAATTTCAATGGACCATTGGGTTTTGTCTGGTGAATTCCATGGGTGAGGCAACATTTCTGCACTCTACAAAGGGAGATTTATCTCATCATATATTTAGCCCAGGATTTTTTTTCATCACCTCAGCCCACATCTGACAATAGATAGACTTATTTTTAGACACAGATACAGAAACAATTGCCATGTAGTACAACAATGTTCATGCAAGTGAACACCATTTAAGATTTTAAGTGAAATCATTTACTTCAAGTTTTCATATAAAAGACATACCTATATATGTAAATACACACACACTTCTAGCAAATTAAGGAGTAGATTGATTCTTTGATTGAAGTTCTGGTCTATCATCTTCTATTTGCAAATTACATCAGCGAATGTGGAAACAATTTACAATCAATTATACTATAAATTAAGAATTCACAATACCCCATCATTTTTCCTTGTCATCACAGAAACCACTTCCTCAATATTAACTTCTGTTTTGTGATTAAAAGTAGACTAGCCAGACTTCCAACATATTGACAAGATTGCTTCTTAAAACAAGCACCCTTCCTGTAGCGGGAAAATACAGTGGGAGAAATGTAATATCTGGAAGATCACTTCCTCTTAATTGATAGCCTAGCCATCTTAATTGGTTTCACTGAACAATAATTATCAAAGTCTTAGACTCTGCCTCTTCCAAAATCCTTTCATTATTAATGTCCCTTTCACAATTACATCCTGCAGTGCCCCACAAATAAAATTTTGGAAGATCCATTCATCATGTTTGATCCCCTTCTGGTGATGAGTGTCTGTGTTTTGAAAGCCAGACAAAAGCATTGACTGACAACAGGGTTTTACTAGACTTTTCCAAGGTCACGTAGGTAGGAAGCAGAAAATCCAGAATTTGAATCCAGATCCTCAGATTGCAAATCCTGTTCTCTTTCCAGTATAATAATGCTGCTTCTGTCACCAATGTGACTCCTGCATGACAGTAGGTGACAGTGCCATCCCTATTACAGCATCACCAGAAACATGGGAAGTGGCCCTTTCTTCCTTCGTGCCATGCCCTTACATGGCATAAGGCCTTCGTTGGCTCCAAAGGGTCATGGAAGTTTTGAACACATCCAGCTTAGTTCCTCAGATCTCAATCAACCAATTATTAAACATTTATTAAGCAACCACTATGTCCTGGGCCCCAGATGTCAAAATGGTGAGCACCATTTGTAATAACAATTTGGCTAGCCAACAACAACCAGCACACAGAAGGGCTGCTAACATAGGTTCTTTGATCTGATTTACTAAGAAAAGCAACTTTAAGGGGTTAACAATTTCACTTCAATCCAACATACAAATATCATTCACTTAGTTCAGGAGGAAAAGCCAGCAACTCGAACTTCAGAGCAAACACAAATAAATTACAAACATCAACAGACAGACCTTGTCTGATTCAAATCACAATTCATAGATACCAGGAAAGCATCAACATGTGGGTTTACAAGCCGGGAGGCTCTCACTCACTGGAAGAGTGGCATGTGACTTGAGACTCTGGGCAGCTGTTAAGAGCTCCCCACCCCCACCGGCTTGTAAACCCAGATATTGATCCTTTCCTGGTAACTATGAATTGTGATTTGAATCAGACAAGGTCTGTCTGTTGATGTTTGTAATTTATTTGTATTTGTTCTAAAGTTCAGGGTGCTGGCTTTTTCTCCTGAACTAAATGATGTATATTTGTATGTCTAATTAAAGTGAAATTGTAGGGGCAGCTAGGTGGTGCAGCAAGTAGAGCACCAGCCCTAGAGTCAGAAGGACCTGAGTTCAAATCCGGCCTCAGACACTTGACACACTTACTAGTTATGTGACCTTGGGCAAGTCATTTAACCCCAATTTCCCTGCCTCCCCCCCTCCAAAAAAATTTTTTTAAGTGAGATTGTTAACCCCTTAAAGTTACTTTCCTTAGTAAACCACATCAAGGAACCTGTGTTAGCAGCCTTCTGTGTATTGGTTGCTGTTGGTTTTACACAGCCACAGTAGCTGCTAGCAGCTTGTTGCTACACCATTAGAGACTATACCATATAAAGATTATTTGAAGAACCTTGCAAATTTAACCAAAAATAAAGAAGAATTTAGGACGATATGCTAGCTGTCTTCAAGTATTTGAAGGGCTTTCAAGTGGAAGACGTTAGATTTGTTCTGCTTGGCCCTAAAGAGGAACAGTTGGCAAAAAGATTGATTTCATATTCATGGAAGAACAAGGTTCATAATAATTAGTGCTATCCCAAAGTGGAATACACTGCCATGGCAGGTTTTCAATTGAAAGACAGGTGACAATTTGTCAGTAATTTCAGAGAGGACTCCTGTATAGGTTTCCTTTGCTATATGACCACTTAGACACATTGACTCTTGATTTTGTCATCTTATTGTCTTCATTATTTGGGGAGTCTCGGGCCTATGTAGATTTCATGAGCCTCTGAAACAGCCTCTTCAACAGACTCCTCATTCTGTCCCTCACTACCTACATTTCTGGGTCCCTATCTTGCTGCTTCTCTTCAGACAGCAGCTATTTCCTGCAACTATTAGGACTTCAGCTTGTCCCCATACAAAAACATGGCCAGAGATTAGGGTCAATTAAGTAGGTCATTTTTGAGGGATATTGTCTGGATTGATTTTCAGTGATTATCAACTCAACTAAAATATCACTCCCACTCCCTCTTTGCTCAAAACTGTTATTTTGTCCTTAAAATAAAGCCATGATTAGGAGTCTTTTTTGCATCTGACTTCAATTCTTGAGGGATCTGTGATTTAGTTACTGTGGGTGTTTCCTCAGCCAATGTATATCCCCAAACATCTATGCTTTATTAGATCATAAACTGCTATAGCCAAAATTTTGTCACTCTGAAGCCAATTTGATAATTGGCCTCCATGTTTGCTCAAAGTTTTTCCATTTTTCAGGGAGCCTGCTTGAACTTATGATTTGGTACCACAGTTTCCAAAGACCAGAGTCACCACATTACAAACAGGAATCCAAACAGGACATTAACAGAGGCTGTACATTGGCAATATAGGATGATTTCTGCCTAGAAAGGCTTTGCTGATTCATATACACATAGAAGGCTAATTGCTTAATATTTTTTCCCTTTTTATGTCCCCAAATTGATTATAAATTCTTTAATGACAGGAATCATGTCTAATGCTTTTTCAAAGAACATTCTATTACATAACCCTTTAATCTATATTTTCACTACCAAATGAAATGGGGAGAGAAATGCATCCTAAAAATTGTGTTCTAGATATTCATCTTCATTCCCAAGTTTCCTAATGAGCTGTGAATTCTCGAGTTAGTTAGTTGGAACACCATCAGATGTCTCTAGGGAACTGCTGAAATCATCTGCAAAAAAAACTGATAAAGCCTTTCTCTTTGTAGCACAGGGACGTGTCCTTTTTTTCTGTAACAAACAAGTTCAGAAATCTTCACATTGATCCTAATATTTCCACTGTTAATTCTTCTGAATCAGTGAAGTTTAGCTGAGGGTTAGATTTAAAAGGGAAATTAATATAGAACATATATCTTTTAACATGAGGGTAAATTACTCTCAGGATTCTAAAAAAAAAAAATGACCTTACTGCTAATGCCCGTTGTATAGGTGAGGAAAATGAGACTTAGAAAAGTTGTATGTCCAAAGTTAGGTGACATACCTAATTTCTAATAACTAGCAATTGGCAGAGCAGGGATTCAAATCCAGGTTTTGGATTCCACATCCATATTTTTTCCCATATACAATACTTTCTCTAATCTTAAATGAATTAAGTTTGACTTATTTATGTAAGTCAAGCAGAATAACTTTTTAAGATCAATTCAATCTCATTGATCCAACTGTCCACATAAATATCCCTAAGGTATCTCAAACTCAGCATTACCAAAATAAGTCTATCTTTCCCAAAAAATCTGCTTGTTTTCCTAACTTCTACATTAAAAGCTCTACCATCTTCACCTTGGCTGTGAACTCAAAAGACATTTCACATTATCTAATATTACACACCAATGAAAAGGTGGGCATAGGGTAGGTCAGGAGAAGGGTAAATATTGTTCCAATTTTCAAAAATGAGAAGAGAATAGTGTCTGCAGCATTTAGACCAACAAGCCTGACTTTGATTCCTGGGAAATATCTAGAATGCATCTAGAAGGAACTGGGTCCAGAAAATCTAGAAAATGAGAGGGTGTTTGCAAAGAACCAGCATCTCTATCAAGAACAGCTCAAGCTAGTCTTACTTCCTTTTTTAATAGTTACTAAATTTGTAGATTAAGGAAATGTTGCAAATATAGTACAGAGATAATATGAACTACTTAGATGGCTGGACCCACAGAGTATTTGCTAATGGGCTGATGTTGATTCAGAAATCTGTCTCTATCGGAGTAAACCAGGGAGCTATCTACTGCTGTTCAACATTTTTTGGTTAAAACCAAAAAAGATATGCCTTCTTTTCCAGTTTTGCAGATGACATGAATATGAGAAAGACCAATAACATTCTGGATGACCAAATCAGGATCCAAAGATCTCAATAGGCTAAAACCCGAGTCAGAAAACTATAGTCCAAGGGCTAAATCTGACCTGTCACCTGTTTTCATGCAGCCAGAAAGCTAAGAATGCTTTTTACATTTGGCAAAAATGCAAAAGGACCAGATTTGGCACATGGGCCATAGTTTGATGACCTCTTGGCTAAAATAATAAGATAAATCTAATAAAAAAATTAAACTTAGTAAGGATGAATGTAAAATTCTACGACTGGGCTCAAAAAGCCAACCCCACAAAGTATAAGATGGTAGAGTAAAGGCTTTGAAAAATATTTGCACACTCCACTGGATGGCAAGTTCAACATGAGTCATGTAACACAACAATGAAATAAAGTTAATGATCTTCTAGGCTAGAAGGAAAAGAACCCAATGCCACAGAGGCTATGTTGTATTCTGCTCTGGTAAGACTCCATCAGTTCATTTTGCATGGCCCATTTTTAGACAAGATTTGCTCAAGTTGGATCACATACAGAAGAGGGCAAACAGAATAGGGAGAGGACTGAAGAACATGCCAAATAAGGATTTTTAAAATGGAACTAGAAAAGGTTTGAGGCATGGTGTAGAAAAGAAGACCTGGGTTGGGCAGGGGAAAACGGTTCATAGATTTAGAGCTAGAAGGCAACTTAGAATTAATCTCATCCAAATCATCTTCTTTTACTGACAAGGAAACTGAGGCCTAGAAAAGTTAATCACTTGTCTAAGGTAAAACAGGGAATAAATAGGAAATCTAGGACCCATGTCCTCCTCACTCTAAACTCAATCTTCTTTTCATTGTACCAAGTTGCTTCAACTCTTTGAAGGGCCATCAAATAGAAAATGGATTTCGATTTGTTCTGTTGTAATGGTAATTAAGGTGGGACTTTTTTACTGTTTTATCTTTTAGAATGCTAAAGTAATCAAGTGCCTTTGATTAAGTCTTGCTAGCTACAAAGCTGCAGGCCCACACTCTTTTGCTAACTAGGTGTGAAGCTGCAGGCCCATACCCTTTTGCTAATTAAGTGTCAAGCCTTTGGGCCCTAAGAAGGGTATATAAGCTCAGAGGTTAGCATTTTGTTTGCAGCTCTCACTCTCAGTGTTCTGTGATTTGGCTAGATGAGACTATGGGCAGCCATCCTTAAGAGCCCCTCTGGCTTTGGAAAAACCCAGAAGTTGGTGCTTCCCTGGTAACTCTGTTCTGAGATGTTGGATAGAAAGCTAGAAGCTTGTCTCCTGGTTTGCATTATTTGATCTGTTGATATTTTCTGTTCAGGGTACTGGCTTTCCCCCTGAACCAAGTAAATGTTTGATTAAAGTGAGATTGTTAACCCCTTAAAGTTGCTTTCCTCAGAAAAGCAGATCAAAGAACCTGTGCTTGCAGCTCTTATTGCTGGTTTTGTTAGGACTTAAACCTCAGCAGCAGCTGCAAGGAGCATTGTCGTCATATCTGTCTGGCCCAATAGGGCAGAGCTAAGCAAAATGGGTTGAAGTGGAAGAGAGACACTATTAGAAACAATGCAGAGACAAATGTCCTAGTAATGCAAGCTGTCCAAAAGTGGAAAGGACTACATCAGGAAGTTTAGTAGTGGCTTCTCTTTCATCGAAGGTATTTGTGCAAAAGCTAAGACAACTACTTGTCTGGTGTTCTGCAGAGAGGATTCTCGATCAGATTGGTCTAGATGTTCCCTGTGCTTTCTTTCAACTCTGAGAGTCTCCAATTCCGTGAACTCGAATAACTTACAACACCTTGAATACAATACATCTCCAATCATTTTGCCTTAGTATTGGCTATGTCCCATACCTGTCCAGTCATCCTGATCTATATTTTAAACAGGACCCAGATGGCTCTGGAAGGAGAAAGTGAGGCTGGTGACTCTGCACAGCCCTGCCCCACTTAAATCCAATGCACTTGCAAATCAAGACATCACACTCCTGAAGACATTGGTATTCTTTGAGAATGAAGGACAAGCAAGCTGTGACAAACAATCCCCCCACTGGGGACCCAACTAGCCAGTTCCAGCTAGGCAGTGCTGCTCCTTCCTTCCTTCCTTCCTTTTTTCCTTCCTTCCTTCTTTTCTTCCTTTCTTCCTTTCTCTCCCTCTCTCCTTTCTCTCCTCTCCTTCTGTCCACATAGGAACTCGTACCCTTACCCATGGGTGCTCTGCCCAAAGGAATATATTTTTATATTCTTTTGATTGCTGAAACCTCGGAAGACATCTTGGCACTTTTGGGCTAGATTTCTTTTTTTTTCTCTTCTCTACTTAATTATTCTATCATTTAAAAAAAAACTGGGGCAATTAACTCTTTTGCCCCATGTAGTTTCATTTATGATTTCTTGAAATACAGCATGGAAACCCAGTCAAATGGAGCTACTTGACCATGCCCCAAACCCAAATCACTCTGGCTCTCACTGATTGGTCAACAATAGATCCCATTCTAAGCCTCACTTGGTCATTGTTTGGGTTTTGATAGTTCAGAGCGAGTGTAGATAGCAATTGTTTCTGTTTTGTCCAGAAACCCTGAGAGTCTTCCCCTCCCAGACTAATTTTTTTTTTTACTTTTTGCCTCATTTCTTACCTAACCTTACTCATTGAATGGGCGTTGCTTCCAGCAAACTGAGACCTGGAAAAGACCAAAGGCCAAAGTCTCCCACTGCATCCAGGGCCATCTCTAGTTATTCTGATCTATATCTTGCCACAGGACCCAGATGGCTCTGAAGGAGAGAATGAGGCTAGTGACTTTACACAGCCCTGTCTCACTTAAATCTAGTTCACTTGCAAGTCAAGACATCACCTTCCTGATGTCATAGGTCCTCTTCAAGAATGAAGGACAAACAACTCCCATACCTGGAATGCTCTATTCTCTTACCCCCACTTCTTAATATCCCTGGATTCCTTCTAGATTTATTCAAATCTTACCTTCAGCAGGAGGTCTTTCTTGCTCCCCTGCTCCTAGCTGCTAATTCCTTTTCCCATCTGATTATATACTCCATATACTCTGTGTGTGTGTGTGTGTGTGTGTGTGTGTGAAACTAGATACTTGCATGTCTCCCCCATTCAAATGTAAGCTTCTTGAGAGCAGTGACTTTTTTTTTACTTTCTTTTATATAGAATGAGGTAGGTGGGTGCTATTTTGTTTGTCCCATGTGGTTTGCCCAGATGTGGTTCACACCAAGGCAAGAATAGACATTCTCCAAAGCATGCTTTAATTTGTTTCACAAAGGGAAGCAGGAGGTTGAGGCCAGAGGCTGGCCACTCTGGACTCCTCAAAGAGAGGAGGTCCTGAGCTCAAATTATATGTATCATCTTCCTTAAACATTATTAGTCATGGGGAAGTAGTTTCTCTATATATGGAATAGAATATAATGGAAAAGGAGGATCCAAGCCATATATCCAAGTTTTGACTCATTTCCCACCAAATGCCAGTTTCACAATGAATATACACAAGAAATAGTAAATAAACAAATTTATCCAAGTCAATACAGAAATCAGAAAAGGAATATATAGGAGAATATATATTAGATAATACACAGTGAAGAAGTTCTCTCATTTGGGAGCAAAATATCAGTTCAACCAAGAATGAGAGTCCCAGATAACCCCTCAAAGTCTCTACTATAGCAAGCTTGGAATACAGACATATTAGAGATTGCCAGCTCCTCTACATGTCAGCTTCTTCCCAGAAAAAGGACTGAAGATACATTGAAATGGATCATCTTCTCTCTTGAAGCTGGGAGTCCAAAATGATCAGGAACTATTTTCTCTCCTACTCTTGCTAACTCTGTCCTCCTCTCTGGCACTCAGGAGAGGCATTGAATAATCAGGCTCCACCAATAAGGAGAAAGTCCCATACAATTGGCCCTTTGAATCAAGGGTTACACTTTACATCTCCATCACTTAACATAGTCCAAGAACATAGTAAGTGCTTAATAAATGCCTGTTTATTGACTGACCCAAATTGATACAGAGTAAATAGTTACCAATTTCTCTTTAATTGAGCTGGTAAAATTGACTAAATAATATTGGTGGAAGGTTCTGATTGCAATCAAATTAGACTTGGTTTTGCATTACCCTTTCAATTTAAGCAAATATATATTTGCATTTATATATGTGTGTGTATATATACATATTTTAAAAGATATGTAGAACAAAAGTTTTCAATAAATGAAAGACTTAATAAAGAGAATAGGCATCCTGCTCAATCTTTCAGATTTCTATAAACATAGCCTCAACTAACCTGGAATTTCCAGGAAAGAAATGTTTTCCCTGTTTCTTAAAATACCCTGATCAGTTAAATACCTAGATACTAGAGAATATGCTAGAATTATGGACCATTTGTAAGTAAACCAAACAATGGCTATATAAAAAGTAAAGTCTGCCATACTTTCTTTTTTCATTTAAAGTTTTAAAATATCCTAGACAGAAATGCCAAATTCTTCCCTACGGAGGCACAGGGCTCCCACTGACCTCTCAGAAGCTACGTTCAGAAGAGAGAAAAACACTGCCCCAAAGCATTAAATTTAGGAATCCATTTAGCTCTGAATGGGGAGTGGAGGAAGCAAAGTATAAATAGCATCTTACGAGAATCTAGGTTCACTAACTTTCAATTTTGTAGTAGCTAGAACTTCTGATCACTATTATAAACAGTGCATAGATTAATGTAGACATATCCCTGTGAAGAGCATAGCTTGGGGCAGAAGTAGAGGAGGAAACAAGGGGAGGAAATAATTAACTAAAGTCCACCCCTCAAAAATCAAAATGTTACATACAAAAACATTAACTATTATTCTGTTAATGTTTCTGTTTGGTTGTTTTAAGTAAGCAGCTCTTGCATAATGACTTTGTTCATTGTAGTTTTATGTACATGTCTTTTCTTGAGGCTGTTTATTCCTTTTCTGCATTAAGGCCTTTAGCCACAAACAGCAGTATCTCTTGATTTTATGAGCTTCTCTTCCAGTTCTGAAATGTAAACATCTTATAAAATTTGTTAAAATTCAAAGTTTTATTTGCTAAGGACAGAACCACTCATTGAACCCACCAAATAGAAATATCAACAGTGTGATAGGGCATGCTTTTGTAAAAACCTGATTCCTTTCAGAAAATTTTTGTCAGCAATCTATCTGTCAATGGCTAGTGTAGCCTCTAATAGCAGTTCAACAAAATTTCCCTGCTTCACTGACTTCAGCTCTGATAGATACATTAACACATCCTAAGACCCTTTCAGTTGTGAGAATGTGCACTACTTATTTCATCAAAGTCTGAGAAAAAAAATCTCCGTAAGCCTTAAAGAACTAGATACATATGATTTATTATTGTGACAAAAGAAGAGGATGTAAAAGGTGGACCACTAAAATAGGAGTCGTAAGTTCTGGGTTCTAATCTAATTCAGCTATCAATTTATGTGACATCATAGCTCTCTAGGTCTCAGATTCCTGATCAATAAAATGGTCCATAATAATGACTGGCCCTACTGATCTCATAATAATCCTAACTCTGTGTCCCAGCAATGATATGAACAGAAAAATGGACTTATCGAGGTAAAAGTGGGTTGCACAAGTTCAAAGTACTATAGACATCAAGATACTATTACTACTAAAATATGGCTATTGATTTCAAATATAATACTATTGATGATGTTTCCTCTGCCAGAACTTTTATTATTAAAGACTGGAGTACCCAATTATTCCTTGAATAACAAAATCTAGAGAGAATTAGTGGTGATTCCCATTCTATAACAAATAAAATGTTCAGAGCATAGGAGATTCTTCCTATATAAGATTGTATACGCACAATTTTAGTTATTGAAAATTTCTCTATTTGATCAAAGTCATATTAGAGTTAAACCCTACTTAAGTCACCAATGTGAATGGTAAAGCAAAGATGATCTATAAAATGTTCGACTGAAATGGTACCTCTTCTGGAAAAAACTTTTAGAGAGATTGTCCAGTATAGGAATGCATATTAAGACATGAAAATATCATTTGTTCTATTAATGGCCAGAGAGATAGAAGAAAAGCTAGCCAAGGAACCTCTTGTCCACCTCATCTAAATAACGTGTCTTCATTGATTTGGGAAGCAAAGTAAGTTTAATAAAACATAGACACAATAAACAACACTGAAAAGATATTTTATTTACTTCTAGGCATAGAAATGTAATCCAGTTGTAGTATATGCTTAGGGAAGAAACCCTGAACCTCAGCAAAGTTGTTTCGAATCGGACAAATAAAAACATGAAAGCCTTTAAAGAGACTTATCAATTAAATTTGCTGGTTAGAAAGTAGAGGAGAGAAATGTTAACTCATCTAATTTTCTAAGTTGCTGCTTACTAAACAGTAAGGGTCAAAGTTTTACCCTTATGGAGTTAAAAGCTCAGTTAAAAGACTATTTTCCTTTTCTCCTGTCTTTTTTGTCCTCATACAATAAGAATGTCTTCCTGTTTCCTCAACCTTAAGGTGACCCTTTGCTGCAATGTTATTTTGGCTCTTTCTTCAGGCAGCTGCGGTGTAGTGGGAAAAGAACTAGAGTCATAGTCAGAGAACCTGGGTTTGAGCCCCTACTAAGGTACTTACTACCTTTGTGAGTTTTGGCAGATCACTTAAACTCTATGGTCCTCAGTTTCCTCATCAGGACTAGGTGATTTCCGAGGTTCCTTTGACATATGAAAGCAAAGCAATCAGGTTGGCTTCTGAGGCCACTTTATGCTTTAATTAATTCATCCCTCTACACCTTAGTTTCTCACCTGTAAAATAAGGGAGTTGGACCAGATGACTTCTGTGGTTCCCTACAGCTCTAATTTGATTTCTGTGGGTTTTTGCCTTACACTATTTTAGTGATACCCTGGATTGCTCAGGGGTGCACTAAAGAAGGAGATCCCACAAGAAAAGCAGTAAGGGTGTTTCTGAAGCCAGCAAGTTGTGGAAGAGTCTCTTTATATAGACTTTTGCTTGGGTTACCAAAATATTATGACATTGGCACCTTACCCAAATACCTCATTTTATCCTAAGGAGTAATATACAATAAGAGGTTGATAATTATCAAACACACTGGGATATCAAGATTTTTTTCTTTTATATTTATCACCTAATTGGTCAAAATATACAATATTTTAGAGAAACTAAAGTAAGTTAAGTTAGATTTATGCCTTTAGTAGGTTTGTGCCAGAATTACTAGTCCCTTTCCCCCCACCAGGGACATTAACAGAAAGACAGAAACAAAGAGAGAGAGAAACAGAAGAAAGAAAGAAAGAAAGAAAGAAAGAAAGAAAGAAAGAAAGAAAGAAAGAAAGAAAGAAAGAAAGGAAGGAAGGAAGGAAGGAAGGAAGGAAGGAAGGAAGGAAGGAAGGAAGGAAGGAAGGAAGGAAGAAA
>CM053623.1:153378897-153402023 GCA_028646595.1 Phalanger gymnotis
TATGAATCTGTATTGGGTCTGTCTGTTGATGTTTGTAATTTGTTTGTAATTTGTTCTGAAGTTCAGTGAGCTGGCTTTTTCCCCTGAACTAAGTGAATGATATTTGTGTACTGAATTAAAGTAAGCTTGCCAATCCCTTCACCTTGCTTTCCTTCGCTAAAGCAGATCATAAGAACTTGTGTTTTTGCAGCATGCTGGCAGCTTTCTGGGTGCTGGCTGTGGGTGGATCTTATTCCCCCACAGAAGCTGCTAGCCAGATTGTGGAAATATAATTGGAGCTAGGTGGCACAGGGCATAGAACACCAGGCCTGGAGTCAGGAAGACTCATCTTTCTGGGTTTAAACCTGGTCTCAGACACTTACTAGCTGTGTGTCCCTGGGTAAGTCACTAAAACTGGAAAAGGAATTGGCAAACTACTTCAGTATCTTTGCCCAAAAAAAACTCAAAATAGGGTCACGAAGAGTTGGGCATGACTGCAAGATGACTAAACAACAATATTCAATTCCAAGATCATTCCCCTTTGCAAAGAAAACAGAAGCAAAGTACAAGTTGAGTAGTTGCGCCTTCTCTCAGTCCTAGCCACTATGTGCTATGGTTTTATTCAATCTCTGATCCTCTTCTTTTCCCCAAAGTAATTAAAAAACAAAAACAAAAAACAAAATTCTGTTTCTGACACTATTATTAAAGGATTGGACTCCACTGGTTTTGAAAACTTGCCCTATGTGATTTAGAGACCTGACACGGGTACAAATAAGAGAAACAGGACAGCACTTAGGAGTTGTCATGAAGTAATAACACAAAGGAATACAAATAGATACATAAGGAAAGTCACCTAGGACATTAGGCTTCCTAGAGCCACCATAATCTATTACAAAGATGGTTCTATTTTTGAATGAGTCTGAAGTAGAAGTGTCCCAGTAACCAAGAAAGAAAAAAAAATGTGACAGGCAATATTGCCACATAAAAACTTGCTTCTTTCTTAAATTATTGCCAGGAAGACATTAACTTCCCTCAGACTGCCTTTTGATAACGAGTTAAGAAGTCTTTCTTCTCCATATTGATTCTTGTCCAGTTCTGTTATGCTGTTGTTTTGTTGGTTAGTCATGTCTGACTCCTCGTGACCCCATTTAAGGTTTTCTTGGCAAAGATACTGGACTCATTTGCCATTTCCTTCTCTAGCTCACTTTATAGATAAGCAAAGTAAGGCAAACAGGGTTAAGGAGCTTACCCAGGGTCACACAGGTAGTAAATGTCTGAGTCTAGATTTGAACTCAAGTTTTCCTGACTCCAGGCCCAGCACTCTGTGCCACCCAGTGCCTTATTCTGTTGTACAGCGGGTTATTATTTCAAGAAAAGCAGCTGATTATAGAGGAAAAGAGACCCAGATGAAGTATCAGAAGATCTGGTTCTATTACTCTATTTGAGACTTTGGCCTCATCTGTAAAGTAAAAAAGTTGCACTAGAGGCTCTTTAAGGTCTGTTCCAGCTCTGATGACTATGAGCCTACATGATGGTTATTTCATGCAAAATAATTAGAGGGAAGGAGGGAACAAGCAATAGTTAAGCACCTAGTATATGCCAGGCACTGTGCTAAGCACCTTACAAATGCTGTCTTTATTTGATCTAGAGGCCTCTGCTCAGTTCAGAATCAGAGTTTCTTTTTTAAGAGGAAAAAAAAAGCATCTGGATAATAAGTTAAGCAACCAGTCCTCAGCAATCAGATGAGATAGTCCTTCCAAGAACGGATGACCACAATAAGGAAGAAGTTTGTACAGCCCTTGCCTAAGTGAGGCTCAAGAATTCACAAAGGATTTCCAACTATAAATCTTTCCCATCCAGAACTGGCCAGATTGATATTACTTTAAATAAATCTTTCTCCCACAAACTTTCATTTCCCCAAAGAACATTCATTTTCATTGAAGTTTAGATTCATATTAACTAGCTAAAGAATGCCTCATCTCATGTAAACACATTTCAAAAAAAGCATGTGAAAGAAATAATAATACTCCATATAGGGAAGAAAGACAATGAAAATGTGTTCATAATCTGAACTTCATGGCATGTTTGCACAGCTGTACTGTTTAATTGGTTTTTGCTATCTGCCTAGAAGTGTGAGAAATACAAGGATCAGATTGTTTTGTTGTTCTTTTTATCCCATGGGAAATTAGAGAAAGATTTTTATCGAAATCACGTTAGTTTATGCATGGAAGTAGCTCACCTTGAAATGGGTATTTTCCTATGGCCATCAGCAAATGCTACAAATCAGAGATCGATCTATTGTTTTGTTGATTGTCTAAACTTAAGAAAGTGGTGGAGAAAAACGTTAATAACGCAGATTAATTTAAAGTGTACTATGGGTGCATTTTTCTAATAAGAGGTCATACTGTTAAACATTTACAAGCTCACCCACACTAAAATTTCCTAAGACAGGATGAATGAACTGAGAGCATGAAGAAGATTCAGGCCTTCCGCACATGATCTGTGAATCAGAGAAAATTTGAATGAAGTGTTCAGAGAAGGGGTCAGGTGTCTGGTGTCAATGTATGGTGCTTATAAAGCTCACAGGATCAAAATAATCATGAGAAAAAAATCAATGAAAGTGTCTCCTGGTACTCTATATTCACATGTCCCCACAGTAGAACGTAAACTTCTTGAGGCATTAACATTCTTTAAAGTAGGGACTGCTTCATTTCCTGACTCCAGGCCCAGCACTCTGTGCCACCTAATGCCACCCAGTGCCTTATCCTGTTGTGCAGTGGGTTGTTATTTCAAGAAAAGCAGCTGACTATAGAGGAAAAGAGACTCAGATGCCTGGTGCCTTGCATACAGTAACTGCGTAATAGATTGAATTCAGCTTGGAAAAAAAGTCTCCTCCTCCTCCCCCTACTCTCCACACAGAATAGTCCCTCACTGGGCCCAATCTTTTGACAGTTCTGTAACAAATTCAGCCAATCAAGAGAAAGAAATAGGAAAACTACATTCTGCTCAAAAGCACCATTGCCAATGAAACAGTACTATCATTAAACCCCAAAACACAGTATCCAAGTTTCTAAAGGAAAAGATAACAAAACCACAAGACACATAAAATAACATAGTAATTATAGCTGTCTTAGATGACCCTTTCTCAGAGCCTGATAAATATAACAGAAAGATTAAAAAAAGCAAAAAATACTGAATTGAACAACCCACCAGAAGTTAGAGGCTTTATGATCTCTTATGAATGGGAATATTAGAGGAAACATTTCTCCACCTCACTGCACCTTTACAAAAACAGTCTAAATTATAGAAGGAAGAAAAATCTGAATAAATGTAAAAACAAAAATATTAAGCATCCCTTGTTGACCATAGCACAATAAAAAATAGTAATTAATACAGACAGAATAACCTAAATATCTCAAGAAAGACTAAGCTTTAACATAAGGAATAAGCGAATCAAAGAACAATGAATAGTCCCCATATACACCAATATATAGCAGTACTTTTTGTGATAGCAAAGAATTGGAAAAAAAGTAAATGCCATCTCTTGGGGAATAGCTAACCGGGATGTGGTACATGAATGTAAGGGAATACTACCGTGCAGTAGGAAATTATATATGTGATGAATACAAAGAACGCAAGACAATGGATAGAGTGTGGGGCCTGAAGTTAGGAGAACCTGTGTTCATATCAAATCACTTAACCTGTTTCCCTCAGCATTCCCATCTGTAAAATAAGGATAACAGTAGTGCCTGATTCATTTGTCGTGAACATCAAATGAGGTAATTGCAAAGTGCTCATTACAGTGCCTGGCATATAGCAAGTGCTATATTAAAATTATGTATTATTATTATTATTACATGAACTGATGCACAACTGATGCACAAGTAGAATCAAGAAAACAACATGCACAACGACTACAATAATGTAAATGAAAAAGACAACCTCACCAAAAAAAATCAAAAGTGAATGTAGCAAATCATAAAGATCGAGCATGACACGAAAGAAGAGATATGAGAGGGCACCAACCACTGCACCCCTTCATGGAATTGGGAAAGTCCCCGGGTGCTACACATGTTTTCAGACTTTTTCAGTATAGTGAGCAGTTGTGCTGATTTTCCCCCTATTTTTTTTTCTTTAAAAAATCCTCTTTGTTACATGGGATGGCTCTGTGAAAGTCATTCTGAAGGGGCAGCTAGGTGGCACAGAGAGTAGAGTACCAGCCCTAGAGTCAGGAGGACCTGAGTTCAAATTTGGCCTCAGACACTTGGCCCATTTACTAGCTATGTGACCTTGGGCAAGTCACTTAACCCCAATTGCCCTGCCAAAAAAAAAAAGCCATCCTGAAGCAGGGGATACTGGGAGAAACTATGATAATATAAAACAAAAGAAATCAATAAACTTATTTTTAAAAAGAAAAAAGGATAGAAACAATAAATAAATATGTCAAAGAGTATTACAACAATAAGACAAAATAATCAAATTTATGGAACACAAAGCAGACCTGCATTTAAATCACATATGTAAAAACATATTAATATAATGGGAAAAAAAGATTAATGAACTGAGATTTATCATTTCAAGGCAGGAGGGGAGAGAGCTCTAACCTCTCCTGTCCAAGAGGTGGGTTCCTTCAGCGAGAGACTTTACTCATGGTGATCAGTCAATAACCCTTCCCAGATTCCCATTGCTGATATCTTATGCAAATGAGTAGCTGAGAAAAAGGGTGTTGGGTTTGAAAAGGATTTGATTTTCTCAAAGGTATAGAGGCAGTCTGTACCCTAAAGTTCATACTCAGAACTTCCTGGTGCCAAAGCCATCTCTCTATCCACTACACCATGCTGCCTCTACAAATGTGCATCTATATGTATATACACACATATATTTGCTTATATACATATATGTGTACATATCTATATATGCAGCAATATGTGTGCACATATATGCATATACATTTATATATTGTATAATGTATGTATGTATATATGTGTATATGTGCATTATGTTGTTATTGTTCTCTCCCTTCTTAGTCTTTCCTATTTACCAAAACCTGTGCTTGCTCATGCACAATTACAATTTGATATGTATTCATTGCTGGAGACTTCCAAATAAAATCAATATCTATTCTTTTCCTCATGTCTCAGATACGTGAGGATGTGTCTCCTTTCTCTCTATAGATATCCAAACCATTTCCCTAATATTTCCTGTACCAGCATGAATCATGACAGACAAGGATTTCAGTAAGCCTATATATGTATGTGTGTATACATATATACACACACATATACATATGTAAACACATATACATGTATGCATGAGAAAGAGAGAGAGAGAGAGAGAGAGAGAGAGAGAGAGAGAGAGAGAGAGAGATCCATTGGATAGGAAGAAGCCAACAGGTTCTGCCAGCTGCCAGGACAGACTCAACTTCTACTGTTGAGCTCAGCCCTTTCCCAAAGGGAGAAGAAATAGTGGACCAGCTTAACAGAAATACGAGCTTTGATCTAATTCCTCTTTAACATGCAAAGGAGGGGAAATGCCAGGTTCCCTCCAGCTGCTCCAGAATTTCCCTATGCATAGTTCTCTGCCAGCAAGGAAAGTGGAGAAGGCTAAAGCCATTTCTCAGCCGACAGTTCTCATCATCTGAAACTGAAGTTCATCAGGTTGAGGAGGCAGGGAAAGGCAAGCCAGCACCCAGGCATCAAATACCCTCATCAACCCTGTCCACTTTCCTCCCATATGGTGGAAAACAATAACGGCTGTTCATTACAGTTTCTGACTCCTTTCTCCCAGAAGCCTCAAAAACACAGTCCCAGAAAGTGAAGTTCAAAACACGTCACCAACTGGAAATCTCTGGGATAGTGTATGTTTAAATCTCTCATCTCCATGACAATAGTGTGTGGACAGAGGGGCTGAGAAATCAGAAATGAAAGAGGAAGAAAAAAAATTCATCAAAGTAATCCTGACATGACACTTAAAAAAGAAATCAGCAAATACTCCACTATCCAACCTCACTATTTTCTGGGCTGGACAAGCAAAGGTTTAATAAATAAATAAATAAATAGGTAGGTAGGTAGATAGAGAGATAGATGAATAAATAAAAAAGAATGCAGAAGTAAAATACAATGAAGTAATCAGGAACCTGGACAAGAAGAGAGAACAGAACTTCAGACAGAGAGTAGAGAAAAAGGAGGGGTAGTTTCAAGTCAAGACGGTGTAGTAGCAATTTAGATTTATTGCTACTACAGATGGAGAAGAGAAAAAGTATTTTAACAATATTTGGAATAAAAATTATAATTATATAAATATATAAGCCCAAAAGCCATTTTCCAGTAGATAACTGGTTATAAGATATGAACAAACAGTTCTTAAAAGAATCACAAACCATTAACAACCATGAGAAAAACTGCTTCAAATCAATAATAATAAAAGAAATGCAAATTAAAACAACTCTGAGGTTTTACCTCACAACCAGCAAATAGACAAAGATGACAAAAGACAGAAATTATTAATTGCGGAGGAGGCTTTAAAAAGGCAGTGCATTAACAATCTGTTCCTGGAGTTACAAATCGGTCCACCTATTGTGGAAAGTATTTTGGAATGATGCCATGATTCAACATCCATAGCTTTTGATGTAGCCACCCTACTATGAGGTATATATGCCAAAGAGGTCAAAGACAGAACAGTCCCATGTACAACAGAATATTTATGGCAGCATTTTTCTGGTAGGAAAAAACTGAAAATGAAGCAGGTACCCATCAGTTTGGGGGTATATAAATGCAAGTGAAGATTGCTGGGCTTTAAGAAATGATGCCAAAAAAAAAAAAAAGTACAGAGAAGCGTGGGAGTAAAAATAAGCTGACGCGAAAGGAAGCAACCAGAAAAACAATATACACAGTGAGTTCCATAATATAAAGGGAAAGAACAATAACGACAAAAATCAAAAAGACAATGGCAAGACCACTGGCTCTAAAGTCAGAGAACTTGGGTTCAAATCCCACCTCTGAGGCTTACTGCAAGTTACTGCACCCCAAGGGACTCAGTTTCTTCACCAGGAAAATGAGAGTTGGATCAGGCGATCTGTGCAGCTCCTTCCACTGCTTGATCTATTATCCAATGAAATTACAATGAGCACATTTGACCCCAAAGGAAAATATGAGAATGTTGCTCCCTCTCAATTTTGGTTTACAGTAATGACTGTTAAATCCCGTGTTATTGTGACGGCAGATCCTCGGTATTTTAATTTGTTCTTTCTGACTGCTTCTAATACTTTTTCTTTTACACGGAAAATGTGGATTTTGGTTATGATACTCTTAGGAGTTTTCATTTTGAGATTTCTTTCAGGAGGTCATCATAGATTTTCTATTTCCACTTTGCTCTCTGATCCTAAGAAATCTGGGCAGTTTTAAGATTTCTTCAAATATTGTGTGTACACTCTTTTTCTGCTCATGGCTTTCGAGTAGTCAGTCAAATGAATCTTAAATTATCTATCCTTGGTCTATTTTCCAGGTTAGTTGTTTTTTCCTAAGAGAGATGATATTTTCAACCACTTTTACAATTTTTTGACTTTGTTTTGATGTTACTTGTTGTCTCATGGAGTCACTGGCTTCTTCTATTTGGCCCATTTTAATTTTCAAAAAGATTGCTGTTTGGATTGTACCTTTTGTGCCAACCTGTTAATTCCCTTTCTAATTCATTCCTCCTTAGTTCTCATTTCTTTTCCAATTTTTCCTCTAACATTCTCGTTTCATTTATAAAAACTTTTAAGCTCTTGCTTCATCTCTTCCAGAAATTCTAGTTGAATTTGTGCCCAAGCTGTGTTTTTATTTGAGGCTTGGCTTGTAGACATTTTACAATTATTTTCTTCTTCTGGGTTTATCTCTTGAGCACCATAATACCTGTCATCATAATAGCTTTTTATAGTAGGATTCTTTTTTGGTTGTTTGCTAATTCTTTCAGACTATTTTCTCATTTCAGATTTTATGCCAGGACCAGGCTATGGGCAGCACTTCTGGAAGGAAGGTCTGGTCTGGTCCTCTGCTTGTGGCATTGAGTGTTGAGTTATATACCAGGCCCTCAGGGACAGAGCAGCCTGGGGACCTACAAGCTTTCAGTGCTCCCAAAAGTGGTCTGAACCAGAGCAAAATCTAATCAATAATCCCATGGTCTGAGTTCTATAAGTTCCTGACCTGAGTCTGCGCAACAAAAAGTAGGCTGCTGCCGGACTCAATCACTATCAGCCAGCTAGAAAACTCTCCTTGTTCCGAATGACAGTTTCCCTTCCATTTGGGATTCCTGCCCTACTTATAACTCTGTAGGCTTTAGACTGGGCTAGAAACTGAAACTGAAATGCTGCTCTGCTCCTAGAGTTCAAGCTGCATAGTAGCTACGTGCTTCAAATTTGCTTCTTGCTCAATACACAGGCTCCCTAGAATGCCTTTCCTTGGTGCAGGTCCTCTCCACAATCCACCCTGGATATGTGACCTGGAACAAGGTAACAAGCAACTTTACTCTGGATTCTACATATACTCATGGAAGAGTGCCACAGAGTTTTGGGGATGTTTCATACAAACTATTCTTTCTATACCACCTTACTAAATACTTTCTTTTTAAAAACTAATCAAGCGTGGCTAACTAATTTGTCTTAATTGATAATCATTATGAAGGAAATACACTGATGGGGGCTCGTGAAGTATAACATCAGAAACAAGATAGCATTAGAAAGAAACACCACCCACCCCCTAGTTGCTCAGGGTTAACAATGGAACCCTGGGAAGAATGGTGTAGACACCCAACCTGCCATTGCTACTGGAGCTTAGGAGAGTAGCTCCAGAACAGATGCTACACTACACTAGAATTTCCTCACATTGGGGAACAGACAGATATGTGGCTTCAAAGATACATGTTGTAAGTTGTAGTATACGAAAGCAACGGAATACTATTGTGCTATAAGAAATGATGAGCAAGACGATTTCAAAAAAACCTGGAAAGACTCCCATGAACTGATGTTGAGTGAAGTGAGCAGAACCAGGAGAACACTGTACACAGGAGCAGCAACATTGTGTGATGATCCACAATGAGAGAATTAGCTCTTCTTAGCAATACAATGATCCAAGACAATTCCAAAAGTCTCATGATGGGAAATGCTACCCACACACAGAGAAAGAACTATGGAGTCTGAACGCAGAGTGAAGCATGCTATTTTCACTTTCTGGCAGAGAGAGAGAAGCAGAGTTTGTACCTTTCCCTTTTGCTCTATTTATTCTTTCGCAACATGACATGTGGAAATTGGTTTAACATGATTGCATATGTATAACCTATATCAGATTGTTTGCCATCTTGGGAAGGGAGGGGAGGAAAGGGGGAAGGGAGAAAAATTTGGAACTCAAAATCTTATTTTAAAAAATGAATGTTGAAAACTATCTTTATGTGTAAATGGAAAAAATAAAATACTATTTACAAAAAAATACATAATTAAATGTATAGGTCTTAGCCTAAATATCTGTATAGGGCCCTTATCTGTATTCATTTTATAGAAGCAGCCTTGTGCTGGGGAAAGTACTGACTTTAGAACCAATAAGCCTTATTTCAAATCCTGCCTCTGGTGGTTACTGAAAATCTTACCTTCAGTTAACCTTCCTGGGCCTTAACTTCCTGAGGGGGTAGAATTAAAAGGCCCCTAAAGTCCCTTCCAGCCCACCTCTATTCCATGATCTTGTAAACTGAAAGAACAGGTTTAACAAACAAAATTACAAATAGCTTCTCTGTGCCTCAGTTGGGAAGCAGGCACAGGAGATTTAAGCAAGGACACCAGGAACTCTTAGGCAAAAGGATGCCAATATTGTTCTGTCAACTTGAGGATTTCTAAGGTTTCATTCAGCACGTAGTTTCATTTCTAAGAAGAAGGAGCTTCATGTATTCGTGCATCCCGGGTTGTAGGACGGGTTATTAGCTAACCTTATAAACATGCACACAATTGATGGAGTTGATTTCATCTAATTATGCCTCAGCTACAGGTAAAGGCTTAAACATTCTCCAAAACATGCAGTATTAGTTATTACATTCACAAAGAAAAGTGTCTCTTAAAAGAAAAGTTATTATTGCAAAATTAATTATGAACCTGTTTTTATTTGTACAAGGGGATGAATTAAGGCAGTCATGACTGGCCCCAAAGTCCTCTCATGACAAAAACCTCCCAATCCAATCCTGCCAGAGTTGTGGTAGTTACTCAACTCTCACTCCATTCACTTCTCACCAAGTAGAAACCTATGGACTTGGTGAGGATGAGAAATATCTTCAGTACATTACTCCACCCATGCATGAACAAGCCCTTCATTTTCCCAACTCTGAACCTTTGTTTACACTATTCCTTACACTAAGAATGCCCTCTATCTCATCTTTACCTGTTAAAGACCTTTAGGATTAAAATGTCCTCTCTCCCATGAAGCTTTTCCTTAAATCATATATTCTAGGCCTTGTTTACCTCATCTGGGGAGATTGGACTACATGATTTCTGAATTCCTTTTTAGCTATTAAAACTTTGGTGATTCTAAGATTATGAAGCATTGTTCTCCTTCTATTGTGTCCATCCAGCTGGATTTATCAGATTAAGATTCTGAGTTTGTGGATAAGGGAGAAAAAGATAATGATATAACAAAGCTACATTTATAGAACGACCATTTGTCATCTACATACATCCCAAGCAATTTCACATGTGCTAGCAAATAATTGAACAAACTATCTATAGAAATAGCTTTGTACATGTACCCATTTTATTCTATAACAGGAAAAATAACCATGGGGTAGCTTAATTACTTGAGCATAATAAACTAGTGATTCAAAATTAGAAAAAAATAGAAAAACCCAGATTCCAAAGCTTCCCCAGGACCCAGTCCCAAGGGAAGTTTCAATATGAAAGTTCTCTTTACAGCCAGTCCAAAGGGAAGTGTGCCATCTGCTGGCCCATGAAGTTGTATCATATAACTACTGTAGTTTCAGTCTCAACAAGGTTAAAACTAAACTATTTCTCTACAAATGGTAACCTAAAAATTAGCATGCCATACTCTTGATGAAAGGTCCAAACTGATGAGCTTCGAACTGAATTAAAGTACCAATTATTGTATTCAGTGTATGTAATATAGCAGCCAAGAAAATAGATGCAACCTTAGAAATAGTATGTAACTTCTGATACGTACAGATTTTTTTGGTACATATAGCTGTGTGGTAACAAGGAATCCCTGTTTGTCTATGTCCTCTTCTGAATTTTCTTCTGCCCCCTTTTGTGTATTTTTAATACAGAGACATAACAGCTGGGAACAGGAAGGTCCAGCTGTGCTCAATCCCAGTCAGACCACATTTGGAGCATTTTGTTCAGTTCTGGGTGCCCCATTTTTAAAAGGACTTTGATAATAGCTAACATTTAAATGGTGCTTACTACATGCCAGCCAGCACTTTCCAAATATTATATCGTTTGATCCTCACAACAGCTCTGAGTGGTATCCCTATTTTACAGATGAGGAAACTGAGGCAAACAAAAGTTAAGTGACTTGACCAGTGTCACAAAGCTAAAGTGTCTGAGGGATGATTTGAACTCTAGACCTAGCACTCTATGCACTGTCCCACCTAGCTGCCCTATAATCATCAGAGAAAGACATCCAGAATAGTGAAGGGCCTTGAATTCATGCCATATGACGATCAGTTGGAGGAATGGAGAATATTTAACCTAGAAAACAGAAGACTGGGTGGAGGAGGGTATTCAATTATTTGAGGGGCTAGCATATGGAAGGAAGACTAGACTTATTCTCAGGGAGCCAAAGAGCAGAACCAGAAGCAATGTACAAATGAGACGAATGTACAAAGAGACAAACTTAGGCTCCATAGAAAGAAAAAAATCCCAGATATTAAAGCTTTGAGAGGCAGAATATATCTAAAGTCATTATCCAAGTCAGAGAAGTTTCATGTCCTCATATACAAACTGGTTGTGGGACCATAGGCAACTCACAAAATTTCTCTGTTCCCCTCAAAAAACTCTAAGATTGTAAGTTGCACTATAGTTGCATTGATGGAAGGAGTTTTCTCACCAGGGGGCTCTCTGTACCAATAAAATCACAGGTTCAGACACTCTCCTTTCCCCCTTCCCCCCAAAAAGTAAAGCTATGGAAAAATGTTGTGAGTTGCCCCTCACTTCATGTCTTTAAGCAAAGGCTGGATTACCACTAATCGGCTATGTCGTAGGAGGGAATCTTTTTCAGGTATGGGTTGGAATAAATGGCTTCTGAAGTTCCTTCCAACTGTGAAATTCTACGGTTCTATAAATTAAAACTAGGAGCCTAGATTAAAGAAATTGCCAAGAATAAATATAATCTATGGTAACTATCCAGCACACCACCAGATTGATCAAATCAATCAATCTACAAGAATCTATTAAATGCCTACAATTTGCCAAGCCCTGTGTTAGGTGGGAAAGATTCAAAGACAACAGTGAAATAGTCCTTGCTGTCCAGAAGCTTCAAGTATTATTTACTTTATTACTTCAAGCACAGATATTTCTTCCAGCAGTGCAAATCAGAACACTTTCTCTACCTTAACGGCCCAAAGAATTCATCCCCTGGTAGCTAACATTCTGAAGATGAAGCACTCTTATCTTGGCTAGGCTTGATCCTTGGACAGCAGATACAAAATCCTTCCCATTTTTTATGCTAACTAAAACTGATTCAAACATATCTTCCTCAAGAGAATGGCCTGCTTCTCCTTACCTTTTTTCTACTTGTAAGATTGGGCTCTGTCAATTACAAAACATTGTCTCCGGTTCAATGTAACTAACTTTATCTTTTGTTTTTTGGAGGGGATAAGGAAGAGTTGGCAAAGGAATTCTTTGAACCTTGTCAATGTCTCGAACCTTGCCCAAGGTTTTTCAAAAGCATAAATGAATTATTTAGATTCCACCACCACCACCACCACCACTACCATCACCCTTACTTCTTTAAATATTTACAAAACTTTTTTTAGATTAGTCAGGAATGATTTCCCTTGCAAAAAATGATGAATGAAATGGAATTGAAAGCTTTTGCTCAGTTTCCTGGAACCTGAGGCTCAGAGAAGGCTTCTCACAGGAAGACTACAGATTTCAATCAAGTTCTCTGTAAACAATCTTTATGAAGCTGCCTCATATTTAAGTAATTTCTGCCAGGGTGATCTGTGGGTGGCTACCACGGGCCTCCATATAATCAAAGAAGGGTTTCCATTCCACGAAACCCACAAAAAAGAATGTCCTAACCCCATCAAAGGAGTGAATAAATGAAGATTTGACATAATGCTCCTGAAAGGCTGCCAATCCCTGCATTAGTTCATATAACCTCAAATCTAGGCTAATAGGGTTTATGACAAGTGAGATTGTCTCAAGATTGTAGTCACTTGCAATGTTCTACATAAGATGTAGAGTTACAGTGGTAGGCAATGTTGAACCTAGGACCTAGGATCACAGTCTTCTACAATATTTAATGTGAGGGTGACCATGTGGTGGAGGAAAGAAAGGAAGCTTGGGAAAATATTGGGTCCTAAGGAATATTCCTCCTATGTAGCTTGATTTTAATAATTACCAAAAGTCAAAAACAATATGCCAGTTATATTCGAGGAAAAAACACATCTCCAGCTGTGAGAGCTAATTGCTTTTTTTGACTGCCTTTTGAGAGACTTGATTCTATCTCTAGTTGCTTTTGTCCATTTGTATCACCAGCAAAGACAGGGGGAAAAGGTTACTGCTTTAAGCAATTAACTATCTTCTCATGATTAACCACTTGCTTCAACATGAAATGTATTTAATCTACAGCTTTGAGGGCACTCAAAAGATTTTCTAACCTTCCTAGTGCTGTTGAAAGATAAGCATAGAAAAAATTACAATACTCACTAATCTGTGTAACATATTAAGCCCTTTTGCAGTGAAGGGAGCATTTTGTAACAGAAAGAGTAGTAGACTGGTATTAGTCAAGTCAGTAGGTGCTTATTAAGCACCTACTATGTTCCAGGCACTGTCCTAAGTGCTGGCAATACAAAGAAAGGCACAAGATGCACCCCCACCCCACCCCACCAAGGAGCTCACAGTTTAATGGGAGAGATAACATGCAAAACAAGTATATACGAACAAAATCTACACAGAATAAATTGAAGATAAACAACAGAGGAAAAGCACTACTAGAAATAAAAAGGATCAGGAAAGATTTCTTGTAGAAGGTGGGCTTTTTAGCTGGGACTGGAAGAAAGTCAAGGAAGCCAGGATTGTTGGGTCCAACTCTGGGCCACCCTATTTTAGAAGGGACAGTAGAAAGTCACAACATATTCAAAGAATGAAAAAATAATGAGCAGACCCAAACCATAAGTTATGGAAATCAGTTGAAAAAACTAGGGAATGAGTAGTCCCCGAGAAAATACTTAGCTTAAACTTGGAATCACAGAATCACAGAGTATGAGAGCTGAAGGGGCCTCATAAAAAGGACTCACATATTCAAAAATATTTATAGCAGGTCTTTTCATAGCAGTCCAAAATTGAAAACTAACAGGATACCTACCTATTAAGAGATGACCAAACAAATCATGATGTATGAAGGCAAGGGATTACTATCGTTCTGTAAGAAGTTATGAATTGGACAGTTCCAGAGGAAACTGAGAAAACTCATTATGAAATGATGCAGAGCGAAGTGAAAAGAACTAGGAAGCTTGTACAGTGATAACAAGATTAAAAAAAAAACTTTGGAAGGGAGCTAAGTGACCATCTACTCTGACTTATAGACAAAAGGAATCCATTCCATGACACGTCCAACAGGTGCTTTTCCAGCCTCTTCTAGAAGGCCTCACCCATTCCACTTTGAGATAGCTTGAATGGTCAGAAGTTTTTCTTGCCATCAAGCCCAAATATCTTCTTTGCAATGTCTAAATATTCTCCAAGTTCTACTTTCTAGAGCACATCTCATCCCCTCTCCATATAACAACTGTTTAAGTAGGATACTTAAAGATAGCCATCATCTCATCTGTGAGTGTTCTTGTCTACGGGCCAGACTTCCCAGTTCTTCTGATTATTTCTTCTCTGCCATAGACTCAAAGTCCCTTCACCAGGTGGTCATTCTCAAGCTTATCAATGTTTGTTGTAAACTGTGGTGTCCAGAAATGAACACTCCACATGAGGCCAGACAAGGATAGAGTACGATGGAACTTCTGGTGGTGTTGTTTAGTCATTTCAGTCGTGTCCAATTCCTTATGACTCTCTTTGGAGTTTTCTTGGCAAAGATACTGGAGTGGTTTGCCATTTCCTTCTCCAGCCCATTTTACAGATGAGGAACGAGGCAAACAAGGTTAAATGACTCACCGAGGGTCCCACAACTATTAAGTGTCTAAGGCTAGGTTTCAGTTCAGGTTGTCCTAACTCTAGACCCAGCACTCTACCCACTGTGCCACCTAGCTACCCCAGTGAAACTATCACCTGACTATTCCTGAAAGCTATGTGTCTCTTAATGCAGCCCATATGTCTTTATCCAAGTCTTTAATGTACATGACAGCATAAAGCCTAGCACAGATACTCATGATACTCCACTGGAGACTTCTTGCCCCAGTAATATTAACTATAAACAACTATTCAACCAGCCAGACAGTGCTGAATCCATCTTATTGCATTATCATTTAATTCATATCTCTTCATCTTCTCCCACAAGAATAATATGAGATGTTATATCAAAAACTTAAGATTCTTCTCAATTACTAGTTTAGTTTTCCTGTCCAAAAAAAGGAAATGAGATTAGCTTAGTATAACCTTGTCTTGAAGCTCTTTGCAATCGCTGCTTCTTTTTTTAGATATTTAACAATCATCTCTTTAATTATCTCTTCTAGGATTTTCCCAGGAATAAAAGCTCACTGGCCTATGGTTTGTAGTCTGTCCTCTCCTCTTTTTTGACAATTGAGGTCACATTTATCCTTTTCCAATTTTATGATTCCATTCCTTTGTCTTATGATCTTTCAAATATCATGGATGGTGGCTTTTTTTCAGGACCCGAGAATGAAGTTCTTATGAGACAAATGACTTGAATTCATCATAGGTGCTATCTTATTATCTCTTTACTTATCTAGGTATCAAGTCCTGTTTAGCCATTTCTGTCCTTACTTTTCTAATGTAATGATCATTCTCCTTTGTAGAGAAAACTGAAACAAAGTAAGAATAGAGTAATTCTTCCTTCTCTTTGTTGTCGTTCTCATCATCCCATCACAAGCAAAGATCCCTTCTCTGATCTTCCTTTTTCTCCTAATATATCCTTAATATACTCCTTTTTTGAACCTCTGTTTCCATCTTTCATCCAGTTGCAGAGGCAACTTATGGGCCTGCTCCCACTACAGTATAAGATTTTACCTTCTCTGTCTCCAACCTAGGGAGCAGTTAGGTAGCATGGTGGATAAGCCTGGAAAAAGAAAGACCCAAGTTCAAATCCTGCCTCAGACACTAACATGTGACCCTGGACAAGTCACTCACTTAATCCTGTTTGCCTCAGTTTCTTCATCTGTAAAATGAGCTAGAGAAGGAAATGGCAGTTGCCATGGCCAACTACCATTGCCAAGAAAGCCCCAAATGGGGTCTTGAAATGACTGAATGACAAATTCAGGCAAAGTCACCTCTCCTAGTCAGGGTGGTGGTCCCTAGCACCCATGGGTTCACCATTTGGGTGTCAGACTCGATGTGGATACCTGATCAGCAATAGCCCACTACAGCTTAGGATACCCAGGGTCAAGACATGTACCAGCTTCAGGCTCCCCAAAAGCAAGAAATACAGGGATACACCATAATGCCCAGTCATTCTCAATACACATTTTAAAACCTTTTTTGTAGTCCTTAACTTGCCATCCCAGCCTCAACTCTTTCTGAGCCTCAGCATTCCTGACACTATTTTTATAGGCCTGTGCCACGATTTTATAATTGCTTCCTATTCCCTGGCTTTGATTTTTTTTTCCAAACATTTTTTTTAATCTGATGCCTCTACATTGGTCTCTTCAGACAAACTGTATTTTTCCTCTTCACTGGAATTTTTTTCCCATTGTTCCTTCAGAACATCATAATTGAGCATCTCTCATCTCTCCTGGGATGACTTCCCCCAAAACATTTTGCCCATTTTATGCTATGTATCTTTACTCTGAACTGGGGGGGCAGGGAACCTATGGCCTCAAGGTCACATGTGATCCTATAGGTCCTCAAATGTAACCCTTTGACTAAATCTAAACTTTACAGAGCATTTTTTTTTGTTCTACAAAGTTCAGATTCAATCAAAAGGACACACTTGAGGACCTAGAGGGCTACATGTGGCCTTAAGACCACAGGTTCCCTATCACTGCCTGAGTGGTTTGAAATCTGCTTTTTCAATATCTAGGATGTATTTTAGATTAGGATCAGATATCCTTTCTATATCACAAACTCTAGGAGGGAATAGCCACTTGCCTCTATGGTTCCCTAATTTCCACCCTAGAAATCCATTCATCTGTGTAGGTGAGAATCAAAGCCAGAAGAGAATTTCCTCTTGTTTGATCCTCTACCTTTTGAAGAATGGAATTCTCATTTTTAAAAGGAGGTTATTAGCTGCTCTGCTTTTGGCAGGGAGAACTCCAGAATATGACGGAGTAATTGAAGTCTCTCATCACTACTATATCATTCTTCAATGACAGGCTTGTGATGTTTCCCAAATTCCTCATCTATTTCCTGAGTAGAACCCCCCCCCCCGCCCATGTGATCCAGCCCAGTTTTCCTCTTTACTAGCATTACCTCATGCTCTATACTTCTCTGGAAGCTTTTCCTAAACAAAATTTACCAGTTTTGTGTCTTATTCCCTCAAAGTAACTAGCTAGCTAATCTCATAAACAAATTCATGCCAAAGTGTTAATGCTTCTGACCCAACTTCAGTAGCACATGAAATTCCTACTTGGTCCTTATGACATCCTAAGGACCTCTGGACCTTGACTTCTTCCCTACCCAAGATTCTGCAGTTCCCTGGAGCTGCATCTGACCTATTTATATAGGATACAAGGACCCCCAGGCCTTTCCCATCCATCCTGCCTCAACATACCCTTAGTACTGCCAGGCCTTTCCACTTGCCTTGCAACCAAACTTTGTTTTATGTATTGTCTGCCCCAATTAGAATGTGAGCTTCTGGATCAAAGATGTTTCATTTTTAAAACTGGATATCCCCAGCTCTTATCAGAGTGCTTGGCAAAATAGTAAGCCCTTAATAAGTGTTTTTTTATTCATTTATTCATAGTACTGTGTTTGTGTTAAACTAGAACAAAGAATCTTTTTTTTCTACTAAGCCTTCCTAAAGCATCATAAGCAAATCGTGTTCTTATTTTTGTCTACATCCTTCAAGAATTTTTTTCAAGAATTTCAAAGAATTATCACATACAGTTATAGTTATTATTTGGGCGACAGACTTCTTCCACAAGATGAAGCTTTACTTTTAGGCCTGATTGAATGACCTCACTTTCTCAATGCCATTCAAAGAGATACACCCTTTCAGCCACTTTCTAGGTACCACTCAAAGCTCCTAAGACACTCCTTCCTAAATACAGAACCCTTTGTTTCCAAGGCCTGGGTGGGGGAGGGGGAGAGTGATCAGCTCTATCTCGTAGATATCCTTGACTTAGGCCACTCCTGAAAATATGAAGTCGTTCCATCAAATATGGGTTCCAAGATTTAAGAGGTTTGGGAAGAGATGGGCATGGGGATGGGGGAAAAAATGATGAACTTCAACCAATCTTGTTGAAGATCCCCCCCCCTCTCCTCTCATCTAAGTTAGGAATCAGAGTACCTTCCCTCTATTATCTCCAATTTATCCTAAATATAGTTTGTCTGTATATGGTTGTTTACATGTTGTTTCCCCCATTCCAGTATAAGCTCCTCACAAGCAAAGACTGTATTTTGCCTTTCTTTGAATCCCTGTTACTTAACACGGTGCTTAATAAAGTAGGTGCTTAATAAATAGGTATTGACTGACTAACTTATGGAAAGTCACTTCCATAAGTAAGTTGGTAGCTATAAGCTCTTAAAATCTAGAAGTGATCTAGACCCTGGAATTTTAAAAGGGAGGATCATATGTCTCCAAAAGTATAATTCCCTCCAAAAAGTACTCCTTCAATGCCTCATCAAGGCACATTAGTGGCACTATGCTTTCAAAAGCCCTAGCAATGGAATACAAGCTCTGGCAGGTTCTATAACACTGAACCAAGTCTGCCATATGAGGACTAATCTAGCTAGGTATGGAGGAACTCATCACTCATTGGAAAGCTATTTGGTGATAAATTCTTTGACCATGGTAACCGAGGAAATGAAGAACAATATGAAATCATTTTAAGTCCTATGAAGGCCCATTCGATTTCTATAATGATGGTGGTAGAGCAGCTAAAAAGGAGGAAATGAGTACTAATAATAAAAAAAATTTAGACCATCTCTAAGAAATTTTGGCTCTTGGTGCTCTAAAAATATTATTCTTGTCCAATGGCTAACAAGTGAACATACTACTAGAGGAAGTAAATCCTATAAATCTTGACATTCTTACATCAAATGAAACCAGAAGAAAGAAGTTGCAAATACAAGGTAGAATGGCTCACAGCTACTCCTTGGAGAAGCAAAGAAAGGAGTCAGAGGAATTGTTTTTGTCGTACACTCAAAGTCAACAAGAACCATTATTTCATAGGACATTGGAAGATCTCATCACAGAGCTCATGAGAAGTATTTCCAAAAAGACCACAATGAAACTAATTGGAGCAGATGTAATAACATTGGCTGATGAGAACTGAGAAAACCTATGAGGAACTCAATAAGGCCCTCCATTTTAATAATGATATTCTTGTGTGTGAGAGTGTGTGTCTGTGTCTGTGTCTGTGTAGTTATCCCTTCTATATAGTAGGGGTTAGGGTGGTAGTGCCCCTGTAATCTGGAAAATCCATGTAAAATTTTTTGGCCCTCCATTCATACTAGAGAAGAAGGCCAAATGGCATTAAAAGATAAAATATGTTGAAACTATACATATATTTTATGCATTTCTGAGTTTCTAAACTTTTCCTGTGTCATCTGATGGCCTTTGTGTGTTGTCTGTGGCTTCTGCATTTAATTCCTTATAATGACCCATAATATATCGAAACCATGATGGAGAAAGTTACAATGTAGAAAGGATAACTGTGTATATATAAATATATTGATGCTTGGTTATTTCAATGCAAAGATGGGAATAGAGTAGGAAGATGAAAATATATTGGAAAGCATGGGTCATAAAGAAGGAATGAGAGAAGCCAAAGACTTGTTGACTACACAGAAATTAGGTTTAGACCAACATCTTACATCATTTATCACAATAGCCCCAAATGAATGCATGACCTAGGTCATATAATAAAGTAATCAACTGATCAGGGAAGGTGACAGCTTTCACAGCTATGGATCAGGGACAAGTTTTGGGCCAAAAAAGAAATAGAGAGGATCACAGAAGATAAAAAATGGACAATTTTGACTATCTAAAATTGACAAAAAGTTTTGTACAAATAAAATCAATGAAGTTAGAATTAAATGGGAAACAGTTCACTGGGAAACATATTTGCTGCAAACTTTTCTGATAAAGGTCTACTATCCAAGATATATAGAGAGTCACGGTGAGACAAAAAGAAAGGGAGGAAGGAAGGAAGGAAGAAAGGAAGGATGGAAGGAAAGAATGCCAGTAAAACATTTAAAAATTACAAACATTTAAAAAGAGAGAAAGAAGTTCAGAAAGGGTCACAAACAAATATGGTAGTTGAATATTACCTTGTTATATTATATACACACTGAAACTATGTACAATAGAGATATAGTTTCATACATAATCTTTTTTTTGTTTTTTGTATATGGAAACATTTGTTAATGTTTGTTAAGTTCATAATAAAAAAAATTGGTGCTAGTATATTCTCTCAAAATAGTTTACATGCTTCTTTCAGATAAATCTGTAGAGGTGCCCTTTGGAGACAGCATACTTCCATGTGATATATTGAAATACTGTCTGCCTTTTAGAAACATCCAAATTACAATCATATGGGTAAGCAGCACACAAAAGTTTTGATGTATAAATTATGGATCAAAAAGTTTATGAAGCAATTCTTCCCTCCATTACTAGTGAATGAACACATTTTATTTTCTATTTTAAAAAATCATTAAGTAATGCCACTCATTAAAAGATTCAATTAAACATACAAAGTTTGTCCCACCATGACCTATATTATCTTGCTCTATTAAAAACAATGTTCTACTTTTGTTCAGTACTAGTCTCAGGAACCCAGGGAAACAATTTCATTAAGAAAGAAAAGCATCTAGCTCTATTATCTCAGTTCAGGCCTCAGGGGGTACAAGCTTTGCACTGTACTGAGCACAAGATGGGAGGAAAAGCACAAAAGCTGTCATATAGGCACATATCCCTATATGTAAGCTTTCCCTCATGGTTTCCTTTCTACCTCAAAACTGCACGGTGCTTACACTCAAGCTGAAAGGTGACACTTTAGTCCAGTGAGTGCAAAGTGAAGATCCTGGATGTAGCCTGTCTGAACTGAGAAAAGTCTGCTTTTATCTTAAAGTGATATCTTACATACAATCTCTGTTGAGCCACTCTCATTTTGACATGGTAGAACTCTCATAACTTTCTTATTCTTCCTATGACTCAGACCCCCTCTATCTGCCCTAGTCGTAAGACCTAACTGAAAATTCTCAGTGGGGTAGGGTTGGAGAACCAGGGGTAAAAGTGTTTTTTAGTAATATGTCATCTGCAAAAATGACCATATCACTATCTCCTGAAGTGACTGAGCGGATGAGATGCTGAACTTGAAGTCAGGAAGATCTGAGTTCAGATCCTGCCTCAGACGCTGTGACTCTGGACAGAATCACTTAATCTCTAACAGCCTCAGTTTCTCCATCTATAAAATGGGGGTAATAATAACACTTATCTCACAGAGTCATGAAGATCAAATGAGATAACACATGTAAAGTGCTTTGCAAACCTTAAAGTACTATATAAGTGCTAGCTATTTTTATCATTGTTGATATTATGAATGGGAATTATTGCTTAGCTTATTGTCACTGAAAAATAGTCCCACAGGGAAAAGAGCAAACAAAGAAGAAAATTGAAGTCATTGCTCTTTGCTTTGCTTGTCAGTAGGTGATCTCCAAAGATCAGAAATAATTTGTTTTGATTCAACAAGTTTCTTCTTGTTGAAGTTGTGTGTAAACTTCTGTAGTTTAATATATGCTGTAGAGGCGCTTTGTTTTTTAAACGACCTTCTAGTTGGCTTTATCTAATGTGTGTGAGTATTACTTTTTCTTGTAGAAAAAGAAAACTTTTAAGGCCAAATCCAAATGTGGTACATATACCCAGGTACGAGCACAGAAGATGAGTCAAGTAAGTGCCTGGACTAAATAGGGTATGAATTTTCTGTGGCAAGGTACGACTTCTCCTTGTCATTGGTCCTAATTGTGGTCCACTGAGGTGATCTTTGTTTAGGAAATAGCACTGAGGATCCCCGAGCTGATACTTCCTTAATGATAAAATTCACAAACTTGATCTGGCCTTTGAAAGGGAGCTAGCAAAAGACAGATGCGGAAGGGAAGCAAACACAGACTCAAACTGAGAAACACTGCCTCAGAAACATCATATTGCATTTGGTACCAAAGAGAAGCCTTTCAGCCTCTACTGGGAATTACATGCACCTAGAACAATGATCCTCAACCTAACTTCCATGACCTCATTTTTAAAAAATATTTTAGTGTCTCCGGGGGTGGAGCCAAGATGGCGACTGGAAAGCAGTAACTGGCATGAGCTCCCCACCAAGTCCCTCCAAAAACCTATAAAAAAATGGCTCTGAACCAATTCTAGAACTGCAGAACCCACAAAGTGGCAGAGGGAAGCAGGGCTCCAGCCCAGGACAGCCTGGATGGTCTTGGGGTAAGGTCTGTCCTGCACGGAACTCCCAGCTCCCAGCTGAGGGGAGCGGAGCTGAGCCAAGCAGAGCCCAGCGCGCGGCGCGGACCACAGATCGCGGACCGATGAGACCAGGAGTGGAGTGGAGAGTGCCCTAGCATGCTGAATTACTGAGCTGTGGCATCCACCAGACCTCACAACCCA
>CM053623.1:153402523-153433329 GCA_028646595.1 Phalanger gymnotis
ACATATATATATATATTTAGAGAGAGAGAGAGAGAGAGAGGGCACAGGGTGAGTTGAATATGAAGGGATGATATCTAAAAAAAATCAAATTAAGGGATGAAAGAGGAATATATTGAGAGAGGGAGAAAGGGAAGATAGAATGGGGTAAATTATCTCATATGAAAGTGGCAAGAAAAAGCAGTTCTGTTGGAAGGGGAGAGGGGAGCAGGTGAAGCGGAATGAGTGAATCTTGCTCTCATCAGATTTGACCTGAGGATGGAATAACATACACTCTCAGTTGGGTATCTTACCCCACAGGAAAGAAGGAGGAAGGTGATAAAAAAGGGGGGACAATAGAAGGAAGGGCAGAAAGGGGGAGGAGGTAATCAAAAACAAACACTTTTAAAGAGGGACAGGGTCAAGGGAGAAAATGGAATAAAGGGAGATAGGATAGGAAGGAACAAAATATAGTTAGTCTTTCACAACATGAGTATTGTGGAAGGGTTTTACATAATGATACGCTCATGGCCTATGTTGCTTGCCTTCTTAGGGAGGGTGGGTGGGGAGGGAAGAGGGGAGAGAATTTGGAACTCAAAGTTTTAAAAGCAGACGTTCAAAAAAAAGTTTTTTCATGCAACTAGGAAATAAGATATACAGACAATGGGGCATAGAAATTTATCTTGCCGTATAAGAAAGTAAGGGAAAAAGGTATGCGCAGGAGTGGGGTGACAGAAGGGAGGGATGACTGGGGAACAGGGCAACCAGAATATATGCCATCTTGGAGTGGGGGGAGGGTAGAAATGGGAAGAAAATTTGTAATTCAAACTCTTGTGAAAATCAATGCTGAAAACTAAAAATATTAAATAAATTAAATTTTAAAATATGTCTATCCAATTGTATGAAAGAGGAGCAAACAAATGATAGAAGTGACTGCTTCTGTTATAAGCAAGTATGATTACTATCTCTCACAACATCCCTGCCCCATTAAAAAAACTTATTAGTTAAAAGTTGCAATATTTTGCAAACAGATGTAACATTTTAAGACACTAATTTGTAAACTTTGTTGAATAAAACTACACAAATATGGAATTAAGGGTGTCTAAGTATAAATAGCTGTGTCAAAAGAAGGGAGGGGGGTAGGGTGTGATTTTGAAAGTCTGATGATTCCTTTAGAAATAACAGTGGTCCTAAAGTAATGTTTTTCTTCCTCTAGGCATGAGTCATTTCCATGGCAACTCTCCATCTGCTTCCCACTATTTTCACAGGCTTTTAAAATTAAGCTTGCATATGTCATTGTTTCAAGATTATTTTTGCAATTGTATAAACCATATGGCTCTTTGACAAAGCCAGTTAAGCCAATAACATTAAGGAAATATTTAAATGTCACAACCCTTATGTAAGAAAAAAAAGCGAATGGGAAATGCTGTTTCCACAAACAAGTTTCTCATCCCTCCTTGAACTCAATGCCTAGGGGACCATCTTTAGATTCCAAATCAGAGGATATTTTAAGTTATACGCATAAGGAATTCTGCACTTGAGCTCAGAGAGCAGCCACAGTCTATACAGAATAAGATTTCCAAACATGTCTTTATATAACAATATAGTTAAATTATTGTGCAACTAATCAATGTGAAACTTATGTTTGCCTTTAAAGAAATGTAGAGAGACCGGGGACTTTGTTGCTGACAGGAATGCATGACAAACTAAGAAACTAAGACAAAGGTCATCAGCTGTACTGATTCCACCTGGACATTGCATGACAACAAGAGGCATTATGAGAGCTAAAAGTAACCCTGTCACTCCAGCACCACATAATTCTATGGCAATGCTTGCTGGGCATCTGGGATCCAAGGGTTACAAGAACATACAGAATCAGAAATGTCTAATCTGGCTTGGGTGCCTCCTTCCAGGACAGCTTTTCTACCTCTGGCCCCAGTGGACCTCCTGCTCAGTGCAGCTTCCTGCTCAGATTGGTGTGCTCCTCCCTAGGACTTCCATTTAAGAAAGCTCCCGCATCAGCCATGCTACTGCCCCCTCCTTTCCTCCTTGCTTCCCATCTCTGTTTTTGTGTTTGTCTTCCACCATTAAAATGTAAGCTTCTTGAAGGCAGGAACCATCTTTATTTTTTGTTTGTATTTGGATTCTCAGTGTTTAGTCCAGTACCTGACACATAGTAAGCAATTAATAAATGCGTTGTCTAACCTGGTGAATCACAGAGAGCAAAATGTGTGCCTATCTGCACTTATCGGCTAGGAATAATGGGAAAAATAGGGACATTCTCAGGTGGTTGTCCACAAAACGAAGACGCCTTTGAGTCCTATCTAGGACGTGCCAATTATCTAATGTAACTGTAACGGGGGGCTGAAATGGAGGAGGCTATTTAAAAAAAGCAGCAGAGGACCTGCTGTCAACCTCACATGCTCCCTGCCAAAACTATTCTACACACAATTTTTTTGCACTTGTGTAAAGTGGAGTGCCCAGGGTGTTTTGAAGAGATGAAAAATAAGGACTAGGGGTATTACAGAACTTATTTCTAACCCTTGAGGCAGCTAAGGCAGGAGCTAGAGAGCCCAAGGGAAGAATGAAGAAAGAAAGTTTGAAAGATACACAATATTAGTCTGAAGCCTCTGTTGACTTTTGAACGCTGGTCAGTGGGACCCGGTCAGCAGCTCTGAGTTTATGGCTAAGAGGTGAGCTCTCTCCTTATAAGGGAAAAGCTGCATAGCAGCTATACTCCAGCAGATGGTTCCACAGAGCGGCAACATACTCTAGAAAAAGTGAAGATCAGCAAATGATAGCAGAGAGCAGTGGTGATGCCCTCCCAAGGTAGAAAATTTAGTGCTACAGAGATTATGCACCCATGCCAGGGCAAGGCCCTGACTGTATCATACGCGAAAATTCCTTCAAAGGCTCGTAGTGGAAGAATCAGTAGCCCTGCTGTAGATATTGACAGACTGATGTTTGATGTACAGGGAGAAAAAAGGATATATAGATGGGGGCACCTGGCAATGTTTGAATGAATGGTACAGTCTGCTGAGTAGGGTCAGCTGTTACTGACAGGGAAGCTATTCAAGTCATGGTTAGCAGGAAGAGAGGGAGATCTATGGATGCAAAATAAACCAAAGCTTAACTGGCTCTATAACATGGCCATCTAAGTGAAAGAAGGAGCCACCCAGGAGCACTCAGATTCAAAGGCAGGAACTCATTAGAAGACTTGTATGAACTGATGTGAAATGACTTTGAAATTAGGAAGTTATGAGTTCAGATCTGGCCTCATTTACTAGAGATGCAACCCTAGGCACATCACTTAACTTCTGTTTGCCTTGGTTTTCTCATCTGTAAAACAGAATAATAGTAGCAGTACTTCCCAGGGTTGTTGTGAGGACCAAGTAAGGTAACGCTTTTATCTGTAAAGCATTTTAAAATCAATCAATCAATCTATAAACATTAAGTGCCCACTATGTGCCAAGCTAGGTGTTAAGTGCAAGATCGTCCTTGCTCTCAAGGACTTCAAAATCTAATGGGGGGAGACAACATACAAACAAATATATACAAAGCATACCATATTCAAGATAAACAGGAAATGATTAACAGAAGGAAAACAGTGGAATTAAGAGGAGTTGAAGAAGACGTCCTGTAGATAGATGTTCATCCACTACAGGCATCATGAACTGTGATCTTCACTCTCAAGACTTGGCAAGAAAAGAGGGTAGAGGAAAGAACTAGAAAGAGAGCAACTGTCTCGGTCTTACCTTAAAGACACAGCTTTTTCTGTCTTCATTGGGCTATGCAGTCAATCAAAGATGGCTACACCTACTTACTTGATAGGAAAAGGCAAGATTGGAAGGGAACCAGTCTTAGA
Source organism: Phalanger gymnotis (assembly GCA_028646595.1). Lineage (NCBI taxonomy): Eukaryota > Metazoa > Chordata > Mammalia > Diprotodontia > Phalangeridae > Phalanger > Phalanger gymnotis. The sequence goes on from CM053623.1 coordinate 153,406,365, forward strand.
AGCAGGGTACCTCCAAGTTAGGAAACCTCCTTTTACACACATACACACACACACACACACACACACACACACACGCACACGCACACGCACACGCACACATGCACATACTTTTGAATGCATTTATAATTTCAAATCTGTTATTCTTTTTTTTTCAGGGAATCTACAATTTTGGAGAATTTCTTCCCCTATTTTTTTTTTTTAGTCTGACAAATTTCTTCTTTGAGAGCGCCAATTTCCACTCCAATTTCTCCTTTTTTCCTTGACTTTTTCTTTACATTTGATTTACATTTACATTGATTTTCTTTACTGCTCTTCTGAAACATCGTAGCGTTTCTTAAATTGTCCCATAGTTATTTCTAAGAACATTGTAGAATTTATCAAAATATTTCTACCTCTTTCAGGGACTTTTCATCTTATTTCTTTTACTTCACACTACTTACTCATTGTATTCACTCATTTTCTAGACGGTTCACTCATTTTTTCCTACTTTTCAGTCTCATTGATGGCTTTTCTGTGATAACCAGCCCCTTCCCTTCTGTACTAGACAGCAACAATAAAGGCCCAGAACTCCTAGGTGCCTTCCTTATCTATAGCCACATGCTATATGACTTCTAGACTAGTAGGACTAGGCGATTTTTCTAATCCCTCTTTGTTAAGGGATGAAGTTATACAGTGGAGTCATTGACAAGGGAAGAAACCAAAAAGCATGCACAGCTGAGGTTATATTCTACCTTTCATTTAGCCATCCTACTGGAAATTCTTTCTCTTATGTCTATAACATTATAGCAGGCATGACACCTCTGGGCTCTTCTCTCATCCACTCTTTTTCCCATTTAAACTATAGACTACAGGCTTCAACCAAGTGAATCAGTCAGAACACTGCTAAGTAGAGTAATATATACAGCTAGGAGTAGAAAGTCAGTAACTTCAATAAGAACTCATAAAACACCCACTCATCATTTCCCACTCAGGTACTTTCCTAAACTTCATCATCTCAAGAAACTTATAATTCTGCAAGATGAAATCACCTCAGAAACTCATACTTCTTCAGCATCCCTTGCCTCTGAATAATGTCATTGAAGCTAAGGGAGAGATGTTTTTTTTTTTTTTTAGGAGGAGAGGTAAATAGTAAAAAAAAAAAATACTTCAAAGAAGACAAGCACAAGGACTGAAAAAAGGCCATTAAATTTACCTACAAAGAATTGGTTGGTAACCTTGGAGATGATAGTTTCAGATGAGCAATGGGGTCAGAAACCAGATTACTAGAGATTGAAAGGTGAGTGTAGGTGAGGAATTAGAGGAAATAAGAATGGTTGGCCATTTTTTAAAGCTTGCTTGGATATGAGTGGATGTAGAAGTACAGGAACATAACTTGAGCTGATGGGATGGTCAATTAAAGGACTTTTAAGGCTAGAATAATTCTGGTTATGAAGGTAGTCAGCAGGGCCCTAGCTACCAGTTACAAAGATAAGAAAGATGGAGTGGGAGAAGGAAGAGACAGACAGATGAAGAGTAATCGAAGGAGCAAACTACCAGATGGGACAAGAGGGAATAGGCTCAAGGACACAAGTAGCCTCAACAAGGAAAAGATCCACCTCTTCAGAAACTGAAGCAAAGAAAAGAATGGGGAATATTAAAGGCTTTTGAAGTGTAGAACCAGTAAGAATTAGAAATCCAAAAAAATAGCCTCTATATTCTTAATGAAGTAAAAGGTTATGTAGCCTTTCCTCTGCCAAGAGAGAAAGAAGAGGGTAAATAGGTAGCTTCGGAAATTATATAACTAATCTTAATAATTATTTTTTTTGGACATGGAAACTCATGAAAAAGATATAAAATGGCTCTCAGTCCTATAAAGGCCCTTTCTTGTAATGTGCCAGTGGTGGGAAAAGGGACAGAGAATACTAAAAAAAATTAGGTTTTAGAGTATCTATAAATAGTAATTTAATAGTTGATACTCAAAATGTTGGATCCTTATCCAATGATCATTGAATGGCATACTCCTTGCAAAACTGAATCAACAATTTTGACATTCTCACTAAAAAGAAACCTAAAAACAAGAAAGTTGCAGCTAAATAGAAGTATGGCTTACAAGTCCTTCTTGGAGAGGCAGATAAGAGCAACAAGAAGCATCATTTCATGGACTACATGATAATTTCATCTTATAAGGCTCATGATAAGGGTAACCAAAAAGAATACCATGAAAATTGCCATTTATGTACCAACATCTGTTGCAGAAGACAAAGAGGTAGAAAAATTCTACAAAGAATTTGACGGTACCTTCCCAGTTGACAAATCCCTTTGTACTCAGTAACTTTGCAAAGGCAAAGATAAAAATATGTTGGGAAATATGTTTGGGATTAAGAAATGAAACAGGCTTATAAACTGCTTAGAATCCTAATGTCTATATGTAACGAACGCTTCAGTAAGAAGTAGAAAGTACTAAACATGGTAAGCCCCAAACAATGCCATGCAAAAAAATGAAATGAATCGTATTGTAAAAGCCAGAAAATAATTCATTACTGATGTAGAGATCATTTCTGAATCAAACATCTGATCGTTCATTGTCTTGTAGGAGGAAAAGTCAAAATTAAAACCAAGATAGGAAGAACAGAGACGAAAAGACATTATATTTAGTTAACAGCAACTCCAACTTGGCCCATAGTTTACACGAGGCAGAATGGTTTCATGAAAAGAATACTAGACCTGGATTCAAATCCTATCTACAAAACTTACTAATTATGTGACCACGGGCAAGCCTCTTAACCTCCCCAAGGCCCAGTTTCATCTTCTTTAAAATGGACATAATCATACCTGGTGTGCCTACCTTACAGGGTTGTTCTAAGGAACAAAAGAGATACAATGAGTGCTGTGTTATTTTTGGGTTTTTTTTTTTAATTTATAGTTCAGATTTGTGAAGCAATTGTGTTACTAAGCACATGTATGAATACACAATGTGGATAGAATACCAGGCCTGGAGTCAGGAAGACTCGTCTTCCTAAGTTCAAATCTGGCCTCAGACACTTACTAGCTGTGTGACCCTGGACAAGTCACTTAACCATGTTTGCTTCGGTTTTCTCTTCTGTAAAATGAGTTGGAGAAGGAAACGGCAAAACCCCTTTAGTATGTCTGCCAAGAAAACCCCAAATGGGGTCACAAAGAGTTGGACACAACTGAAAAACGGCTGAACAGCAACAAAGCAATGTGTTAAATAGATTTGTAACTTCCTGCCTCTGAATTCTGCATCTGAGCTTGAAAAGTTAAGTTCCCTACTTTATATGGTCCTTGCCCTCTGATTTCTTAGGTCAGTCAGAGTCATTTTTCAGACAGACTGTTAGAAACTGATCTATGATAAGTGAACAGTGCTCCGTACTATGCATCTTCATTTTGTTTTAAATTCTACTGCTCTCAACATAGAAAATGTTTCAGACTTCAGGCTTTATGGCGACTTAATCAAGATGCCATAACTTTAATGCCCACAGCAACAGCAATGTTGTTCCTATTTTCCAATTATTTGTGTAGGTGGAACGACCATTCCAGGCTCATAGAAAATACCAAGCCAACTTCTGCTGATATTAAATCTACAACAAAAGAAAAGCTTTGCAGAATTCTTCGGCTGTCTCATGAATTTCAAAGGGAACCATAAACACATTGGCTGCTTTGGAGCCTTCTCCTTTGTCTTTTACAATATCAGCTAACTTTCCTTCTTACACTCTCTTTTGGAGAGCTGGTCCAAAAGTCTCTGAGGTTAAAAAAAGTAATTTCATCTGCAACAATCTGCAAACTCCAAACAGATCAGAATTACAAGGCATGATTCCAACTTCATTTTCTTGCAATCTGTTTCAAATCTTTTCCTCGATTTTCCTTCATCCCCCTCTTTAAAATTTCCAGTGCCCAGGAACACTGTTCCTGCTTTTCTGCATAAGAGCCAATGTGACAGAGTAGGTCAAGGAAGTCAGGAAGTTTAAAGTCAGGAAGTCCTAGATTTTGGTTTTACCTCTGGACACACACTAGCTGGATGAACCTGGGCAAGTCAATAAAGGTCTCAGTGCCTGGAGCAACTCTATGAAACTCTAAGTTGCAGGGAAAGTGCTGACTTTATTTAGTATGGAGAGATTCTTCATCTAGCAGTTCCCTGTACAAATAAAATGAGTCAGTCACCCAACAAGCATTTATTAAGTGCTTACCATATGCCAGGCATCAAGCTAAGCACTAAGGATACAAAGAAAAGCAAAAAAGCCTGTGCCTTTAAGGAGCTAATATCCTATTAAGGATCATGCAAAATATATATATATATATATGTATATTTAGTGCATGTATGTATATATATGTGTGTGCATATTATATATATATATATATATATATATATATATATATATATATATATATATATCAATGGAAGGTAATCTCAGAGGGGAGACACTAGCAGTAAAAGGGCAGGGGGTGTTAGGGAGAAGAAGGAAAAAACTGGAAAAGCCTTGCAAAGACTGGGATTCAAGCTGAGTCTTGAAGAAAGCTAGTAAGTGGAGGTGAGGAAGGAGAGCTTTCCAGGTATGGAGAAGTCACTGAAGAGGTATAGAGTTTGGAGATGGAGTATACAAGAAACAGCAAGAAAGCCAAGTAGTGTACATGGACAGGAAGAAAGTAGAAGACCAGAAAGAGGAAGGTGCAAGGTTGTGCAGCGTTTGAAATTCAAAACAGAACATTTTCTATTTCATCATGGAATTTACTGAGTAGGGCATAATATAGTCAGTGCTTTAGAAAAGTCATTCTGGCAGCTGAGTGGAGGATGGTCTCTAGTGGGGACACATGTGAGGCAGGAAGAGGGCTATTGTAATGATTCAGGCAATCAATGATGAGAACATGCACCATGGTGGCAGCAGTATGAATGGAAAGGGGATGCGTGGGAGAGAAGTTATGAACAAAATCTGGCAATAGATTGGATGTGGAGTGACTTCAAGAGAAAAGTTGAAAATAATGCCAAGTTTAAGATCCTGGGAAACTAGGAGTATGGTGGTGCCTTCAACAATAAAGGGGAAGTTGGAAGATGAAGTTTTGTGGAGGGTTTGGAGGGAATGTTAAGTTCTGTTTTGTATGTGTTGGGTTTAAGCTGCCTAAAAGACATCCGGTTTTGAGATATCCAAGAGGCAATTAGTGATGTGAGACTGGAGCTCAGAAGAGAGACCAGAACTATAGATTTGGAAATCATATGAATAGAGATGATCATTGAATCCACAGGAACTGATGAAATCACCAAGCAGTACAGAGAGGGGGAAGAGAAGCCTCTCTCTGTGTCCCTAGCACTTAGCACAGTGCCTGGCATGTACTAGACTGCTTTGGAGTTGTGCCAGTCATGATGGGAGAGGGAAGGATAACAGATGGACAGTCCAAAAGCGACACTGACAACCAGAAAATTTTGAGTAGGTAGAGGAACTAAGAGAGAACACAGAAAAATAAATTATGCAGATGAAAAGACATAAATGGCCTTTCCCATGATTCCCATGCCTGGAATGAATTCTCTCCCTACCTCCATATCTTAGACTCCAGAGCTTCTTTCAAAGCTCAACTCACATGTCACCTCCTCTTATAACCTAAGTTTGTCCTAAACCTGACTCCTGAGCTGTTAGTGACCTCTTCCACCCCCAAAAAATAGACATATGTGTGCATGTTTATACACATACATATGTGTGTGTATTTATACACATACACATATGCATGCACATACATATATCATAGATGTATATTTATATGTATCTGCCCTATAAAATGTATGCTCCTTAAGGAAAATAAATGTTTTTCATTTTGTTCTTGTATCCCCAGAGTACAGCAGAGTGTTTTGCATATAATAGGCTGGTAAAAAAAAAAGTTGAAAAGCTCTACTATAGGTCTAGGTATAATCTACAGGTAGATTGATTAATGTGTTCTTAACTTGAGAACAAAATAGTAAAATTATTGTCAATCTAACACACTTAAGTTTGCTTTTGACCCAAGTTCGTAGGGAGTATAGAATCACACAAACTCCCCACCAGAAGCAACCTCAAAGGGCATTGAGAACAAGTGAAATCTGAGTAATTATTCCTCTGCTACATCCTTAACAAGCAGGCAGGTAGATTTCACTTGAAGACCTTTAATGAGAAGGAATCTACTGCCTCCAAGGCAGTCCATTCTACTTATGGACAGGTCTAATTGTTGGGAAGTTTTTCCCTACATCAGGTTGACATATCCATGTCTGTACAACTTCCACCCATGGCTCCTGGTTCTGCCCTGTAAGGCAAAATAGAACAAGTCTCTTACACAACAACCTTTCAAATACATGAAGATTGTGTGCACTCTAAATCTTCTCTTCTCCAGGCTAAATATTCTCCTCATTTTCTTTAATCAGTCATTATATGACAAGATCCCAAAGCCTTTCACCATTAGATATTCTCCAGTTTATTACTATCCTTCTCAAAATGTAGCTATCAGACCTGAATGCAGGACTCCAGATACAGTCTGATGAGAACAGAGTAGAATGAGACTATCGCCTTCCTTATTCTGGTTACTCTTTCACTAACGCAGCCTAGATCTGTATCACTTTTTTTAGCTGCCATACCACATTGATGATTCATATTGAGCTAGCAGTCCACTAAAATCCCAAAATCTTGTCTTGGAACTTCTTATGAAGCCCAATCCTTTTAACTTGTACTTACAGAGTTAATTTTTTGAACCCAAGTATAATACTTTACACTTATTCCTCTTAAATTTCATCTTGCCTATCAGAAGAGAGTATAGATCTAGAGATTGGAGGGCTCTTAGAAATTATCCAAGCCCACCCTCTTGTTTTACAGATGAGGAAACTGAGGTCCATATAGGCTAAATACCTTGCCCCATATTGTACGCTTAATAAGGAAGTTTTAAGTATGGGTCCTGTCTCCAAATCTGGCACTCTTTCCCCTGTGCCACGATACTTCCCAAGATTTGTTTGCATCCTATCATTAAATCGTGTTAGCTATGCTCCCAGCTTTGTACTATCTCAAAGTGTGGTAAGTATATAATCTCTAGGGGCAGCTAGGTGGCATAGCGAGTAGAGCACCAGCCCTGGAGTCAGGAGGACCTGAGTTCAACTCTGGCCTCAGACACTTGACACACTTACTAGCTCTGTGACCTTGGGCAAGTCACTTAACCACAGTTGACCTGCCTTCACTCCTCAAAAACAAAATAAAATAAAAGTATGCAATCTCTGACTTCATATGTCACTGACAAAAACTACAAGTGTGACCATGTCATTCCTTCACTTAAGAAACATCAGTAGGCTCTCACAAAAAAAAAAAAAAATACATGCTCTTCTGACTGGTTTTTAAAGTCCTTCACGATATGTTCCTAACTTGCCTTTCCCAAGTAAAACACGTTACTCCCTGTCACACACTGTCTCTGGAGTCAGAGGACCTGAATTCAAACCTTGCTTCTGATGCTTACTACTATGTGACTGTGGGTAAGTTATTTAACTTTCCTAGGTCTCAACTCTCTCATCTGTAAATTGAAGGGATTAAACTAAATAATTTCTAACAGGTCAGTTTTTAATCAGAAGATTATATCCTATGACCTTATCATCATATGAACTTTGTGATCAAAAAAGGCCTATCTGCTGCTGCCTGTATGTGACATTCTCTCTCCAGCCTCCAGTCCTTTCCCCAGTCTATCCCCCAAACCTGGAACTCTCCTTTTGTCACGTCCACCTCACAAAAATTCTAGCTTCCTTCAAAGCATAACTCAGGCACCACCTCTTACCAAATGCCTTTCCTGACTTCCCCAGTTGTTAGTGTTCTCTATTATGGATTTGAGATCTTTTGGATTTACCCAGTTTATAGTTTTTACTTATTTTTTTGCTTCAGTAAATAAAGCATAGAAGAACGAGGATTTTTTTTTTTGCAAACAGTTTCCATATGCCAACAATTCTGAAAGTAAATTAAACACTGCAGTCCATGAAAACAGCATATTTTGAACATAGTATTCCAGTTGTAAAAATTGGCCAAACATAACCCTCATGTTTACAGTAATTTAAAGATGTGTTTAATGGTATATATTCATTTAGTTTGAAGAATAAAGAAAGAAAAAAAGAGACAGGAGAAAACAAAAACAAAAGTTTGCAGAATGTGGAAGAGGTCTGGAATTGGGTCATACATCTGTGTTTCCTTAAATACCTAATACCCTAACTCCAATGTGTTTAGACAGGTACACCATTCCAGCATGAAATTAACACATCTGGACAACAGAGAATTTCAGTTTCCTCTGCTGTAATCTTCTGTCTTTTCCGTACCAAAACTGTAGGAATTACAAGAATCCACATGGCTTATGCCAGACTGATTCAAAAGTCATCTATTCTAATGTCCTGGCATGAGAGCCAGGAGTTAGAGTTCCAGACATATGGATTTTTTGATTCTGGAACCACCTAACAAGAGTTTTCCTCCAGGCCTTCTCAATCATCCCAGTAACCATTAAACTTATTCAGAGAAGAACAAATTCTTCATTTATTCCTAGGGTACTCATACTGATTTAAGAATTTGAAAACAGCTCATATCTTTCCATGCTCACACATCCAGTCCTCTTTCTGCCATCTCACAGCGCCACCACCATGGTGTACATGAATGCCCTAGCAGACACCCTCAAAAGCTTCACCAATGGAGAGAAGTGAGGAAAATGCCAAGTTCTCATTAGGCCACGCTTTAAAGCAATTATCCGGCTCTTAACTGTGATGATGAAGCATGGTTACATAGGCAAATTTGAAATCATTAATGGTCATAGAGCAGGAAAAATTGTCATGAACCTCCCAGGCAGATTAAACAAGTGTGATGTAATCAGCCCCAGATTTAATGTTTAATTAAAAGATCTGGGAAAATGGTAGAATAATGTGCTACCAACCTGTCACTTCGGGTTTCAACCCTAGCTGGCGCTGTGGAGTATGGGAAAGCAAAATGAAAACATACAGGGGGAAAAAATCCTGCAATTCTTTTTCTAAGGGTGTATATATCCATACAAATAAAATGCTCCACTGGGGAAAAAATAGAATTTAAAAACAATTATCATCATGGGAAGTCAATCCCTGCAATACAAATAACAGTAGCTGTCATCTATATAGCACTTTAAGGTTTGTAAAGCTCTTTAAATATGTGAGTCTCTGACCCCACACCAGCACAGGAAGGAGTCCTTCATCCTATACCACCTAGGCAGCAGCAGAAAAGGGTAGTCGAGTCTCCTTTCCTACTGCCAAAGTCATAGAGACCAAGCAGCCAGTGGGGCTGAGATCAATTAGTCAACAGCCATTTATTAAGCACTTACTGTATGCCAGGCACTAGCAAGTACTGGAAGGAATATACATTCTAATGGGAGAGATATAAGGTAAACAACCAGATACATAGAAACTATACACAAAGCAGACAGAAGGTAGTCAGGGAAGACTTGTTCCTAACATCTCAAATTAGGACTTTGAACACATTTTCCCACAGAAACAATAGTTTCAATAGAAACAACTTCTAGGCGCCTGTGAAATTCTGCCCCTTTGAGTTCCCTACTCCCCCTTATTCCATCCTTCAGAATGTGGGTCAAGCAGCCAGAACAGACAACAAGACTGAACTAAAACCAAAAGGCTGCTGGTCACCTCGCCAAACGGAAAGAGAAAGCAAAATGAAACAAAAGACGACAGAAAGACTATCTTAAATCCCTACCCACTACTGCTGGTCAAATGAGGTTGCATTCGCCTACGTTCCTTTTGGCTATAATCCAAGGTTTCTTGTTAGTTCCTCCTTCAAAAGGAAGTAATATCTTATGCATATTTCAGGCTCTGCCAGTGAGTCAGTTTTTAACTGAAAGGGATCTGAAATAAAGAGAAATCTATTTCCTTCGATGAAGTCCGCATGACATATTGTGAAATCATAGTTCTGAATCAAGTGAAATTTATGTCATTCTTAAAAGAAAGTCACACCCTCAATGTGCGATCCCCTGAGAACCCTCCCTGAACTTAACAGAGCCAAGTGGCAAAGGGGCAGATTTTTTTTAATCTTCATTCCCTGTTAATTAAGATACTGCCAAAGGCAGCAGAGCTAAGGAGGCCTAATTAAAAGGGGTGAGTGGGAAGTAGGAAGTATTATTTCTTTACCAGATTGTGACTATCCACTAAAAATGTCTTTTAGTTGAGGGGGAAGAGATATTAGTGGCTACTATCCCATAATAAACCCCAATTTATGTCTTCCTATGAAAAATTTACATAAGCAATAAAGGATAAAATCCGGAATTTTTTTCATTGACTTTGGTATCTTCTCTTTTTTTGAGAATTGATTCCTCAACACCCTCAAAATTGCGGTTGGATAGTTAACCTATAGGACATATTCATCAGCAAATAAATCTTGGCTAGGCACTACAATGGACGATTGAACTGGGCTCAAAATTTAACAGAGAAAACTGGGCTTGGTTGCCTTCAGGAAACTGCACAGTTGTTTTAGTGACCCCAAACTTCTCCCTGAAAACAAAGGTCCATCACTTTAACCCCTATATTATTGTGGAATACTACTATAGTCTATGAAAAATTGATGTTGAAGATCACTGAAAGGGCAACAGAGAGGCATGTTGTGAGCGCACACAGACTGCGATGTATTACAAATGAGGAATTACTCAGGAGACACAGTATAAAGGACAGCACTGGAGAAATGAAATCCCAGAGAGGGAAAAGGATCACATAGCAAAAATAAGTGACAATTGGTGAACAGCCTCAGTACTCCATTAGTATTTATACAATGTGAAGAGTTAGAAAAAGGTCGCCAGCATGTTAGGTCCCTATGGCACACTTAGGATAAGATACAGACGTGAGCTACATAGGACAGGCATGTGTGAATGGGTTACAATTTGTACTGGTAGAGAAAGTACCCATATCAGTGCATTTGTGTAGGCCATGTATTATTATTGAGGAGATAATATTGGAATTATATAATGCTTGGACTAAAAAGGAACTTAGAAATAATCCAGTTCCTTCACAGATCAGCCCAAGACAAACGGAAATGGTTTGACCATAGCAAGTTACTTGTAGAACTCTGGTCTACTGACTGTAATAAGCTATTTAACTGTTACTTTGATCAATATTAAACTCTAATTTGTTTTTTTTTTTAAATGTGGACTATGATCAGAGTGAGCCAAAATGAACAAACTGTTGGAAAATAACAGCCAAAGGAAATGGCTAAAAATCTATGACAGCCTTTCCTGAACAACGTTATAATTATGTTTTCTCCTTCACTGTCCCTCTATGGATTTATTAGTTGAACAGAATAAGGTAAATTCATGTGAAGATATCATAGAGATAATTTTAGAAAATTTACGATCTAAGTGGTCCTGTTTAAAAAAAAAGGGCAAAGCAAACCTTATCATTTGCTGATATGGTATGCTTGAGGGGCAGAACTAAATGACTAATCCATCAGAATTTAAAACTTTGAAAAACCCATCTTGATTTGGGGTTTTCCAAGAAGAAAAAAAATGCTTCTTTTGCTGTGTCCTTCAAGAAAATAATTTGTGAGCTTCCTTCAGTGGGTTACAGTCTTCTGATTGCATTTGTTTCCGTAACAGACTCATTTCAGAAAGGAAGTCACAGGAAAAGTGGCACTTGTACTACTATTGAACTATCTATTTCCACTCAGAGTCTTACATTTTGCAATTCTTGGCTTGCTCATTAAAAGCAATCATGCTGAGAAGAAGAAACTGTAAGGACCACTTTAGGCTCCTTAGTGCTTCCTGGGCTATTTAGAAGCTGAGATGGAGGAATTTAAAGGCAGTTGTTGCTGGTATTATCATAGAAAACAGAGTTACAGAATCTTAGGACTGGAAGTAACCTGGAAATTATGTAGTTTAACCCTCTCATCACAAAGATAATCAAACTGAGGCCTAGAAAAGAGTAATAATCATATAACTAGCATTTGTGTGTATCTTAAATATATAATCTCATTTAAGTCTATAACAACTTTATAAAGTAAGAAAATCATGCCAATTTTACAGATGAGAAGATTGAATCTCAGATTTTCTCATGGTATATGGCTAGTAAGTGTCAGAGGAAGATTCAAACTCAAATCTTCCTAACTCTAAGTCTAATGGGGAGAGAAGAATGAAGTAGAATGGTGCAGAAAAGAGAAAAGAAAAGATGGGAAGGGGAGAAGAAGGAAGGCTGGTTAAAAAAAAAACCACTAGAGACCAAAAAAAGTGAGGTTAGTTATTCTGTGAGGGAACTGGATTATTTCTAAGCTCCTTTTGAGTCCAAGCATTATATGATTTCAATATTATCTCCTCAATAATAATAATAATAATAGAGAGAATCAAAGAAAGGATAGAGCCACTGCTTGAAGTGGATGGGACTATGTTAACTGACAACAGAGAGAATGCAGAGCTAATCAACTCTGATTTTGTTTGTTTTCCCTGCCAGTGAAAATGACCTTTTATCTTTAGGGAAAGATAGAGAGACATGAACTAGATGAAAATACAATTAGATGGAGTCAGATCAAACTGAATGACTAGACTCAAAGTGTAGACAGTCCTTAATAAATCAGTGTTAGAATGGCAGAAGGTCTCTAGTCAAGTGCCCCAGAGATGGATCTGTGCTTGGCTCAATGCTGTTTAACATTTTTATCAATGCCTTAGGTAAAGGAGTGGATGGCGTTCCCATCAGATTGGCAGATGACAATGTATTGTCACAAGTCAGGATCCAAAAACATTGACAACCTAGAGCATTGTGCCAAAATTAATAAGATGAAATTCAATAAGAATAAATTTAAAATCACACTTGGGTTTTAAAAAAAATGCTTCATAAATATAGAATAAAAAAGGCATAGATAAATGGCTTCATGTATATATTGGTCATTTTCCTCTTTGGGAAAGTATAGTATGGGATAGACACAATGTAAACAACCAGGTACATAGAGGCTAAACACGATGCATAGTATTATATGTATATTTATATGTACATATTTTATATGTGTATATATCTACACATACATATATACATACATGCAGGTATGTGGGTAGGTATAGTTATATATATACACATATATATACATTTTTACATATGTGTGTCTGTGCATCTTCTACCTCCATAAGTATTTGTAGGATTTTATCACTTCTACCTAAGAATACAGTTATCCCTTCTACATTGAGACTTGTCCCATCATAATTTCGATAGATCCTGGGTCAGCATAAAAAATTAAATGGGAATTTTGGGGGACTTTTTCAAAATCCACAGATGACATATGAAGGCCAGCAGATGACACAGAGCCTATGACCAAATTTTACAATAAGATACTGTAAACACATTGCAAAAGAAAAAGAAAAAATTCAGACTTCTGTGGTACAAAGGTAGGGCCAAAAAATTTTACACGGATTTTTCCAAATCAAGGGGTGCCATGCCTCAAACTACCACCACCACCCCCACTTCCAGCCTCCCACCCCCCAGTCTCCCCACTCCCACCCCCACCTTGGTGATGTGGAAGGGATTACTGTATTGAAATGGCCTCCTTATTGGTCTCCCTGTCTTTATCAAGTCGCTGTCTTAACAGAGGAAAAATTAGGGGCCAGCCTTCAGCCAGCCAGGGAAGGTGGGAGGGTGGCTGGGAGTAAATCTTGGACCCAGGTACTCAAGGTTAAGGGCAGGCTCCTGCTGCTGCTGCTGCTGCTGCTGCTGCTGCTGCTGCTGCTGCTGCTGCTGCTGCCGCTGGCACCAAGTCCCAGACTGCTGCAGAGGCTGTGTGCTCAACGGATGAGTCACACACCTTGGCTTTCAGTGACAGGGAGGATGGAATTTAAACTCTCCTGGGCCACTGGAGGGGAATCCTGCCCTGCTTCCCAGACCCCCCCCCCCAGCCCTACAACTAGCCAGGAAGTCAGCAGGAGAACCAACAAGCCCCAGGTCTTGGGAGGCTAGCCCCATCTCCAGGCTTTTGCAAACCCAGTGACAAGTAAGATATAATTTTTCCTCTGAGGACTGCTTTAGCTGTATCCCAGAAATTTTGCTTGATTGCAACTCCTGCGTTTTCGGATTCATCTGATACATGATTTTGTGTCTGACTGGTCTCCCGTGCATGACTCTGCTGTTAATGGATGTCTCCTTTCTCTAAGGATGCTCATCAGTCAGGGATATGGTGTAAACCTCATTACAGCTGATAGTGTCTCCACTTCATGAAGCTTGCTTAGGGGGCCACTCGACTTGTGCCGGTGTTCTGTTGAAGCATGGGGCTCAGGTGGATGGAGTGACTGTTGATTGGCACTCTGTACCATGCCTGTGTTAACAGAAGCCAGGACTGTGTGAACTTACTGTTAGAACATGGAGCGAGTCCCCACCCTGTGTGTGATCTTGCATCTCCCAATCCACTAAGCTGCCAAAAGAGATCACCTGGGGTGTATGGAATCCCTTGTATCTCATGGAGCAAATATAAATGAAAATATCAGACGCATTGGCACTCCCCTTTATGTGGCTTGTGGAAAGCAGTAGAGAGCCTGTTCCAAGAGGAGCCCTGAATCAGGAGCAAATGCTAATCAAGGCAAAGAGCTGGATTCTCCTCTTGCTGTGGCAGCCAGGAACTCCAGTTCAGACCTGGTTCATTTGCTGATAGACTTTGGAGCAGAACCACCCTCAAAGAATGCAGAAGGCAATGGGCCAGTGGATTTGGTTCCCCTGAATATCACCCTAGCACAAGTATTCTGCCAGAAAGAAGGTGCTCCTGCTTTGTTCCAATCTAGGCCTTTATCTGCTTAGAAGTTTCTGTGCTGTGTACACTGAGAGGCAATCCTTTTGTTTCTATAAAAGACTGCCTCTTGCATCATGCCTCTTGAGGGGTGAAAGTATAACTGATTTAAATAGTAGCTTGAATTAACGTTCAGGTTACCAGTCACCAGTGCAGCTAGCTTCACTGGTGATTCCATACTTACACTCAGCAGGGGCATCCTGCATGGGCTGGGTCCCCAGGCCAGGTGGTACAATGGAGACCCTGAGGGTATCATAGCCTTAGGATGACCATGGGAGTGGGCAACTAGTTCTCCATGGTCATAGGTGGGGGAAGAATCATGCACTCCCAGATGTTGGTGCTTAGGACAAAACCCACGTCAACCTAGTCTCTTCCTCAAGGTCTTCATTATGGACAATAATTATATACAAACATTAGTTTAATAGAATTCTGGGTAACAGACTGTCGGGTGACAATAGAGACAGGATGGTATAATGAAATAAATGAGTGAGCACCTGGAGTCAAACATTCATAGGCTCAAATATTCAGAGCTAGGAAGAACTTGGAAAGCTTATCTAATCCAATCCTTTCATTTTACTTATGAGGAAACTAAGATTGAAATATGTTAATGACCTGCTTAAGTCAAGAGACCTGCATTTGACTCTTGGCTCTTGAATGTTTACTTGCTCTGTGACTTTGGGCCAATTATTTAATCTCTCTGAGCCTCAGTTTTCTATAAAATGGGAATAATACCTTCACTACTGACTTCGAAGGATTATTTTGTATGCCTTCAGACTTATAAAAAGTTGAGTATTTTAGGAACCAAAGTGAATTCTAAGAAGCCCAGTGAGAAAGGACTGTTCCTTCTCAGGATGAACCTGACCTAATAATGCCATTTCAACCCCTATCCCACAGTTATTTCTCTTACCCAAAAGTAGAGTAACAAGTTTAGCCACAGACAGAATTGTAAAGGGACCTCAGTTTCTTCAGCATTTTCTTATTTTTCCCAGGTAAAATGCTTGCTTTGTTAGCATTAAGTCTTCTTCATGTAGTTATTAAATCTTGTTTCATTAAAAAAGAAGAAAAAATCTAACCCTTAATCTTTCTCAAGTCTTATCCCTATAAAATCTCAACACTTTCTCCATTTCATATATCCTCCAGAAAGCTATCAAAATTATTTTTCTTAAACTCACATCTGACCATGTACGCTCCTAGTCAATAAATTCCAGTAGTTCTCATTGGCCCTAGGAGCAAATATAAACTCCTTTGTTTGGATTTTAAAACATACCCTTTACATCCTGTCTCTAATCTATCTATGTGTGTGTTGTGTGTGTGTGTGTGTGTGTGTGTGTGTGTGTGCGTGTGTGTGCAAAAGGCATCAATAAAAATGTTTATTTTTTTAATTTATTTTATTTTCAACTCATGGGACAAAACAAAACCTAACCTATCTTTCTAGTTCATTGTACATTATTTAACTTTCCCACAGTCTACGATCTAGCCAGACAGGTCTTCTCTCTGTTCTTCACACATAGCATTCTCTAATTGCCATGTGCCTGCTATTCCTTTGTAGCTAGGTAGAATGCATTCCTCATTTCCACCTCACAGAAAAACTATCTTGCATTAATTTTATATTTAATCTCTAGATACTTAGATATGAACATGTTGTTTCCCCTGATAGAATATCAGTTCCTTAAAAGCATAAAGATTTCATTTTTTTTCTTTGTATCCTCATCACTTAGCATAATGCCTGGCACTTCGTGGGTATTTAATAAATAGTTGTTGATTGATTGATAGGTAGATAAAACTTTGAATTCTTTTCTATAGCAATCTAGAATTGCCCTCTTTTTCATGCCGTCTCATCCCATTCCAATTGAGCTCATTCTCTACTAGAAAATAAGCTACATGAAGGTAAGAACATTTGCCATATCTAAATTTAGTATCATCTTCAATGCATAATACAGTGCTTTGCATACAGTAATAATAAGTCATATTCGTATAGTACTTTTAGGATTATAAAGTGCTTTCTTCAAAATAATCCTGCATAAAGTACAAATATCATTATTCCCATATTACAGATAAGGAAACACTTAACAAGATTAAATATAGACAGTTCTCTCATTACATGAATTCACATTACACAAATTCAACTTTATGTAAAGAATTCTGAAAGGCATGGGAAAATTTAATGGAAACATGTATGAAGAAAGTTTGGGAGGAAATGTCCCCAGAGTGTGTTCCCAATTTTTGTAGATTTGACAAAGATGAAACAAACCATCAAAGAAGTGAATAACAAGACTGTAAAATTAGCACAAGAATTGTAGCTAAAAGTAGATGAGAATGATGTGGTGAAGTCTCATGGAGAAGAACTGTCAAATCAGGGTCTGATTGAGCTGCTAGCTGCAAAGATTGCAAAACAAAGGGAAGCTTTAGAAGACGAGGTCAAACCAAAAAGGTTCACAACAAAACAATTGGCAGGAGCATTTAATCATCTGAGTAAATTTTTTTTCTTGTATTGAAAAGATGGCTCCAAATACTTCAAGATTTTTAAAAACTCAATGACTAGTTGAGGATAATATTGCTTGCTATCAGCAGATGCACGGAAAAAAAAGAGAGTCACTGTCCAAACATCTCTCAATAGCCTTTTTAAAAAAGTTATGCAGCCAACCACTAGTGATAAAGACAAAGTACAGTGGGTGGGGAAGAGGCAACATACTGTACACTATGTTAATTTTACTGTACAATACTATTCACACTTTATCATTAACTTTACCTTTCATTTCATAATTCTGTTCACTATCATGGTACAGCACTTAATGTCTGCAATTTAGGACATTTTATGACTCGTGTAAAGGTGTTATTTTGTGTGTGCCTTTGTTATTCAGGCTAAGTAAAGTGGGTAAGTAGGGGTAAATTTGCATTATGTAAAAATTGTTTTATGTAGAAATTTGTGGAATGTTCCACTTTTGTAAAGCAAGAGCTCTGTAATTGGTAGAATGAATTGAAATTCAAACCCAAGACCTTCCCAACTCCAACTAGTCTAAAGGTTTAGTAAACATTTGCTAAATTAAAGATTTGGTCACTTCCATTTTACAGCATTTTATATATTATATATATGTACATATATATGTGCATATATATACCTACATACATATTCTATATAACTGGACAGTAGTAATGAGGTTGACACATGCGTTGCCAGAGTTAGCTCAGTGCTTGGGAAGCTCCAAAGGAAAGTATGGGAGAGAAGAGGTGTCAGACTGACTACTAAACTGAAGGTTTACAGAGCTGTGGTGCTGACCTCATTGCTATGTGCCTATGAAACCTGGACAGGCTACCAGCGCCGTGCCAGGAAACTGAATTGCTTCCATTTGAATTGTCTTAGGAAGATTCTGAAGATCACCCAGCAGGATAAGGTACCAGACACTGAAGTCCATACTCAAACTAAACTGCCAAGCATTCAAACTCTGCTTCAGAAAGCATAACTCTGCTTCAGAGAGCACGACTCTGATGGACGGGCCATGTTGTTCGAATGCAAAACATATGCTGCCAAAAAGACTCACACAGGGCAAGTGTTCACATGGCGGTCAGAAGAAGCGATACAAGGACACTCTCAAGGTCTTTCTCGAGAACTTTGGAATCCACTGTGTGACATGGTAGATACTGGCACAGGACCACTCGTCATGGCGTTCCCACATCAGAGAAGGTGCTGTGTTCTATGAGCAAAGCAGAATGGAAACAGCTCAAAAGAAACGCAGGATGTGAAGATTTAGAATATCCACCCCAAATGTTCACATGGACTATTCGTGCCCAAGCTGTGGTAGAGCATTCCAAGTTCATACTGGTACAATCAGCCACAGTCAGACACATTGAAAGTTGACTCTAGCAGAGTGGTGTCATTTTGGTCCTCTTTGAGAACAAAAGACAACAACCAAAACCGGACAGTAAAGTTTTTATAGACTACTTTTAGTCAAATTTGTACATTCTCTAACATCTTATAAAAAATAAATATTCAAATGTTTATTGTGAATTCAAATCTTTCCTAATTCCAATTTTTTTTAAAGCAGGTAGCTTATCTTAAATTATTAGCATAATTTGCATAACCCTCCACTTCAGAAGGCCTGTGTAAACATCAATTTTGCTCTCCGTAGTCCCTTCATGAGTTGTGTTTGGGGACATTTTTCCCTCCTACTCAGTCTTTTTCATTTTAGAATCTGTCTCTCCATGTTAATCACTTACAGTAACCATAAATGTCCCTTTCCCTTTCTTGGAAATGCGTTTTACTTGAAACTTAGAGGTTCTGCCTTTAATCTGTCACACCATTGTTTATCACCAATGAGGAGGAAGTAAGGGCAAAAAAACATATAAAACTGAACTGGAACCATGTGAAGTTTGAATTTCATTTTGTCTCAACAAAACATGACCTAATAGATAATGTATTAGAAAAACAGAATACTGTCTTTTAAAAAAAAACACATGCATTTTTGTGAGTAAAAATGAATATGGGGAACCTCTAGGTGGTGCAGTGAGTAGAGCACCAGCCCTGGAGTCAGGACCTGAGTTCAAATCCAACCTCAGACACGTGACACATGTACTAGCTGTGTGACCTTGGGCAAGTCACTTAACCCCAATTGCCCTGCCTTCCCCCCCTCCAAAAAAAAACAACAAAAAAATGAATATGAAACTTGTATTAACATTTTCATAATATACATGAATTAATGGATAAAATATTTAATAAAACACACATTGGTTTGTATTGACTGTTTGAAGCACTGCTTCATGCTCAACTGAAAACATTGCCAAGAACTTTGGCTTCTATAAAAAAGAAAATACTTCCCACTACCAGTGAAAAATCAATAAAATGAACACAACAACAGGTTTTTAAATCCATAGTTTCAGAAAACAAAAATTTATAAAGCAACAAACATATACAATCCCTTTATTGGAGGTAAAACAATCAAATAAGACATTTTTCCCATCTTCATGGAGTTTACAATCTACTATGGTTGTGATTTGTACATGCGACACTTGCTAGTACTTTTCTGTGGCTTAAGTACTGTTATGCTAAAGCAAATAGGAAAAAAATTACATCCCTGCAAGGGACATGGACAATATCTGAGCAATACACTCACCAGTGGGAGGACTACTCGAGGCCCCAGACCAGTGGCTATATAGAGTTTCTGTCACATGCATTGGTAGCCTCCCTAAAAGGCTGCATTATCCCTGTTGGTCAACAGAGGTAACTGATCCCCTATAGCAAAGCCCATGCATCCAGAGCTCTCAGCAATATGGTTTTGCTTCCAATTTCTAGGTCTGGAATTAATCTCTGTGACAAAATTGAGTAACATAATATTAATATAAAATAGTAAATCTAGTGTCTGTGCCCAGTTCATGATCTCCTACTCTATCTGGTCTCTCCTTATGCTGATTCAGGGATTCAAAGGTTTAGCACACTATGCTCATATAGTTTATTTTACATGAAGTGTCAGTCAGTTGGTCAATAAGCATTTACTGTGTACCTACTATGTACCAGGTACTGTGCTAAGTGCTAGGGATACAAAGAAAGCAAAAGATAATTCCTATTCTCAAGGAGCTCATAGTCTGATGGGGGAGAAAAACAAGGAAACAGCTATGTACAAACAAGAGGTAGACAGGATAAACTGGAGAAAATCAACAGATGAAAGGGACTAGCATTATGGGGAATCAGGAAAGACATCATGCAGAAGGTGGGATTTTAACCGGGATTTAAAGGAAGGCAGGGAAGCCAGGAATTGGAGATGAGGAGAGAGAGCATAGGGCACAGTCAGAGAAAATGCCCAGAGTCAAGAAATAGACTATCTTGTAAAAGGAACAGAAAGGAATGGTGTCCCTGGATTGAAGAGTAAATGGGGTTAAGGTGTCCACTTAGTGGATGCTTGGGTCTCTAGCCCCAGCAGAAGTGACAGCAGGGACTGCAACCACCCTCACAGCAGCCAGGAAGTTCGAATCCAGGGTCAGGAGAAGGAAAGCAAGAAGTGAATTCTGGATGCTTCAGCATATAGATCCAGGCCCCCTAGTCCAATTACATGACTTCTTGCCTATTATAAGTGGGTTCTATCTGCTACATACTCCTCCCTGCCCCCCGCAAAAAAAGGGGAGGGACATAATCACTCTCATGTGTCAAAATCATTAGAGGCCATTCTGCCAGTTACTCTCAATCACCATCATCTCAGAATAAAGGGAAAATAATAATTCAAAGAGACAAGGGAAGGCAGGCACACAGACTGTATATACAATATATATATATATATATATATATATATATATATATATATATATATATATATAATACAAAATAAGTAGTACAACAGACCGAGAGTTTCCCTGATACTCTTGCTTAGTTAAAACAATTCTGTTCACTCAAGGTTAAACCACTCCAGTTTCTGTAAACCATTTCTTATAAACATGTATGTACAGTTATATAATAAATGTGATCCTGAAAAGCTTCATGGAAATCCTATTGATTTATATATTCAGAGAACGTCCAAAAAAAGGAAATTATATCATTCAATGCAATTTCTTAATGCTTACTTATAATAAATGTCCCTACTTCCCTTTCTAAAGAATTAGAAATCATCCTTTTTATTTGTTCTCAAATTTTGCCAGGAATAGAAGATAACCCCACAACCTCCATTCTAATGTCACAAAACAATTATACTATGAAAGATTTTTCTTAATTGTTGCCTCAATATTTCTTCCATTCCTTCTTGCTCTCGATGGAGGTCTAGAAAATATCATCAGTCATAATCGTATATTATGACTTCACATTCAATAAAATCTCATTTAGGCTACTTGAGGTAAGCCAATATGAATCATTAACAAGTATAAATTATAACATGAAGAAAGAAAGATGTTTTATTACTTTTTAAGTGCCTAAACTGTCTACTTTTTTAAAATGTCAAGTAGAGCTCCTTTCCATTCTACTTTCATGTACAATATAATTCATGTGTAATCAACATATTAATCTTCTATGTAGAAACAATGTTATTCAAATGTTTGGAGAGTTTGTTCTATTAAATAGGTTAAGCACTTCTCTTGCAATTTTATGTGTACTCTTAATGGGCTCAGATGAGATCATAAAGTGTTTTGCAAATGTCAATTGTGATCATAGTTTGTTTCTACCTTCACAACATTTCTCATATACAGTTTCTTCCATGCACATAGACAAAACACTGGTGAACATCCTCATCACTTCATGCTTGGAAATTGCAACAGTCTGCCAAAGTGCTCTTTCTAATGCACAGATCTGACCATGTCACTCCCTCACCCAATAAACTTCAGTGGCTCCCTATCACCACCAGGATCAAATAAAAAATCCTCTGTTTAGCATTTCAAAGCCCTTCACAACCTGGCTCCTTCCTACATCTCCAGTCTTCTTACACTTTACTCTCCTCCATGTTCTGTTTAATCCAGTGACATTGACATTCTTGCTCTTCCTTAAACCCAACTCTATGCCTTTTCATCTCCTCCTGACTTCCCTGGCTTGCTTTTAGGACTCATCTCAAATCCCACATTCTGTAAGAGGCCTTTTCCAGTCCTCCACACTGCTTGCTAGTGTGCCTTTCCTCGGAGATTTCTCTCTCTCCCTCTCCCTTTCCCTCTCTTTTTCTCTCTCTTTCTCTTCCTCAGGGGGAAGGAGAGAATGTACATAGTTTTTGCATTTGGCACTGTGGAGAGAGTGCGGGTCTTTGAGTCAACAAGACCTAAATTCAAATCCTGCCTCAGATACTAACTAGTTCTATGACCCTGAGCAAGATACCTCACCTCTCTCGGCTTCACTTTCCTCCTCTGTAAAATAGAGATAAAAATAGAACCTACCTCCTGGGGTTAGTGTGAAGATCAAATGAAATAACATATGCAAAGTGCTTTGCAAACTTTAAAGTGCTATAGAAATGCTGATTATTATTATCAGCATCATTATTATTGTATCCCTTATCAGAAAGTAAGTTTCTTGTGCCTTTCTTTGCACCCCAGGGGCTTAATCTAATGACAAGCACATAACAAATGCTTGTGCACTGGCTGAATATCCGACCCCAAGGGCACTAAACCAAGCTGTCCAGACAGGGTCTGGGAAGGTGTAAGCAGAGCGCTAGGAAACTGCTTCTGGAAGAATCACCTTGAGGTGAGTAGCTGAAGACAATAGACCTTTTTGTGCCACCAGACCCAAAGAGTCCTTTTCCCCACATTGTTAGCCAACCAGAAGCAATTACTGAATATATCCATACATGCTCCAATAACTTCAAGGCATTTCCTTATACAATTCTCCTGAAAGCAACTTCCAAGCCTCCTCCATGTGGAGAAAACCCAAACAAGCAGGCTGGTGGGGCCTGCACATGCACCGGACCCCCATTACATTTTCTTTGTAGTCTTCTTCATCAGAACAACCGGTTGCTGGTAACTCATTAGTTCTGCCTCCTGACTGCTATACCTGGTTCTAGCAACTGTAGCGTATACATTTATGTCCTACCATTAAATCTCCTAAGGGTCAACCAATACTCAGCTCCTACCTACTTGGCAACTTCCCTTTCTGGCTGCTGCCAGCATGTGCTTTATCAAATCACCTTCACCAAAGTTCCTATTATGGAAATAATTTAATTAGAACAATGGAAAAAAGCATATTAATGGAAAGCATCCAATCACACACATCCTAAATTATAACCTTCATTCAGTCCCCACTCCAACCCCAGAATGCAAGGAAAGCTGGACCCAGGAAGTTCAGTTCCCAGTTGCTCCCAGACACAGAAGGAATTGGGCCAAGGTTAATTCACATAGGAGCAATCACTCAGACCAAGGAGATATAGGCGAAAGTGTGCCCCAACATGTTCTCCCCGTCTCATTCCCCAAGTTAGTACTTGCGGTTTTGCTGGGGGTTTTACAGTAAATATCCCTTGGTAAAAGCTAATTGATGTTAATTTATTCTATAGAACTGGGGTACTAATCACTGGAAGTTAACAGTGAGGGGAACAACTAGGAATAGTGGCTGAAGCCAATAGCATTAGAGAAAACTCCCTCCCATACCTCAGCGGCACCCTAGAACCAGTGTGTGCTGGTAAATTTTTAACTGCTCTCCAGAGGGTGGAGGAAAATACACACATACATTTTTAAGTCTAATCTGCAATATTAATATTTTTTCCATCACTTTAAGTCTAGACAATCAACAAAACAATAAATCAAGCCCTTATTTGTAGTGTTTGCTGATTTTTAAAGCATAAATGTTCATACTGAAAATTTAACTATTGGTTCTCCCAATCCTGTTCAAGCTGTCTCCAGCACAACCTAACCTAGAACCCTGAAGAGATGTTGTAGCCAGCCTCAGACTGGGATATAAAAACCAGAGTCTTGCTACATCCACACCTGTCCCTTTAGTACTTGCACAAAGTATTGGATTCCCCCCACAAGGGAATGAATGCTGCCAGCCAGCAGAGTCCCTCCTAAGGCAAAAGCCTGGAAGGAGACTCTGGTTTCTCTCTCCCAGTTCTTGTGGTATTATCTTTGGAACACTTGCCCCCATGTCTGTCATCACCCACCCAAGTATGCTCTGCCCCTGGGTCAGCTTGTCACCAAGCAGCAGCACAAACATTACATGATTATACTTAACCAATCCTTCACTCAGAGAGCTTTTCATTTCAACCCTTGTCAAACAGTCACAAATCCTAAGCTAGAAGAATCTAAATGAATGAATTAATTCTTCTAAATTCATATTAATGTACTAAAAAAAACCTCTCAGCCTTTTTGAGACTAATTATTAGGATTTCAATTATTTTTGTTGTCTTGGCATCTTCAAGTTTCCTCATAAGTAAACACAATACTCTAACAATGAATAGCCAACGGAAAAAAATCAATTTACTTTCATGTAGAGTTCCAATTGAAACAAAAAAAATGGCCAAGTAGTAGCTTAGAAATCAGTAGGAATTTGGTATGCCTCTGTCATGTAACTTTCCTTTTCCTGTGGATCCTACACATGAATTATTAGAGCAGATAATAGAGAGAGGCAGAGATTGCTAGCAAGGGGGCTTAACATTTGTCTAGTTCCTAAAATAGTGCCAAAACTTTGAACTTCCAGCTTCAAGAACTACTCTGTATCAATGTTGGTACTACAGTGTGTGTGTGTGTGTGTGTGTGTATGGATAGATGGATGGATGGATATATATATAATATACACATACATACTTATATGTATATACGTGTGGGGAGAGAGAGAGAGAGAGAGAGAGAGAGAGAGAGAGAGAGAGAGAGAGAGAGAGAGAGAGAGACAAAAACATATACACATTTTAAAGCAGTAGATAACAGAGATTCACTGTCCCATATCTAATACTCCTTTTCATTCTTTAAACATGGACTTGTTCATTTCTGTTAATGAACAAATGGATGAATCGATGAAAATGTATTTACATTTATTAAGTGTTTGTTTTGTGCAAAGTACTGTTATGTTTGGGGATATAAATAGAAAAGTCAGATGTCCCCGACTCTCAAGGAGCTTACATTCTAATGGAGAAGATAATACATAGATGGTTTCAGCTGCAAATCAGATGGGAAAGTACCAGGGTCTTAGGGTAAAGTAGCAAATGGCAATGCCTCTTCTTTAACATAATTTCCACTAATAAAATCGTATCCATTCCTGATGTGGTAGTGAGATTTTTTTTTCTGGTTCTTTAATAGCTCTGGGTACAGTACCAAAGAAGCAATAGCCAGGCTGCATCTCCATAGGAGTTGTGTCCTGAGGTGATGGCTATGGGAGATGACCTGGAATTAGAACAAGTGCTCTGGGGGTGCTGCCACTCCCAGGGTTCTTGGGCTTACCTGGTACCATCCATGGTGTTTGGTTAGAAGTCAGTAATGGTAACAGCAAAGAAGGTGGGTCCCTTCTCCACAGTGATTGCTGGCCTCAGTAATGGCTGTCAGTCTAGAGTAGAAAGCAACACCAAAATTCTGCAAATAGAATCACTGTTTTCAAGTCTCTTGGATTTGGGGTCCTAGACTATCTCCACTGGGTGTGGTTCTGGGCTATCTCCATTGGGTCACAGCGTTGGTGATAGTTGAGATAGTATTGGTGGCTTGATCTGCCTGTCACGTGTCACCTTCTATCTTTCCTTTCAAGGTGCCTTTGTTGTTTGTCAAGTTCATAGTAAAAAAAATTTATTAAAAAAAATTTAATGACGTTGTTGTATTCACCAAAAACACATCATCTACATATCCTGTCTTTATCTGAAGCCTTAAATAGGCTCTGCTATTTACGGCAGTCAAACATCCCAAGAATAAAAGTGATGTAGTTCTTACTTCCGAAGGTGACAGAACACCTAAGTGCTGTCTTTAGATTAATCCAAAATGATTCAGGTTAATTAAGACCACAAAATGTCTCAGTTTCATGCAAAAGCTTCCTCAGGAAGGTCCCTATCTCTCTTAGAAGTGCCTTCTTGTACAGTCTCAGTTTCTCTTTCAGTTTAGAAATAACTGCCACTTTGAGTGCCATTTCTTTTTGTTTCCAGCCAAAATTGGTCTTTTTTTCTGCCTACATGGGCAAGAGGAATAGACCATTTTCTTTAAATCTTCTTCACAAATCAATAACAGAGGGGGGCGGAGCCAAGATGGCAACTGGAAAACAGTAACTGGCGTGAGCTCCCCAGCAAGTCCCTCCAAAAACCTATAAAAAAATGACTCTGAACCAATTCTAGAGCTGCAGAACCCACAGGGTGGCAGAGGGAAGCAGGGCTCCAGCCCAAAATAGCCTGGATGGTCTCGGGGTAAGGTCTGTCCCCCACGGAGCTCCCAGCTGAGGGGAACGGAGCTGAACCCAGCAGAGCCCAGCGCGCGGGCCGACCAGACCAGGAGCCAAGCGGAGAGTGCCCTAGCGTGCTGAATTACTGAGCTGTGGCATGTACCAGACCTCACAACCCACAAACAGCAAAGACAACACAGAAGGTTAGAGGGAAAAGCTACAGGGACTGAGTTTGCGGTTCGGCTACCACCCCTGAGGCAACGGAGGCAGGGCAGCTTTAGAACTACAGCTGCAGTTGCCTCTGGCCCCAGGCCCACCTGGTAGGAGGAATTAAGTGGCTGATCAGAGCAGGAGTGAAAAGCCTCCTGAAGATTTAAGCCAAGTCCAGGTAGGGGGTTCTTGGGGAAGGAGGAGTGCTGGTGAGGCAGCACATCTGCCCAAGCATGGAACATAGAACTCTTTAGTCTACAAGCAGTCACACCCCATTAAAAAA
>CM053623.1:153433829-153448957 GCA_028646595.1 Phalanger gymnotis
GCCCCCCCGTAAATATTCATTTCACTTAGATTGGCATATTATTGGGCTAAATAATTCCTAATAATTCTTTGAATTTCATCTTCATTGGTGGTGAAACTAGCTCCTAGTTTTATTGTTCGATTGTTATCTTACTTTCTCACTTTCAATTTTACTAATCTTTCCTTTGATTTTTCAGGATTTCCTATTTTGTGTTTAATTGGGGGTTTAAAATTTTTTTTCTAGTTTTTTAAATTGAATGCTTGATTGGTGCTTTCTTTATTTTATTGATGTAAGTGTTTAGAGATAGAAATTTTACCCTAAGTAACTGCTTTGGCTGCATCCCATAAATTTTGGTATGTTGTCTTATTGTTCTCATTCTCTTTAATGAAATTATTTATTGTTTCTGTGATTTGGTCCTTGACCCAATCATTCTTTAGGGATTATTTAGTTTCTAATTAATTTTAATCTATGTTTCCACAGCCCTTTACTGACTATAACTGTCATTCCATTATGTTCTAAAAAGGAAGCACTTAATATTTCTGCTTTTCTGCTTTAGGTAGTAAGGTTTTTAATGCCCTACAGCATGGTCAATTTTTGTGACAGAGGCACCTACAGCTGAAAAAAGAGTATATTCCTTTCTATTCATCTCACTTTTTTTTTCTTATTTTATGGTTAGATTTATTTAGTTCTGAGAGAGCAAAGTTGAGGTCCCCTACTAGAATCACTTTGCTGTATATTTCTTCCTGTAGTTCATTTAACTTTTCCTTTAAGAAGATGGTTGCTATGCCATTGGGTTCATATATGTTTAGTGTTGATATTATTTCATTACTTCATTCATTGATATTATGATACCTTTTAGCAAAACACAATTTCTCTGTTTAGCTCTTTTAATTAAGTGTATTTTTGCTGTTGCTTTGTCTGAGATCACAATTGCTACCCCTGTGTTTTTATTTTACTTCAGCTAAAGCATAACAGATTCTACTCCGGCATCTTATTTTTATTCTGTTTGTTTCTCTATTTCAAGTGTATTTCTTGTAAATAATACATTGTTGGATTCTGGTTTCTAATTCATTCTATCATTCTATCTGCTTCTCTTTTATGTGTGAGTTCATCCTATTCACATTCACAGTTATAATTACTGTATATTTCCCTCCCCCCATTTCTCTCTCTCTCTCTCTCTCTCTCTCTCTCTCTCTCTCTCTCTCTCTCTCTCTCTCTCTCTCTCTCTCTCTCTCCTTCTCTTCCTCTCCCCTGTTCCTCCTCCTCAAAAGACTGTTTTGCTTCTGACACTGCAACCCTTAATCCCTTCTGTCAGCCCTGTCCCCTTCTTTAATCTTCTTCCCCTTTTACTTCCCTGTAG
Source organism: Phalanger gymnotis (assembly GCA_028646595.1). Classification (NCBI taxonomy): domain Eukaryota; kingdom Metazoa; phylum Chordata; class Mammalia; order Diprotodontia; family Phalangeridae; genus Phalanger; species Phalanger gymnotis. Next base: position 153,435,169 of record CM053623.1, read on the forward strand.
GGTAAAATAGATTTCTATACCCAACTGAGCATATGTGTTATTCCCTCTTTGAGCCAATTCCAATGATAATAAGGCTCAAGTGTTACCCATTGCTCCCTCCCTTACTTTCCAATAGAAAAGCTCTTCCTTATATACCTCTTTTATGTGAAATAATATTCTGTTTTTCCTTTCCCTTTCCCCTTTTTCCCAGTGCATTCCTCTCACCCCTTAATTTTATATTTTTGAAATCATTTCATTATAGACAATTCACACACATGCCTGTTTATGTATGCTCCTTTTAATTGACCTAATAATGATAAAGTTCTTAGGAGTTACATGTATCATCTTCACATGTAGGACTGTAAACAGTTTAACCTTACTGTGTCTCTTATTTCTCTTTCATGTTACCTCTTTATGCTTCTCTTGAGTGTTGTATTTGAAAGTCAGATTTTCTATCCAGCTCTGGTCTTTTCATCAGGAATGCTTGAAAGTCCTCTATTTTATTAAATATCAATTTTTTTTCTTCTGAATGATTATAGTCAGTTTTCCTAAATAGGTGATTCTTGGGTTTAATCCTAGCTCCTTTGCCTTCTGGAATATCACATTCCAAGCCCTCCAATCGTTTAAAGTGGAAACTGCTAAATTTTGTATGATCCTAAATGTGGCTTCAAAATATTTGATTGTTTCTTTCTGGCTGCAAGCAATATTTTTTCCTTGACCTAGGAGCTCTGGAATGTAGCTACAATATTCCAGTATTCCTGGGAGTTTTCATTTTAGAATCTCTGTCAAGGGGTGATCAGTGGATTCTTTCAATTTCTGTTTTACCTTCTGGTTCTAAAATATCAGGGCACGTTTACTAGATCATTTCTTTTTTTTTTAGATCATTTCTTGAAATATGATGTCTAGGCTCTTTTTTTGCCCTCTCAGATAATATAAAAATTCTTAAATTATCTCTCCTGCATCTATTTTCCAGGTCAGGTATTTTTTCAATTAGATATTTCACATTTTGTTTTATTTTTTTCTCTTTTGACTTTGTTTTATTGCTTCTAGATGTCTCATGGAGTCATTAGCTTCCAATTGCCCAATTCTAATTTTTAAGGAGTCATTGTCTTCAGTGAGCTTTTGTACCTCTTTTTCCATTTGGCCAATTCTATTTTTTAAGATGTTGCTTTCTCCAGTATTTTTTGTGCTTCTTTTGCAAAGCTGTTGACTCTCTTTTCATAATTTTCTTGCATCTTTTTTCCCCAATTTTTCATCTCCATTTCTTATTTGATTTTTTTAAAATCTTTTTTTGAGCTCTTCAGCAATTCTTGTTGAGCTTATGTCCAATTCACAATTTTTGAGGCTTTGCTTGTAGCCACTTTGACATCATTGTCTCCTTCTGAGTTAGTGTCTTGATTTTTCCTGTCACTGTAGTAGCTTTTTATGGTCAGGTTCTTTTTCTATTGTTGCTTGCTCATTTTTACAGGTGATTTTTTGACTTTTAGTTTTATGTTAAAGTTGGGCTCTGTTCCCAGGGCAGAGGGGCACTGTCCCAAGCTTTAGGTTTTTTTTGTGCTGCTAGTTATGGGAATCTGTTTTCAGTGCTTCTAACGTGATATGATGTAAGGAGAGGTGTGGTCACTGCTCTCCTGACCTGTGCTCTTGGCTTTACCTAGTAAGCTATCTTGCCGCAAATGCTAGTCCTCCTGTTGGCCCTGGAACTCTGACCAGGACCATTGTTCTCTTGTAGTCTCAAGCACTATTGCTTTTTTCTGCCTTGGAATTGAGATCAGGACACCTACTCCCTTATGAATGACCACAAGCAATCTTCTACATCTTGAACTGTGACCAGAGTACCTGCTCCCCTGCAGTCACAAGCACTTATGCTCCTCTTCACCCTAGAATCGTGACCCAGAACTACATATGGACAATGTGATAGGGTCCTGAATGCAGCACCAGCAAAAGGGTCCTCTATAATATTTTGCTGATCAATTGTCCAAGACTTTTACTATCTGTGGGTTAAGAGTTCCCAAAGCTGCTGCTGCCACTGTTGCAGTCTCCAAGGGCTGCTGCTGGCATTGCCATGGTGCTGCCTGCATTATGCCCCAGTACAACCATAACTCCAGTATCACAGATCTCTCCTGCTGACCTCCTAAGTTATCTTGATTTAAAAAAATCATCTTGCCTCAATCTTTGGTTGGCTCTGCTGCTCCAGAATTTGATTTGGCATCATTATTTTAAAGTTGTTTGTTTAGAGGGGAATGTTGGGAGAGTTAAGGTAAGTTCCTACCTCTATTCTGTCATCTTGGCTCCGTGCCTCCTTACCAATCAATATATCATTTCTTAAAGTTTTTTTTTCTGTAATTTTTCTATAAAACTATAAGAGAGCTATTTATTCTAAGAATCATATGCTCTTCCATTGAAATCATTCGCATTTTCCATATCACCTATGTGTTACTGTCATGGAAGAACTGACTTTATCACTTGGCATTATTGCAAATCAAAATACCTAAAGCAATAGAAATTCACTTAATACAAAAAAATATCCAATGAACTGTTAGCACAGAATTAGGTATCTGAGTACACAAGAGATTATCCACAATGTTTCTCCTAAATGTGCCCTATAGTATATTATATATAATGGGTGTTTAAGAAACATTAATTGAATTTAATTATGCCAGCTAGAGTATAGTCTTCTATTGTTTCTGTATATATCTTAAGCTGGGTCGCAGCATAGAAAAGTGATCAGTATCTTGACATACTGCACATAGGTAGGCAAACACAATTAGAACTCATTAAATGTAAGTAATAATAAAGGTGAATTTAAAAAAAATTGCTGTAAATGCTGTTATAAGTACTTAGAGCTTGCCCCTCTGAGTTTATATACCCTGTTCAAGGTCGAATGTTGTGATGCCCTTTGACCTTGAACAGGGTATATAAACTCAGAGGGGCTCACTCATGGAAGGAGTATTGAGACTCTTGGCAAGCCTTTGTAACTGCCCCTGGCTTTGCTAACTCAGACCCATTGCTTCTTCTCTGGTAACTATGAATTGTGATTTGGTCTGTTTATATTATCTCTATTGGTAATTTGTTTCTATTTGCTCTGAAGTTCAGGGTGCTGGCTTTTCCTCCTGAACTAAGTGAAAGATATACATATGTTTTATTACAAAGCAAGATTGCTAACCCCTTAAGGGTGCTTTCCTTAGAAAAGCAGATCAAAGAACCTGTGCTGGCAGCTCTTGTTGCTGGTCTTTTTGGGTCTTACACTCCTATAGCAGCTGCTAGCCACCTGGTTGTTAAAATTCCCTTAGACAGGGGGTAAATGTGAAACAGATACCCTAAGGAAAGAAAAAAAGACACAGCTCAAAAAGGCTCTGTAGTAAGAAATCCCCTGAAGGAAGAAAAAGAAAGAATTTGGTGCAAAGAAAAAAGCCTCAGCAGAATACACCCCCACATCCCCCCAAAAAAATCCCCCTAGGCACAAAAGTGAAAGTGAATGTCTTTGCTGCTTTATGAACAACTAGGTGGTAAGAAAAAAGCCACAGCAGGAAAAAAGCCTCTGCAGAAAGAAAAACCTGAACATTTAGGAGAAAAAGGTGGGAAAGGAAGGGGTTGGGAAGGGACAGAATATCCTCTGCAAATTGCAGAAAACAAGGACTTTAATGTGAGGTGAATAAAGAGCCCTTTCTCCCTTCCGCTCCCCCTCAAGGAAAAAGTTTCAACTAGGCCTATTCCACCCAGAAGAGAGCAACCTCAAATTTAACCCAAGATCTAAAAAAAATGCTTCTCCTCTCTCTTTCAGATTACCAGAGTAGGGGATAGTTCCAAACTGCTATCCAGAATTGTTGGGTCACTTCACAAATCCACCAACAGTGCATTAGTGTCCCAGTTTTCCCACATTGTCTGACATTCATCATTTTCCTTCTTTTGTCATGTTAGCCAATCTGACAGGTGTGAGATGGCACCTTAAAGTTGTTTTAACTTGCATTTCTCTACTCAAAAGTGATTTAGATCACTTCATATTCCTGTAGATAGCCTTGATTTCTTCATCTGTAAGGCTATCTACAGGAATATGAAGTGTTCTAAATCACCTTACTGATCCAACAATTCTGGAGAGCAGTTTGGAACTATGCCCAAAGGGCAACCAAACCAAGCAAGGTTCAAACCAAAGAGGCATACACTTTGATCCAGGAATACCAGGAGCAGGCCTGTATCCCAAAGAGATCATAACAATCAACACCTGCAAAAATATTCACAGCAGCCCTTTTCATGGAAGCAAAATATTGAAAATTGAGGGGAGGCCCATCAATTGGGGAATGGCTGAACAAGCTGTGGTATATGAATGTAACGGAATACCAGTGTGCAATAAGAAATGATAAACAGGCAAATTTCAGAAAAACCTGGAAAGACTTGTACAAACTGATGCAGAGTGAAATGAGCAGAACCAGAAAACATTGTACACAATATCAGCAACATTGTGTGAGGATCAACTATAGATGACTCAGTTCTTCTCAGCAACACAATGATCCAAGACGAGTACAAAGGATTCACAAAGGAAAATGCTAGCCACATCCAGATAAAGAACTGATGGACTCTGAATACAGATCAAAGCATATTTTTTACTTACTTTATTCTTTTTCATAGTTTTTATCCTTTTGATCTGTTTCTCTTTCACAACCGAGACTAATATGGAAATATGCTTTAAGTGATAGCACATGTATAAACTATATTAAATTGCCTACTCTTTTCAGAATAGGGGAGAGAGGAGAGGGAGCAAGAAAAGTTTGGAACTTAAAATTTTGTAAAAATAGATGCTAAAAATCATCTTGACATGTAATTGGAAAAAATTAAAAATTATTTTGAAAAATCAAATATAAAAAATACATGTAACACAGTTTAAGATCTGATAGAGATAGACTACCTTCTTTCACATTTTTTTCACTGATTGTTGGATATCCTTGAGCTTTTGTTCTTCCAGATGAATTTTATTATTTTTTCTAGCTCTATAATTTGTTGATAGTTTGATTGGTATGGCACTGAATAAATAGATTAATTTGGGTAGAATTTCCCTTTTTATTATATTGGCTTGGCCTACCCATGAGAAATTAATAGTTTTCTAATTGTTTAGATCTGACTTTATTCATGTGAAAAGTATTTAATAGTTGTGTTCATATAGTCCATGGATTTGTCATGGCAAGTAGACTTCCAAGTATTTTATATTGTCTATACTTATTTTAAAAGGAATTTCTCTTTCTGTCTCTTGCTGCTGGACTTTTTTGGTAGAATTTGGAAATATGGATGATTTAAGTGGATTTATTTTGTATCCTGCAGCTTTACTAAAGTTGAAATTATTAACAAGTAGCTTTTAAAGTTGATTTTCTAAGATTTTTCTAAGTATAACATGTCATCTACAAAGTCTGATAATTTTGTCTCCTTGTTGCCTATTTTAATTGCATCATTTTTTTTTACTTCTCTCGTTGCTATAGCTAACATTTCTAGTACAATATTAAATAATTGAGGCAATAATGGCCATCCTTGCTTCACTCTTAATTCTACTGGGAAGGCTTCTAGCTTATTTCCATTACAGATGCTTGCTGGTAGTTTTACATAAGTATTACTTATCATTTTAAGGTAAACTCCATCTATTCCTATGCTCTCTAGCATTTTTAATAGGAATGGGTGTTGTATTTTGTCAAAGGCTTTTTTAATCATATGATTTCTGTTGGTTTTGTTATTGATACGGTCAATTATGCTGATAGCTTTCCTAATATTGAGCCAACTCTGCATATAAATACCACCTGGTCATAGTATACAACCACACCTCTCAGACTGGCTAGCATGACCAAACAGGAAAATTATAAATGCTGGAGATGCTGGAAAATTGGAATACTAACACATTGTTGATAGAGTTGTGAACTAATCCAACCATTTTGGAGAGCAATTTGGAACTATGCCCAAAGAACTATAAAAATGTGCATACCCTTTGACCTTGCAATACCACTTCTAGGGCCATATCCCAAAGACATTGTACAAATGGGAAAAGAACCCACATGTACAAAAATATTTATAGCAGATCTTTCTGTGGTGTCAAAGAACTGGAAATTGAGGGAATGCCCATCAATTGGGGAATGGCTGAACAAGCCATGGTATGTGAATGTAATGGAATATTATTATGCTACAAGAAATGACAGACTTCAGAAAAACCTAGACTTACATGAACTGTTGCTGAATAAGGGGAGCAGAATCAGCAGAACATTGTACACAGTTACAGCCACATTGTGCAATGACTAACTTTGATGGACTTGGATCTTCTCAACAATGCAAGTTTCTAACACATCTCCGAAAGGCTCATGATGGAAAATGCGATCCATATCCAGAGAAATAATTACAGAGTCTGAATGCAGATAAGATACTATTTGCTCTCTTTTTTATTTTGTTTCATTTCATGTTTCTCGTAGTTCATTCCATTGGTCATAATTCTTTGCAATATGACTAATGTGAAAATGTTTAATGTGAATGTATCTGTAGAGCCTATATCAGATTGCATGCTGTCTTGGGGAGCAGGGAAGAGAGGGAGGGGGAGAAAATTTGACACTCAAAAGCTTGTGGAACTTAATGTTGTAAACTAAAAATAAATACATTTTAAAAATAAAAATAAAAGGAATTTGGTGGGATTTCTTCACCTATTTTTCCAAATAGCTTATATAGCATTGGGATTAATTTTTTCTTTAAAGGTTTAGTAGAATTCATTTGAACTGGGGTTGGGGAGGTTCTTAAGCAGTTCATTGATTGCGTGTTCATTTTATTTTTCCAAGATTGTGTTATTTAAATGTTTTATTTCTTCTGTTAATTTGGGTAATTTATATTTTTGTAGATATTCGTCCATTTCATTTAGATTGTTAAATGTATTGGAATGTAATTGGGCAAAATAGTTTCTACCAATTGTCTTAATTTCCTCTTTATTAGTAGTGAGTTCACATTTTTCACACTAGTAATTTGGTTTCCTCATTTCCTTTTTTTAAATCAAATCAACCAATGGCTTATCTATTTTATTCATTTCGTCATAAAACTAGGTTCTAGTTTTATTAGTTCAATAGTTTTCATTCAATTTTATCAATTTCTTCTTTGATTTTCAGGATTTCCAATTTGATGTTTAATTGGGGATTTTTAATTTACTCCTTTTCTATTTTAGTTGCATGTCCAATTCATTGATCTGCCTTTTCTCCATTTTATTGATGTTAATAGAGATATAAAGGCTGCATCCCATAAATTTTGGTATGTACTCTCACTGTTGTCATTTTCTTTAATAAAAATATTATGTCTGTAATTTGTTCTTTGACCCACTATTTAGGATTAGATTAATTGGGGGCAGAGCCAAGATCGCAGCATGAAAACAGGATTAGATTAATTTCTAATTAATTTTTAAGCTCTCTTTATATTGTCCATTGTTGAATGTAATTTTTATTGCATTATGATCTGAAAAGGATACATTTACTATTTCTGCCTTACTGCATTTGGTTGTGAGATTTCACGTCCTAATACATGGTCGATTTTTGTGTAGGTACCATGTACTATTAAGAAAAAGGTATATTCCTTTCTATTCACACTCAATTTTCTCCAGAGATTTATCATATCATTTTTGTTTAGATTTATCTAATTCTGAAAGTTGAAAGTTGAAGTTCCCCCACTAATATAGTTTTATTATATATTTCCTCCTGTAACTCATTCAACTTCTTCAAAAGCTTAGATGCTATACTATTAGGTGCATATATGTTTAATACTGATATGACTTCATTGTCTATTGTACTTTTCAACAAGATATGGTTTCCTCCCTTATCTATTTTAATTAGATTTTTGCTTCGTCTGAGAGCGTGATTGCTACTCTTGCTTTCTTTGCTTCAGCTAAAGCAGAGGTTCCCAAATTTATTTGGCCTGCCAGCCCCTTTTAAAAAATAAATCACTCGACACTCCCTTAGAAATCTACTTTCTTTAAGCCTTTAACAGGCTTTTAAAAATTAGCATCATTTCAAAAAAAAATGACACATCTTAAATTTAATAATTTATTGCAAATTTATGGGATTTTTCCTGCATTGACATTGATGATGCAATATTGCGTTATGTAACCATACAGCATCATATTGTAAACAAGTCATTACATGCAAATATTCCTACTAATGCATGCTGAACCTCCCCACAATACATGACATGCTCACCTGCCAACACTTGCTTGTTAAGACCTGTTGGTGGACTTGACCACAGATGGATTATAATTTGCATTTTGTGTGTTTATTTGGAAAATAATGCAATCACTACACTGTTACACTACAGATTAAACATGTACCAACAATTTTTCAAAATCTCCTTTCTTTATGCTTCCACAGCCCCTTATTTTTATTCTACACCCCACAATTGCACCCAAGGCTACTACTGCCCCTCTGAATCATTCCAGCACCCCCAGGGGGCAGTATTGCCCACTTTGGAAACCTATTCTAAAACATAATAGATTCCACTCTAGCCCTTTACCCTGTGTATATCTCTCTGCTTCAAATGTGTTTCTTGTAAACAACATATTGTAGGATTCTGGTTTTCAACCCATTCTGCTATCCACTTCAATATTATGGGTTGAGTTCATCCCATTCACATTTATAGTTATAACTTTGTATTTTCCTCCATGCTATTTTTTTTTGCCCCCTTATTCCCCTCTCACCCCCATCCTCTCCTTTTTTACACATGCTCTACTTCTTATTACCACTTGCCCCAATATACCCTCCCTTTTATCAGTACCTCCCTCTGCCTTTTATAATCCCTGTCCTTTCTTTACTTCAATATAGATTAAGATAGATTTCTACAGCCAACTTACTGTGGATGTTATTCGCTCTTTAGTTGGCTCAAAGTTTCATCTTTGCCCACCACCCCCTTCTTCCCCTCCATGATAATAGCTTTTTCATTCCTCTTTTATGTGGGGTAATTTACCCCATTCAATCTCCCCCCTCCTTCCAGTTCAATTTTCTCACCTCTTTAGGTTTTTTTTGGGGGGAGGAGGGATATCATCATATCAAAGTCACCTTATATTCACACCCTCTGCCTGCATATACTCCCTTGTGACTGACTGCTCTTATAGCATGATAAGTTGTTATGAGTTACAAATATTATCTTTCTATATAGAAATATAAACAGCTTAATATTACTGAATTTCTTATGTTTTCTCATTGTTTCTTTTTTGCCTTTTTATGTTTTCCTTGAGTCTTGGATGTCAAAATTTTTATTCAGCTGTGGTCTTTTAATTAGAAATGCTTTAAAGTCTTCTATTTCATTAAATAACAATTTTTTTTTCTCTAAAAGATTTTATTCAATTTTGCTGGGTAGGTGATCCTTGATTGTGATCCTAACTCCTTTGCCTTCTAGTATATCATATTCTAAACCCTCCAGTTCTTTAATGTGGAAGCTGCCAAATCCTGCGTAATCCTGACTGTAGCTCCAGAATATTTGAATCATTTCTTTTTAGCTCCTTGCAACACTTTCTCCTTGATCTGTGAGCTCTGGAATTTGGCTATGATGTTCCTGAGAATTTTCATTTTGAGATCTCTTTCAGGCAGTGAGTGATTAGTGGATTCTTTCAATTTCTATTTCACCCTCTAGTTCTAATATATTAGGGTGGTTTTCTTTGAGAATTTCTTGAAAGATGTTGTCCAGGTGTGTTTTGTTTGTTTGTTTATCATGGCTTTCAGGCAGTCCAATAATCCTTGTTATCTCTCCTGGATCTATTTTCTGGGTCAATTGTTTTTCCAATGAGAAATTTCACATTTTCTTCTAATTTTTTTTATTTTTGACGTTTTATCATATCATGATATCTCATTAGATGTCTCATTAGTTTGTATTTGTACAATTCCAATTTTTAAGGAATTCTTTTCTTCAGTGAGCTTTTGTACTTCCTTTTCCATTTGGCCAAATCTATTTTTTAGGAAGTCATTTTCCTCTGTGAATCTTTGGATATCTTTTCCCATGCTAGTCTCTTTTTTCATGCTTCTCTTGCACTATTCTCATTTCTTTTCCCAATTTTTCTTCTACTTCTCTAATTTGCTTTTTAGAATCCTTTTTAAGCTCTTCCAGGAATTTTTTTTTTTGGGGGGGGGGGCCTAAGACCAAATTACATTTTTCTCTGTGGCTTCACATGTAGCTATTTTGACATTACTGTCCTCTTCTAACTTTATGCCTTGATCCTCCCTATAACTATAGTAACTTTCTATAGTCGAGCTTTTTTTTTAATTTTTGCTCATTTTCTTTTCCTTTTTTTGTGACTTAGTGTTTTCATGTGAGAGTTGGGCTCTGGTCTTGCACTGTTTCAAGCTTTCTGTACTACGGTTCTGTATTTTACTTCTGGCCTTCACTAGGCTTCAGGGCTCAGTTGCTTGCTTTCTCGAGAGCGTAGGCTTCCCTTTTGGCTTGTACTGGGGAGTGGGGTCTTCCTTTTGGCCTACCCTGGGAGCGGGATTTAGCTGCTGGCCGGCTACTGGGGTAGTAATGCCTTGCTGCTGGGTTACTATAGTAACAGAATCATTTTAATGGCTGTCCCTGAAGGATAGATCTTGTTGCTGATCTGCCCCAGGTGTGGGGTCCTACTGCTGGGTTGCTTCGGAAACAGAGCATCTCTGCTGGTAGGCTCCAAGGGCAGAGTCTCACTGTTGGCCAGCTCCAGGATGGGGGGCTTTACTACTGCTGTGCTGCACAGGCTGCTCGCTTGCCTAGAAGTCTGCTGGTCTGCAGGAGGCTTGGAGCCCTGCTACAGACTCCCTGCTGTGAGACAAACTACTGCTGCTGCTGCTGCTGCTGCTGCTGCTGCTGCTGCTCTCAGACTTCTCATTCCAATGAGACAGACCTTTCCTGCCATGCTGGTAAGCTGCTTCCTTGCTCCTAGACCAATCCTGAGGTGTTTTTCTACTTGTTTGGAGGGGAATCTGGAAGGGCTTCAGAGGTAGGTTCTTATTGAAACAATACACAATATATTTTGATTTGTCATTTTTGTGAGAGCTCTGTGGTAGGTTGGCTTCCTCATTCTGTCATCTTAGCTACAGAAGTACAATAAAACTTTTTTTAAAAGTAAGCAAAGTGAGTACACAGCATTTGGAAATGGCTGAACAAAGTATTGCATGTGAATATAACAGCATGTATTAAGACAGGGCTGTCCAACCTTAGGTTCTTATTGAAACAATAGACAATATATTTTAATTTGCCATTTTCGTGAGAGCTCTGCAGTAGGTTGGCTTCATTTACTAAAGCATTTATGTAAATTTCTATGCTTGTAGGCAAGCCGCATAAATCACATTGCAGGCCTTATTTTGGACAGCCCTGCATTAAGGAACAACAAACATGACAAACTAAGGAAAACATGGTAATTTTTATATTAAGTAAAGATTGGTACAATGGAAAAGTTACAGGATTTGGAAACAGAGGACCTGAATTAGATTGCTGGATCTGTCGCTACCTGTGTGACCCTGACAAATCATTTAAGGATGGTTTCAGAAAAACCTGATGAGATTTGACTGAATTGATGCAAAATGAAGTGAGTAGAGGCAAGAAAAGAATTCATACAATAAAACTTTGAAAGACTTGAGAAATTTAACCAAGTCAATGGAGCATTGACTCCAAAGAACCAGTCAAAAGGAATGCTGCCTACCGTTGACAAAGATGTGAGGGACTCAAGGCAAAATGAGACATACACTTTTGGATACAGTTCATGTGGGAATTTCTTTTCCTTCCGTACAAATTTTAGTTAAAAGGATTTTGATTGGTGGGGGTCTCTGGTGGTGGGGGGTTCCCCAGCGAAGAGGGGAAATTGGGAGGAAAAAAGGGAGTAACAACAGGGTTGCCAAATGAAATGAAAAGGTCATTGAAGGTTTATGGTTTTATTTTTAAATCAACATAAAAGGAGGAAGGCCAAAAGGAATCAGTCAAGCAAGGAGGCTTCAAAAGTTACATGTTCATTTTATTATATATACACCAGCAAGGTAATCAGGGTTAAATGACTTGCCCAAGGTCACACAGCTAGTAAGTATTAACCGTTTAAGGCTGGGTTTGAACTTAGGTTCTCCTGACTCCAGGGCCACAGTTCTATCCACTGTGCCACCTAGCTATCCCAATTTATTATATATTTAAAGGAAAAAATAAGTTGTAAGAGATTTGCAGTGTCATGCAAAATCCTCTTTTTCTGTTCTACTTTGAATATGAAAATATTCATTCTGTTTGGTGTTGACTGTATTCATAGTAAAATTAAATACAAGCTCCTTTTGGCTACACTCTTTTCTACTACCCTTTTCTGCTGTACACTTTTTAATCAGCTCCTATCTGACGTGTCAAGAGGGTGAAATCTAATCACAGCACAGATGCTATGAACTGAACTTATAAGAGGATAAGGACTTTCCTTCCCCTCTGTTCCCTCTTTTTAGCCCCATCTCCACAAAGTGGGTCTTGGGAGTCATCACTTCAGTTCTCTTCTGTTCTATGTTGTTTGTCCTCCTCAGTTTCAGGCACTGGAAGTGATCCCTACAAAACCCAGGAATCTGAGCCACTGAGACCTTGGAGCAAGGATTATAAGCAGGGTAGTATAGCTAGCAAGCCTGGTATGCATGCCCTAATAAGCCAGGGTGCCTCCAGTCCAAGGTAATTATGGAATTGGAACTGGGACTGTGCTCTATAGGAACCAAGTGCTAAACTATAAACCTAATCTCCTTCCCTTCTGCAGGGATTAAGGAAGAAGGAGACGAGGGTTGGAGAACAATTATGCCTCCCACTTGTGATGGAAGTTAATTTGTCTATTTGTGATTATACCTTTAGAAGTAAACACTTCTGGGTAAGAAGCAAAATAAATAGATGAACAGATAAATGAATAAAAGAATGAATTTGAGATAATGTATCAATAAATGAACAAGTAAATGAATATAAGGGCATAGTTCTCTTTAGGGATATAATGAAATCCTCTCCCCCCAAAATTACTGATATGAGGGGCGGAGCCAAGATGGCCGCATGAAAACAGCATTTTGCCAGAGCTCTCTCACAAGTTCTGTTGAATTCCTATAAAAAAGTGAATCTGAGCAGATTTGAGAGAGTTAGAAATTGCAAGCAGTCTGAGTGGGGCAAATTTCCCAGCCGGGAGAATCTGAAAGGCTGAAGGAACAAATCTGTAGGCTAGGAGAGCGCTCGGCCTGCAGAGCTGCCCCAGACGGGACCAAAGCAGAAGCGCCTGGCCGGAAACCCACGTGGGAGACAGGCTGGGAGAAAGCCGGGAGCCTGAAACCAGCGCAGATGCCCAGGCCTCCCAACACAGGACGACACTCTGTGGAAGCGACGAGAGGCAGCGCACCGCCACCGACTGTGAGATACCAGCTCCTGAGGCTTGCCGCCCAAAGTTTTCAAATGCTTCTTGAGCTTCCGGGAGACATAATGGCCAGGTAAACGGCTCTAATCCCTTCCCTCCCCACCCAGAGAATTCCTCGGAAAAAAAAAAAAAGAACGCTGGAACAGAGGAGACAGAAGTGGGGCTTCAGTGGCCGAGTAGTTGGAGTACCTGAGTACCAGAGGGGCAGAGCCAGCAGGGGTCAACACCAGGAGCCCAGACATACTCTTGCTTCCCCAGGGGAAGTGCCAGACACTCAGCTCGAACAACAAAGTGCTGAGACCATTGCTGAAGAGCAACAGTGCTGGAAAACAACCCCAGGGAAAAAGATTTCGGGCAGCCAGACCCTCTCCCCCACACCTCAGGAAACTGAAGGCTATAATTCACCAAGCCAACAAAGAGACTCACACTTCCCAGAATAAGAAAGCTGGGACAGTG
>CM053623.1:153449457-153468004 GCA_028646595.1 Phalanger gymnotis
AGTATTTTCTTCAGTGGTCTTTTGGACCTCCTTTTCCATTTGGCTAATTCTGCCTTTCAAGGCATTCTTCTCCTCATTGGCTTTTTGGAGCTCTTTTGCCATTTGAGTTAGTCTATTTTTTAAGGTGTTGTTTTTCCTTCAGTATATTTTTCAGTATTTTTTTGGGTCTCCTTTAGCAAGTCATTGACTTGTTTTTAAGTTTTAAAAGCAGATGCTCAAAAAAAAAGTTGTTTTTGCATGCAACTGGGAAATAAGATATACAGGGAATGGGCCATAGAAATGTACCTTGCCCTACAAGAAAGTAAGGGGAAAAGGGATGGGGGGGAGGGGGAGTAGGGTGATAGAAGGGAGGGCTGACTGGGGAATGGGGCAATCAGAATATACGCCATCTTGGAGTTGGGGGGAGGGTAGAAATGGGGAGAAAATTTGTAACTCAAAATCTTGTGGAAATCAATGCTGAAAACTAAAAAATGTCAAATAAAAAATCATTAAATCTAATTTAAAAAAGTGGGAAAAACGTAGTTCAATAAAATTAAATGACACTTCATTAAAAAAAAATTTGCTGTACAGTTCTGCCCCATACTGCACTCAGAACTATGAGTTTATTTGTCTGGATCACTAAAATGTTTATTCCCATAAACTAGTTTATGTCAAAAGGATGAATATACTAAATAACAGGTATTTCTTATTTATGGGAAATTTCCTCCCTCCATCTTCTTCAAATTTATTACAAGACATTCATGTGTTTCTTAACAAAAAAAAGGGGTCTCTAAAGCATCTTAAGGTATTTCACATTATTTTATTTAAAAGATTCCTAAAATAAATTTTTTATTTAGTGAAATAAAATGAGAAATACTTGTGCAATCTAGAATTTAGGGGCAAGGTATGCAGAAAAATCAATTAAAAAAAGGGGTGTCCAAATTCAAAAATTGTATTAATTGGTCAGTCGGTAAATAAACATTAAGTTCCTTCTATGTGTCAAGCACTGTGCTAATTGTAAATAAAGAGAGAGTGGGGGTAGCAGGTGGGGAGCTTTACTTTCAACTAAACTAGATGAAAGAGGATAGAATATATACTTGTATCATATCTGCTTATCATTACAAATGTTCTGCTCTGTATATAATCCAATTCTGAATTTGGGAACAATGACATTCATAAACACTCGGGAACAAACTCTATAGACAAATACAAAGAACCGGGAAGCACTGATACAGCAACTGATTGTCAGACTTGGAATAAGAAAGGCTAGGCTCATATCCTCTCTTTGACACATATCATCTGTGACTTTGACCATGTTGTTTAATCTTAGTGCCTCAGACAACTTGGAGACACACATCTACATCAATGGAGGGAACTGGCCACACAAATAAATGTAAGTTATTCATTCTTTAGGTTGAGTTTAAGCATAAGGGTAGAGTCTAGGATTGGGACTAGTTGTCATCTCTGAAATTTGAGAAAAGTCTAGAGAGGGCACCAAGAGATTAACAAGCACAGAGTCGCAGAGTAAACGTGCATCAGAAGTGGAATGTGAACAAATCTTTCTGTCTGTGAGGTCTGCTCATTATCCACAATGCCACACTGGATTTTAAAAACATAGTAACAAGCTCACATTCAATCTAGCTCAGATTCAATCTGGCCTGCTTGTGAAAACAAGCGTCACAAAGGGTGGGGTTTCTTAAGGCAACACATTATGGCAAATGCTTAATAAACTTTGTCTTTTCTTTGGCTGAGAAGGCTTGAGGGGAATTCTTTGGGCAGGACTCAGCATGTTGGTATAACCTATGGTTCCCTACCACCATCATTTTTCTTTAACCACATCATTTTGGTTCCCTGAGACAGGGAATACTGCTAATCTCAAATTCTAAAAGCTGAGACGGGCAGGCATGTAAGCCTGCCCCTCTCCCAATCCCTTTCTCACTCTCCAAGAATTTTGGAGGTACTTTTTGGGCCTGACTTCCCAGGTCCCAGTAGGTCAGACAACTGCTCCCTGTCTTGTACTCAGCCTGATGCTCTCAGGTTCTCGGTCAAGAGGTTATGTTCCAGGGCATGGATCTGGACACACCTTCGGAAGCATAGAGGACAAGGCCAGACTCCCTATCCGGAAGCGCATGCCCAATTTTCTCAACTCAGTGCTAGGGAATGGGAAAACCACAGGTACCTTTTTGTGGTTTTTTTTTTTCTGTCTTATTTTGTTCCTTTTGGGGGCTTACTCCCAGATCCTCCTTGTGGAGGAAGGGACTTCCAGCCCCACAAGCCCATAATGGGTCAATCCTCTTTAATCCCCAAAAATTCACCTTGGGTTTTTTTTTACAAAATTAGAAAAAATATAGTTTCTCTAAACAACTTAAAAAGAAAAAGCTGGGTTTTTTTGCAACACTGTTTGGCCTCAGTATCACCCAGAAGGCCATGAATCGTGGCCCATTGGGAGGACTTTACAATGTAATACTCTTTTGCAGCTAGAGAAAATGGGAGACAAATTTCCTAGATAATGGCCTTTGTCAAGCTCTCTCAGAAGCCCATTCTCAGAAAAGACTGTAAGATGCTCATAGCTAGAACTGCCCCAAAAAAGGGGCAATGGTGGTCAACAGGCCATTTTGGATAACCCCCTCCTTATGGCTCCCAGGGCTTCAGCCCCAGCCCCTCCTCCTCCTCCCAACCTTCCCAGAGCACCCTTGTTTCCTGTGCTCCCCCTTCCTTGGCCATCCCCTCTTTCCTTTGGATTCCCTTCCCTTTTCCTCTAGCCCAAACCTCCTCTTCCAGCCTCCTTCACAGTCCTAGTCTCCTACCCTGCAACTCCTCCCATGGCCCCTCCCCCCTGGCAACCCCTAATCAGGTCCCTACCAGGGGTCTTGTTGAGGTGCCTCCCTCTGTGGCCCCTTCCCCTGAAGGACCCCTGCTCAGGTTCTGGCCTCATAGTCTGCCCCTATTTCAGGCCCTGCAGTATCTACTACCATAGGCCCTACCCCTAGGTTCCAACCTCTGGCCTTGCCGCCACAGCAGTACCTCCTCCCCTGATCCCTCTCTCTCTCTAAGGTGGTGCCCACTCAGGTCTCTGGGGTGCCTCCCCCTCTAACCCCTACCACTCCTCAGGTACCAGCTTATCTTCTTCCTTGCCCTGGCCTTGCAGTCTAATCAAGTTCAGCTGGCACCCCCCAGCCCCTCCCTCACCTGAAGGGAGACTTCCTACATGCCTCCCCAAGCTCCAGGCCCCACAGTGCCTTCAGGGCTTTTTCCCGTGGGGGAAGTGCCTGCCTCCCCTACTGGGACAAGGAGAGTGCATGCATGTTCCATTCTCCATTTCGAGATCTCATTCAAATGAAAGAAAAACTGGGGAGATACTCAGAAGATCTCACTAAGTTTACTGAAGGTTTTAGGGATCTGTCCCTACAATTTCAACTTTGTTGGGGTGAACTGCACATCCTCTTCTCCACCTGTTGTGCTACTGAGGAGAAGAGGAGAATCTGGGAACATGCCCAAAAATTTGGGGATCGTTTGGCTAGCAATGACCCCATAAAGTACCGCCCAGGAACAGCTGCTGTTCCCAATAGTGATGCAGGATGGAATTATCAAAAGAGTGAGGGTAGAGGAAAAAGAGATCATATAGTAATTTGCCTGTTAGAAGCCCTAAGGACAGCATTTCAAAAGCAAATAAATTTTCAAAAAATTAGGGAAAATTACCCAGGGAGAAAAGGAAAAACCCTGCCCTTTTCCAAGCCCGGCTAGTAGAAGCGACTAAGAAGTATGCAAATTAGGATCCTGATTCTATAGAAGGGGCAGCAATCCTTAGCATGCATTTCATTTATCAGTCTGCCCCAAATATTGGGAGGAAACTGCAGAAATTGGCAATGAGACCTCAAACACCTCAATTACTACACATGGCCTTTGGCTGCAGTAGAGTAAAGAGAATGCAGGGAAAGGGCTAGAGACAGAGAACATGCTCAATTCTTGGCTGCTGCCAAGGCCAGGAAAAGACCTAAGGAGCATCCCTCCAGGGAACCCCCTTGGAGGAAGCCCTGAGACTTGGGCAATGGGGAAACTTGCTTTCAATGACACAAGGAGGGTCACTGGTCCAAGGAGTGCCCCTCTAGGGCACCCCCCTGGAGGAAGCCCCCAGGACTCACGCCTCCAGGACCGTGCCCAGCATGTGACCAGGAGACACTGGAAGTATTGTCCCAGAAGTTGGAAAAGTGGTAGAGCCGCCTCCCAGTACCCTGTCCTCCAGTATTCTCAAGACTCGGGAGGAGGGAAAAGCCTGGGGCTTGGCAGTGCGCCCACTTTCTCCACCTCTCACTGAGCCCTGGGCAAAATTGAGGCTGAAGGT
The DNA here is from genome assembly GCA_028646595.1 of Phalanger gymnotis. Lineage (NCBI taxonomy): Eukaryota > Metazoa > Chordata > Mammalia > Diprotodontia > Phalangeridae > Phalanger > Phalanger gymnotis. The sequence goes on from CM053623.1 coordinate 153,453,779, forward strand.
AAGGTCACTCACTTCTCATCTTAACTAATTACTCTGGCCCTACACACCCTCACCCCTCGACCGTCATCCCTCATAGGCATCTAAAGGGAAACTAAGGGATGTCTCCAGGCATACCCCTTCCCTGTCTACTAGAGGATCTGTTGTTTTAACTCTCCTTCCTTATGATCTCCTCTTGCCCTGCCCCCTCATTGGGGTGGTGAAATTGGGAAGCCAATTCTCTCTAGTTAAACCTCTTAACTCCCTTTTCCCTCTGTTTACCAGACCTCCCCATGTTCCCCCAGAGGTGTGGGAGAGGGTTGAGCCAATTGTTTGGGATCAGGGAATTCCTGGGCTAGCTACTTCTGCCACCCCAGCCACAGCTCCCCTCCATGGTCTTCAATATCTAATTAAGCCCAAGGCTTGGGAGGAATTGCAACCATTAACTGCCCCTCAAGGCCCTGACTTACTCCCTCTAGAGTGGTGCCCCTCCCCAGCACAAGCTTTTCAGACTTTGAAAACTAAATTGACCACCATTCCAGCATTAACTACCTACTCTAGAAAAACCTTTCACTCTGTATGTTGATGAAAGGAGAGGACAGGCTTTGGGAGTTCTAACCCAGTCCTTAAGACCTGACCCCAGGCCAGTTGCCTGTTTTTCAAAAGAATTAGATTTCCTGGCTGCTACAGCCATTCCAATTGAGGAAGCTTCTAAAACTCTAGCAGACCACTCCACAGAGCATCCTAGAAGCAGAGGGCCACCAGTGGCTGGCTAGCCACCGGCTCACCAAATATGAAGCCTGACCTAATTCTTCAGGTATGCCACACCAAAACAGTGTGGTACACAAAACAAGTGACTGGGAGAACTAGGGAGTCATCTTTAACTCTCTCCGGGGAAATTGTCCTTTTTCTATACTCCTATACTGCCTGTTTGGTGCTTGTTTGCTTCACCTCATTGCCAGGCTTAACCTCCTCCAGGATCCAAGCCACCAACTTCCAGATGACTACTCAGACTATGTACCCCTTGAACGGGACCCATGGAGGCAGGGCTACGCCTCTTGCCAACAGGAACAAATTTCGGAAGCTGAGACCTTCGCCCTTTACCACAAAAAAAATTTGAGTCCCATTTGTTTGAGGGAGGAATGATGGGGTTTAGACTGCAAGAACCCCCTTGGGCCCCAAAAGAATTTGGGTCCCATTTGTTGAGAGGGGAATGATGAGGGTAGTCTCTGGGAACACCCTTGAACTCTCCTTGAATCTTCCCAGTAGATCAGAAGGTATGTGGGAGAGATTGATAATTGATTAAATCACAAATTGATTGTGAAGACAGTATTCTGGAGATGGAGGAGATGGGATCAAGGATATACGTAGAGGCGTTGACCTTGGCAAAGATTACCTCTTCAGTGACTGGAGTGAAAAAGGGAGAAAAGTGTCAATAGGGTTGTAAGATGAGAAAAAGCTCAGGATAAATAGGCTCTCTTTCCTATTCCTTTCCTAAGTATGAAGCAAGAGTTTCAGCTGTGATGGTGGGTGGAGATAGTGCTATTGGAGACTTGGAACATCTGCAGTGGCAAATGGGATAGATTATCAATTAAGGAGGAAAAAAAGGATTGCCTTCCTGCTCTGAGGATCCATTTGAGCATGTTTTCTTAATTTCCTCTAATTTCATCCAATAGCATTCTCAAATGCTCTGGAGTGGGGAGTGTGGATGTTGGGAATAATTCAGAGTTTTAATTTAAGCTTTTAATGAAATGTTTATTTGCCAATCACCTGATTTTCTGATCACTCATTATTTTTTAATTTAAAAAAAATTTTTTTGTTGTGTCAGGTGGGGAAGACAGGGCAATTGGGGTTAAGTGACTTGCCAAGGTCATACTGAGATTATTCTTAATTTCAACATGAATCTAATTTGCTTAGCAGCAATTGAAAGTCGGTGAAAAGAATAATTTGTGTTTGTTACTATACTTTTTTAGTATTGAGGTAAAAGGTACAAACTGAATATGCTTTGTTGAAGGTTCACATTCAAGATATTTTGTGGGACAGCATTACAGTGAATTCTACTTCTCCAGATAATTCTTTTAAATTATATTATTTTTCATAGCAAGTAGTTTATTAAAAATATTGGGTATTATAATTTTCAGTATAAACTTGATAAAATGACTTGAGGAACTTTAGTTCTAACTTCCCTGTTTACATATTTTCTGTTACCATGTTTTTTCTTTTTGTTTTTTTTGCCAAGGAAAAAAAAGTTTATTAAGGATTCGCCATAATGAGCTGTCTTAAGAAATCCCACCCTTTGTGACGCTTGTTTTTACAGGCTGGATTCAGTCTGAGCTAGATTGAATCTGAGCGCCTTCGTGGAAGCAAGATGAGATTTATATACACAGACTGTAGGAGGGGTCTAGGGTGGTCCTGGGGTGATGGGAGGAGGGGTTTAGGGAAGGTCTTGAGGAGTCTAAGGAGGAGCTTGGTGGGACTTAGATGAGGTCAGACTGCAGGAAATGGGATTTAGAGAATGGGATTAAGGGTGGGAAGAAGCTAAAGGCATGGATGTTGATAGTATCAAGGGTGGGAAGTAGCTGGACAATGAAAGGCAAGGCTGGGTAGAGATTTGGGCCTAATGATAATGTAAGGTTATAGCCTCAGGCCAAGGCTGAATAGAGATTAGGCAGACGCAGAGGAAGAACTTTTCATTGTCATCTGCCTAATCTCTAGCCTTATCCTGGAAGGACTTTCCATCTGACTGTGGATGACCTTGCATTTGACTGCATGCCCTCCTGCTGCACACAGAAAGAAGGTGGCACAAGGCAGGGATATAACTTCCATCTCTTCCAACTCTTGCTGCACCCAGTTCTCCAGGGAAGATTTTCCATCTGACTGCATTGTTTCCTATCTCCTGCTTTCAGGAGCCCTGAGGGAAAGGGAAAAGGAAAGTCTTCCAAGTCCTGTTACATGACTGACTTCCCTGTCTTACCTGATACCCAACCTTCAGAGGGAAGAGAGGAAAAACAGCCTTCCATTTGACTGTGGGTCTTCTACCTTATCTACCTATCTTCTACTTTAACTCCAGCCTTCCCTGGGAAGAAGAATGCTTTCACAATGATTAACATGCTAACACCTGGTCATACCCTACACATCTCAGTGATTCTAAATCTAAACTCGATTATCCATCCCCTGCCACCTTTTCCTAATTCTCAACTTTTCCCATCATAGAGACTCAACCAATCTAGCCACTGGAACTGTGCCCTCTAATACCTGATCCATAGGCTACAAGGTTCCCTTCATCTTAAGTTTCTCCCTGCACTTTCCGGCCATCACCAAGAAAGACCTGGCTCTCAGCTGATGGGATAGTCTCCATGGCCACTTTCCAGTATTGGCTGCATTCTCATTCATTTCCACTTGGCTCATTAGTGAAGGCTGGTAAGCTGGAATGCTCCTTGATCCCCACTGCTAAGTCCAGATTCTTTTACCTCCATTAACCAGTAACGATTCCTCCTTTGAGGTTCATACAATCCACATCTTTCACTCAACCAAAATCCTGGTAACTTATCTACAGACCTCCCTGAACTCATACTACACTCTCGCCAACATCCTAGCCTCAGTCCCTCAATTTACTTGCTTTCCTATGACCTACTCTTCTAGCCTATTTCAGCCACACGAAAACAGTCATATCCCTGATCTTGTCATCCCTCACCAGTGTACCTCTTAACTCTGAAAAATCCCCTTTTCTGACTATAATCTATTGGCTTCTCAACTCTGCCTTCCCAAACCAAGCCCTGCTGAAAGAAGGTGGCGAAAATCACCCAACCCTTCAGTGATGCTAAGCAATCCTTCTACTTCTCCTTTATCCGTTCCACGGATGCTCTTCTAAACCTTTTCCTTACTTCCTTAAACCTCAGTCTCCTTTACTAGATACTTATCCAGGTTCTAACTACCAAATATGGGTGTCCAACATGACTGACCTGCGCTGCCTTCTTTCTCCCTCTTTACTGTTCCATTTTTCATCAGCTCCCGTGGATTTTAATTAGTCTCTATATTGAATTCCCAAATCTACTTATCCTTCCCTAACCTCTCTGATCTCTGGTTTTGTATCTCCAACCGTCTCTCAGACATCTTAAACTCAGTATGGCCAAGTGACATACTGCTAAATCCTCCCGCACCCCCAATAGTCAGTGAGTTACACCCCACTTTACACTGACTAGTCTTTTGCCCAGTCACACATGACACATAGACATGATATCCTTCATGCCAGGTCTGCTGTGTAATTCTTCAGTGATGACACATTGTTGACTGCTGATACACACTAACACCTTCTGCATAATCGATTACATTTAAATATTCAGACCTATTTTTGTTTCATGGAGTCTTTTATAAAAAGGTACTTTGGGTCATAAAAAGTACTGCAACAGTCTGTCAGAGGCTATGCAGTCTATTCTTCTTGTTCTACTCTGGGCTGAGATCATTACTGTCCATTTGCACGGTCAGTCCAAAATTTATGTTGTGCTAAGAGATGTCTAGCTAACTACATGTAATAAGTCTGATTAGGCATTCTTCCTCCACTTGCCTCTTCCTTTTTGGATAATTATGCCAAACTCGAGTCACTTTGGAGCTTACTTAGGTTCTGCAATATTTGAGGGTTGGATGAAATTTATATACAATATCTAAGAAGGTATTCAACTTTATTTGATTTTTTAAATTGAAATTATTATTTTAACTTTTTATGAAGAAATTATTGGACAAATATTGATGCATCTAAGAGGTACAGAATGATAAGACCACTTTTCTTGAACCAGATACGCAGGTTAAATGTTAGAAGTATTACATAAGTCTCAATGGTGAATTACTATTGCACCAACTGGAGTAACATGGAAAATACATACATAAATCCTGATTCCGGATGTGAAATCTCTACCAGTGTGCGCTATTAAAAAGGCTTTTTCTTTTGCTAATTTTCTTTCCCCACTCTTATCTTCCACTGTCCTTTCTCAGGTATAGTATAAATAGGTAATAATGTGAATCAAGATCTACCTAACAACAGTAAGGGATAGGGTCCACGTGATTAAGATAATTCAAATTGAGCATCTTAGCCCTGACAGGTAAGTGAGATGCATCAAAAAAGGATATGTACTAAAGGATGTGTATCTGAAACTGCCATTTTGAAATTTCATTGAAAGGTAACAACTTTCAAGCTAGATGTGATTTGCTTTGTTTTATTAGAAAAAATACTTAGGCAAGGGCTACAATCATCTGTCAATTATGAATGACTTACAAGGACATGAAGCAATAAAATAAAAATACAGATACAAATTATATATCCGATTATTGGCAATTTCATAACAAATTTAAGATAACAATGGAGATTGTAGGTTACTTTATAGGTACAGAATAAAGCAGTAGATGAAGTGCTCCAGCAAAAGAACAGAAACCAAAAGAAAAATCCAAAAAGAAATGTCACATTGCTACAGAGCTTATGTATAATATTCTAATTATTAAACAACCTTTCCAGAATGTCTTACATTAGTAGTGCTGTAATTGCACTTCATTTAATTTCATGACTCATTATTTCTAGAGAGCTTTTTAACCCACTGGAACCAAGAAGGCCTCTCATGTTTATTTTTTTTTAACTTTTTTTAAAAAAATTATGTAAATGCAAAATGCACTGTGTATCATGAAAATTCACATCTTGGAACCAAAGGGTTAATTCTAAATTTGTCTCTTCTTTAAAAAATTTAGTGTAAAAACTGCTGGTTTTTATATTTACTGTAGTAAAGTGAAAACTCCTCAATCAGGAGGATTTAATGCAGTTTGACTGCACATTACCACATACTTTACAATAAGTCCTTCCAACAGCAAGGAAATAATTGATTTCACGGTCACTGTCAGAAATGAGTGCCATAATTCTATTATGGTTACTGTTCATCCCTCAAAGACTTCTGGAAGGATTCTTACAACAGATATTAACAGTAGTACATAGTCCCTTAAGTCTCCAAAAGACATTTATTGTTAAGGAAGGTGCTTTATTAACAATTCTTCTGGCAGCACTAGTGAATTACAATATCCTTCAATATTATTTCTACCATAATATATACATTTTAACTTTCATGCCTCTAGAAAAACATCTACAGTACATTTCATAATATAAAAATATATTACAAATCTGCTGAATTATTTACAAGCAATGTTCTATTATCTCTATGCAACATTTTTGTCTCCATACAAGACTAACAAGTTACACAATTTTCTATTTCTTTAAGTTTAAAAAAAATCCATATGGCCTCTTGCATAATAAAAGCAAGAAAGTGTTTTCTTTTTATTTTCCCCAAACTAACTTTGGTGCATAAAGAATTCAATTTCCAGATACGTAAAAAAAAAAAAAAATACAATTTTTCTTACATCAAAAGAAAAATCAATTGCTTTTCTCATGAAAAAAATCGGTCTTAAAATGAAAACACCAAGAGTATTCAAAAATTCTGAAATAGGTTTTTCAAAAACCGTTAACAGATTCATTATATATGTAAATATCAACATACTGTACTCCTCCATGAGAAAGCCCTAATCCTGAAAAGGGAGTCACCAGACATACTGCAACACTCTTAACAGTTAAGTTTCAGCCCTAATTCGATAGATGAAATTTTTGGTTGATTGCAAATGACGTTCACTGTTTGCTTAAATACAAATTGAATACTTTTCTTATCAGAGTTCTGCAAAAGAACACAAATGGCAACCAATCACATCTATTAATCATAATTGAAAATTAAAATTATCTCCTGATAATTTTTTGTCTTAATATCATAATTGAGTTTGAATCAATGAACACGGTAGAGACAAACATATTCTTAGAGTGCTTTTGAAATTTGTTAAGGGCACAAATTGTAGTATTTTTTTTCAAATATAAACTACTGGAATCACTAAAGAAAAGCAGCTTAAAGCAGCAAGCATGCAAAGCTTTTAAGAAGTTGTTCCACTAAGTTGCCAGAAGAGTGGTTGCTCAGTCTCCCACTGTACCATTCCATGAAAATGTGGATATACAGTAATATATTAATACATTCCACAGAAGCGTCTACTTCATTCACAGAATGTTTACACTAAGCATAAATATTATCTAAGTACTGGGGGAGGGAGGAGAAAAAAGGGGTTGACTCTAATGTGCAACTTTATTCCTAAACCCATTGTCAGTGACTAAGACTGTAGGTATCCCCCGTTTGTTTGCTTTATTTATTTATGTATTATTATTTTTACCTCTTCAACCTCTTCTGTGGCATTGTTCTAGAAAAAAGAAAAAATATGTATTTTACTGTAAAGATTTTTCAAAACTACAAACAACTATTCATAATTATTTTAGAGCAAGATCATACACACACAATATTTATTTTCGACTATTTACCTTCTGCTAAAATTTCCTTGTCAGGTTTACCAATTCACCCTATATCTCGATTTCTTTATTGCTAAGGAGTAGCAATATTTGTATTTTTTCCCAGTAGGATTTTTGTCTGAGATGACAAATAAGTGGTTCTAATGATGAAGAACAGCTATTTAGAAGGACTTCCTTTAATATAGCTTATATATCTATGCTGAGGCTTGTTTCATTAGACCAGTTTGTCAACTGTACTATCATAAGAAATTTTATATCTAACAAATTAGATGACTTTTAAATGTTTTCCTCAATTCCTTAAAGGCTCTCTAATGATTCAGAAACAATAATCAGAGAATTTTAGAATTGGATGGGAATTTAGAAGTAATTCAGTCTAATACCTAAAACATGTGCACATAATGAGGCCTAGGCAAACTACAAAGATGGCCCACAATCCCCAATTATAATAGCCTTCCCAACTGGAAAGCCTCTGTGAAAGTAGTACTATACTTTTCGATGGCTAAATAGCTAACCTCACAAGACTGCTTCCTCTACATAGAGGAAGCAAGACATCAGGGGAAAAATTCCCATCAAAGTTGGGAAGTGTCAAAAAGAGATGGGGTTTGGGGCTTCAGTGATTTTATCAGTATGGGATATTCCCAGTATGGAAATCCTATGTGCAAACTCCCTCAAACTTGCCTGGGGCACTTAAAGGTTATGGGGCTTTGCTGTAGTCACACTTTATGTGTGATACATTACTGAAAGATCTAACGCTGGCAATCTATGGGTTATTCAATGCTGAAGACTTTTATAAAGACTGCAAGAACCTAAGGAAGCACCACAACTGTATTATCAGAATACATTTACTACATCAAAATAAAGCCAATTATTAGCAACTAAAGACTTCCCAACCATCACATGATGATCATGAGAAAAACCTAAAATCAGGTATAAATAAAGTATAAAGTGATGGTCAAATTTTTAAATGCAGGGAATTGATGGAAGGAAGGAGTGAGGTTATCATGGGGTAGAGAATAAATCCAAAAACAGGATACATGGACTCTATGCTCATAGCTTCTACTATACCTTCAGGAATATATTGAACTAAACTGGGTACTTTACTACTCTAAACTCCAAATGTTAAAAAGAAGAGAAATTCTGGGCAATTACTTTGTTATATTAGGATTCAGTTATGAATAATGCTCAAACAAAATGAACTAGCACGTTGTACACGAACATGCCGAAAATGAAAATACTTCCATTTATTATTAGAAGCTCCACTCAAAAATCCTCAAATTTGATGAGGATTGAGATAGAAAATAATTCCCAATACACATTGGCCATTATAGATTACAAATCAAATTAACAAAAATAAAGTTCCTACTGTATACAATGCATTGTGCTAACTACTAGCCCTAGAGTCAATGTACCAAAAATTGGTTACATGAATAAAATTGTAATTTATGTTACAAAAGAATTTAGTTTCGTTATCAGTATATCCTAAACTTCTTACAGCATTGGAGCATTTTTTAAAAATCTGTATTCTGTGAATTATGGTTTAAGCATAGTACACCAATGCAAAAGCCATTTTAAGAAAAAACATTATGAATGTGACCATTTTAATATAACAAACTTAAAACAAACTCTCTAGTGTGTCACTAGAGAGACATTTTTAAAAATCAAATTGTTTAAAACTACCTAGACCACTTTCCTTCCCTCCCCCACAAAGCCTTACCAAAAAAAATGGCAGTACTTACATGAAAAGTACTGGTTTCAAAGTAATACTACATGTATTACAACTGAACAGTAAATACTTAAAGATAAATTTGGACTTGAAAAAAATTGGCATACAAACCAGTATGTGATCTTAACAGAAGTGATCTTTCAGGATTCCACTGTATGTACTTCTTTTACTAGAATTTCTGTACACCAAGCACAAAAAAGTAAAATACACTTGGTAAATAAACACAATCCCTCTTTCTCAGTAACTAGATTTCAGTTCATGTAGGTAGCTTATTTAAGAATTTCTTAAAACCTCAGAACTTGCTGGGTGCTAACCAAGATTGATATTCCTGCCCTAACAATTTGTTGCATTAATTTCAACATATGATATTTTTTTAAAAGCTTAATGAGGCTTAATTATTATGCTTTATAAAGGAAAAGTTCAAAATGAAATTACCTGTATATGTTTGGGTCCAAAAGCAAGGCAGTGTCTTTGGGGAGCTTTGATAAATGAACTACTTTAGTTTTTAGTTGATGTCGTTCACTTTCATTTACCCACACATCAGGCAAACTATGGGGAGAAAAACAAAACGTTTGTTTTTTAAAGATCTCACCCCTATGCTAAATGGTAAATGTACAATTAATAAAACCTTAAAGGACCGATCTGGCTTTAAATATACTGTTAGTGGAAATTATGAAAGGTGGTACTTCTTAACAGCACTTCTTTGATAATAAAGGAATATGCCATAGCTGATACTGATGCCAAGAGAATATATTTCCTTTTTGAACTGAAAGACCTTAATAGAATTTAAGTTATAACTATAAAAGCCCCATAAAAGGCCTAGAGTTGAATAGTTTTGCATTCTTATCTTTATTAGTTGACATATTCCTGCAATTTTTTCATAGATTTACACAAACCAACTCAAATTCCACTACTATTGAAAAATAGTTTTAATTCTACCAACGATTTAACTAACACACTCTTTTCAAAGCCAGCCTGCACTGGTGCCTCTGTCATACTATCAGCCTGCCTAACTGCCTCCCCACCCTACACAAATAATTCTGTCAAATTCCTTGTCTTTTGTTTTCTGACCTTCAGTGCTTCCCTGTGATTCATCTCACCTATCCCTCTCTGCCTGGTTGAACAGGAGCCACAGAGGCCAAACAATGTCATGTAGCTCAAAATCTTAGTAGAATTCTACCTATAAGTGTGTTAAGTATGTCAGATGTGTTCAACTGCTGAAAATCTATTTTAGGGCTCACATGGCCTACTTTCTGAAGCTATGAATATTGCCCAGGTGTTCAAATATAAACCCTTAAGAATATGGAGAAGCAGCAAACTACTTGTGAAATAAAAAAGTTCTTGTTTGAGAAAATAAAAAAGTAGGACCACTTAAATCTATAACATTATGTAAGTAAGCTATTACAAGTAAAATCATGAAATTCTAGAATCTATTTCATCTCATTCATTCTATACATGAAGAAATAAAGCTCTAAAAAAAAACCCGCCTCATTTTCCCTCCGCCCCACAAAAGTAACAATTTCGTACATGTAAAAGAAAACTTAATTAGAACTCATGTATTGTTAACAATTGGATAGAAGAAAAATATTTAGGAAATTGTGTTTTTATCATTATAATTCTATAATTAAAGATTTAGATATTAACCCAAACATAGTTAATACTTACATATCTTCTGGCATCCAATGAAGCAGCAGTTTTATCTTCCCAGAATCTTCTTTTCTCTTGGCTATTACCTATTAATGTTATTAAAAATGACAAAAAATTGTGGAAAATGCACATTTTAAAATAAGGCAAATTCCATGAGTTTCTCCCACTTCTACCAGCACCAATTATTCATTATGCCACAATCAACTTGGATAATTTTTTAAATGGCCTTCATACTGAATTAAGAAAGAACAAAGATTCAATGTAAAAAACTTGTGATTATAATGTACCACTGAATACTTTTTTCTCAAAAATGCAATTAAAAGGTGAAACAACAGTCAATGTGAAATATGGAATCAATTTAGAAGTAGTTTTTTTTTTCAATTTCATCTCCAAAATATTATTTGAAAAGCACTTTTCAGGGCAGCTAGGTGGCACGGAAAGTACAGCACTGGCCCTGGAATCTGGAGCACCCGAGTTTAAATCCAGCCTCGGATACTTGACACTTACAAGTTGTGTGACCTTGGGCAAGTCACTTAACTCCAATTGCCCTGCCCTCCTCCCTCCAAAATAAAAAATTTCAATTGACAAGTTGAAAGGATGGTAGGTTATTAAGTCAAAAAGCCTGTAATTTCTTTATGTTTTTTTAAAGTAAGATTTTCACTTGCAAGTCAACTTATTTTCTACATTATTCCTTGAGCCTGACTTTAACATTAATTATCATCTAAGTCAATGATAAATAGCCCATAAGGAATGAGTAAGTGAAGATATGAAAAGCTAAGGTGATAGTACCTACCTAAAACTACTTATGCAATCAGATGGATCTAAGTATGTTCTATAATCGTTGTCCTTTTACATACTAGACTGACCAAAGGTGCCTTGAATTTAATACGGTCCATACATGAATCATTTGAGTCATTTTGAATGAAAATTAGAATTATATTCTAATCACCAAAACTATTAATCCAAATGAATTTAACACTTGAAGGATTCTAGAAGGTACTATAAACTTAATACAATATACTATAATAGAAGGTAATTAATCTTAGGTTAACATACTAAAAATTAAAGCGAGCCAAATAATACATAAGATTCTGCTGACCTCTTCTGGAGAAGACAAAAAAGCAAGTTCTTCAAGGCAGAATATATTAGAATAGGTGTTTCTGATGAAAGAACTACCTTTTCTTAGAGACTTCAAAGTCTATAATGCATAAAGACATTTTCTTTGGAAAATTTCAATAAATTAAATTCATATTAATCACCAAAATTGCGACGTCAAGTAACTAGATACTGCTACATAATTTAAAAATTGCTTTTCACCTCCTATAGGATTCACTTGAACATTTTTTTTTCCATCAAGAACCATGTGCCTTAGCACATTATTAGGACAGTGAATTCTAACACTATCATAAAGTATTCAATCTCAACTCTGCTTCCCAAAGCAATACTTTCTTCCTGTCTTTTTGTCTCCATCACTTAGGGGACAACTCTCAATCATGTACCTGAAAGAATTAAACTCTATTTAACTGCTGTTCCATCAGCTCACCTTCTCTTCTGACTCCTTTTTATTATTCCTGTTCCACTGGGAACAAATTTTATCTTTATTCAAAATCAACCTTCTTACTCTTATGATGATGTCAGATTTTCTCCAGTGGTAATCTATGGAGAATTCAATTCCCACTTCCATAAACTCCTTCAGAAAATGTGTAGAAGGGTAGAATTGGGGAAATAGTTTCTCTATTCAGTGACAAATTCAACTTTCAGTTTCCTTTATCTTTTTACACTCTTCTCCCCACCCAATGAGTTAATTCCACTATGTAATAAGACTCATTTTTGCCTTCATGAATGGTTTTAGCATAGGGAACACTTTTCCTGTATATCAGTCAGTTAATATTTGGCATTATCATATGGCTCTGGGTACCATATTTTAAAGGGGTGGTTAAGAAGCCAGAGATGCCCAAAATAGTAACCAGGATAAGAGACAAGGAATACTGTGATGATTAGCAGAAGGAAACTGAAAATGTTCCAGTCTTATAAAGAAACCTCAGGAGAAATGATCAAATTCTTCCAATTTGTCAAAGGAGAACAAAAGATGCTACAAGTAGAAATTAAAGTGGATTAGATTTCATTTCAATGTGAAGAAAAGCTATGTAACAATTAGAGAATTGCAAAAACGGAATAACAAGCCTCAAGATTCCATGTTTCCCATCTCTTGCAGCATAACCAAGGTTTATGATCTGGGTAGGGAATGGGCCTGGGAAAATGAAATGTACATAAGAAACTCTTAGACCAGGTTTATCTGGGTCCAACTGAAACCTATGCTAATTTCCCCACTGACTATTACTACTGCCTTTCCCCAGAAATTACCCATTTACTTTTTAAATAAATTGCCCATAATATAGTTTCCAAGTAGAACTCAATCTCCTTGAGAACACGGAGCATTTCATTTATAAAATGCTTACCATACTACAAACATTTGATAAATCCATTGATGAAATAATTTAAGGGAAAAGTTATGAAAAAAAATCATGGACAGTTTCCGTTGTATTTAAATTCAACAGTACGTGTACATTTATATGAGCAAAAGAAAAACCAAGCCAGAATACTTACAGTACTATGAAAAACAACACTGTGTCCCTTTCCTAAACTTTCTATATGGGCTGCGAGGTTAAAGCATATGGCTCGATGTCGTATTGCATCCAGTGTCTGTGCATCAAAGAAGTCATGGGGTCGTGCTTAAAAAGAAAAAAAAAATCATTTTTAAAAAAAATTTAAACTATAATGCAACGTGTTCAAATGCAGCTACCTTGCCCAAGAAACTTTCCCTAATGTCTGTCATTCCATAAAAAAATTAGACAAAGAAAAAAGGAAATCCACAAATACATGCTTCTACCTTCAACCTATAACTTATTTATTTCTAATCTTTTTGCAATTTGCTGAAGTGTCATAGAGCTTCAGTCACCCAAATCATCAATTTCCTACTAGACATTTTACATAAAATGTTGTAGACATCTCAAAATCACTGTATGTCCAAAACTCCTCCCCCAAAGCTTTCTCTTCAAAATTTCTGTCAAAGATTAATAATCCCAGCATAAACCTCAAACTCCTTACTCATTCCCTAACCTCCACTATGCTATAAAATCTTAACTACTTTCTACACTAAGAGATCGAAGGGCTTGGAATACGATATTCCAGGACAATGGAGCTAGGATTAAAACCAAGAATCACCTACCCAGCAAAACTGAGTATCATGCTCCAAGGCAAAATACGGACTTTCAATGAAATAGAGCTTTCTCAGTGAAAAGACCAGAGCTGAATAGAAAACTTGACTTTCAAACACAAGAATCAAGAGAAGCATGAAAAGGTAATCAAGAAAAAGAACAAGAAAAAGAAATTGCAAGGGACTTACTAAAGTTGAACTGTTTTGTTTACATTCCTACAGGGAAAGATGATGTGTATGATTCATGAGACCTCAATATTTGGGTAGTTGAAGCGAATATGCATGTGTATA
>CM053623.1:153468104-153556880 GCA_028646595.1 Phalanger gymnotis
TGAACTGTTTTGTTTACATTCCTACAGGGAAAGATGATGTGTATGATTCATGAGACCTCAATATTTGGGTAGTTGAAGCGAATATGCATGTGTATATATGTATATGTTTATGTATGTGTATGTATATATGTTTATATATGTGTATACATGTATATGTGTATATATATATCACATATATATATATACACACACACACACACACACACACACACAGAGTGGGCATAGGATGAGTTGAAGATGAATAAGGGATGAGAGGAATATACTGAGAGAGGGAGATAGGAATGAGATAGAATGGGGTACATTATCTCACATAAAAGAGGCAAGAAAAAGCAGTTCTGTAGGAAGAGAAGAGAAGGCAGGTGAGGGGCAATGAGTGAATCTTGGCCTCATCAGATTTGACCTGAAGAGGGAATACCATACATACTCAGTTGTGTAGCTTACCCCACAGGAAAGAAGGAGGAAGAAGATAAAAAAGGGGGGGATGATGGAAGGGAGGGCAGATGGGGATGAAGATAATCAAAAACAAACACTTTTGAAAAGAGACAGGGTCAAGGGAGAAAATTCAATAAAGGGGGATAGGTTAGGAAGAAGCAAAATATAGTTAAGTCTTTCACAACATGAGTATTGTGAAACAGTTATACATAATGATATGCATGTGGCCCATGTTATTGCTTGACTTCTTAGGGAGGGTGGATGGGAAGGCAAGAGGGGAGAGAATGTGGAACTCAAGGTGTTAAAAAAAATAGATGTTCAAAAGTAAAAGTTTTTTTTTTCATGCAACTAGAAAATAAGATGCACAGGTAATGAGGCATAGATATTTATGTTGCCCTACAAGAAAGTAAGGGAAAGGGGGATGAGAGGGGAGTGGGGGGACAGAGGGGAGGGCAGACTGGGGAACAAGGCAACCAGAGTGTATGTCATCTTGGAGTTGGGGGGGGGGGGTGGAAATGGGGAGAAAATTTGTAATTCAAATGCCTGTGAAAATCAACGCTGAAAGCTGAACATATTAAAAATAAATTTAAAAAATTTAACTACTTCTACCTATAGTGTCTTGACTCTAATCCCTTTTCTCCTCACAAAGCTACTACCATAGTATTCTTTCTCAAGAGATTAATCCAACAGCCTGCTAATTGATCTCCTTTCCTAAAGTCTCTTGCCACTCCCATCCTTCCTATTATATAACAAAATAATTTTCCTTAAGCACAGATCTGACCATCAACTTAACTTCACATTGTCTCTAGGATAAATTATAGATCCAACCAACCTATCATTCTAGCCCCACCATATTCTATGATCCAGTCACACTGGCCTTGGCTCTCTGTTCCTCACAAACACTCAGTTTAACGTCTCCTTCCCCCTATGCCTAGTATATACTCCCTCTTAAAAATGCATCTTACATATAATTTTCTGTAAGAAGATTTTGCTGGCACATACACTCAGTATCCATAATTGTTTGTATTTTAAGTAGATACATAAATACGTTGTCCTCCTTATTAGAACATAAGATCCTTAAGAGGGATAATGTTATTCATGTCCTTTGCAAATAACAGAGCTTAACGCAAAGAAGGAACTTAAATGTTTGATTTTAAACTGTAATAAGAATACTGAGCTTATTTTTAATGTCTGAAGATGAAAAAGTTTCTAAGTTAGATAAAAATAGTCTCCATTTAAAACTTTAAAATTGTTCAAGAGATATAAACGTATCTCTTCAGATTTCAAGGAATCAATAATAAACCACAATCCTAAAAAAACCATCTGAACTTTATCAAATGGCTTTCCAATAGGGCTGTTCCCAAGAAATAGCAAATGCTATGTTTAGTTACCAGAATTCTGAGGTCAGGTTTGGTTTTAGTTTTGTTTTGTTTTTTAACCAAACCTGAGGTGCACAATCAGGCAACTTTAGGAACTTATCTATAAATAATGTAGTAAAAAGGATTCATTAGTCTGACATGCCTAATGCTTAATGACATTACATATTTATAAATGTCCTGAGACATAGCTCCTGCTAACCTGACTAAAGGAGTTCAGCAGAACTGGCCCTAAAAGCATTCCTGTCAACTCCAGGTCCTACCTTCAAATGAGATTTTAATATTCATACTACCATTTTTAATAACCTGGGCCACCCAGTTCAGTACTCCCTTCAACTGCCATGTATTTGTAGTATAAAGAATTGAATTTGGAATTATGACCAAGGTTCAAACACTGGCTGTCACTTAATGATATCTATGTGCATCTAAGCAAGTCACTGTACTTCACTTAGCTTCAGTTTTATTTTATGTAAAATGAGAGTTAGAGTAGATGACATCCAAGTCATTCCATGAAACAACATCCTGTTATTCACCAGCATCATTCTTCCTTAAAACTATTCTTCCATATTTATCTTCTAAGTCTCCCTCACTACCTCCCAATACTCTTATTTCCAATTATCATTATCATCACAAATTAAAATCTGTAGAAAACTGAATTCACCATCCATCTTAAATTCTTTATTTCTCCAAACTTCTCTATTTCTGTTCAGGGCACAAACATTCAGTCCCCCAAGCTCCTCATCTCAGATCAATATCCCTTTCTCTTTACTCAGTCACCTCTCTGCAGTTCCTTATTCCCAGTCTCTCTCTTCTCTATTTAATCCTTCAGCTATAACTGCTAAAATTATCTTCGTAAAATAAAAACTCTAACCAAGTCACCTATAAGTACCATCTTTAGGATAAAATATGAATTCCTCCAAAATCTGGCTCCAAACAACTTCACTCTCTGCTTTTGTACAATATTCCCACAATACATTCCATGCATTTTCAGAGCTTCAAAGCTGAGCTCATGTACCACATCCTCTTTGAGGACTTCACTGATCTGCCCAATTGCTATCTCTCCCTCTCATCCAAGAGCATTACATTTGTGTACAATGTACATGTTGTACCCCATCTCACAAATACACAGGACAGTTTATATATTATACCCACAGCATAAAGGACATGATAGACACTTTAAAGTTTTGCTAAACTGAACAAAGGTTCATTTATGTTGTGTCGACGTGAATTAAGTGAAGGACTTGGTAGTCTTCAGTTAAGTCCTACCTCTCACTCTTACTAAATGTGCAACTACTTCTGGGCCTCTCTACAACTTAACAAGGTTGTTAAAGGCTTTTTTTCTTTGAAATTTCTTTGAAACTTAAAAATCTTGCCCTCTTTCCTTCTCCCATTCATTTCAAAGCAACTTCCATCTTTGTTCATGCTATTTCCTTCATTATTACAGTGATCCTACCCAAACATGCAACCCAGCCTTCTCTAATTCCTACCTATAATCAAAAAATTATCTTCCTCCTTTGTAGCAATTTGTCTATGTGTCTCACTTCCTCACCAAAACTGTACGCTCCCTATAAGAACCATATCTTTTTCCCTTTAGTATTCTGCTCAAATCGCTGCCTTAGTACTACATAAATGACACACTCATGACATCACTTATTGGCAAAAAAGCTAAAGGAATGACAGTGATCAGGACATACTCCCTCCAGAATAAAAAAAAAAATCCACCATGCATGAAATTTTCCTCATAGTAAGGAAAACAGCTCAAGATAACTCCTTAACATGGATCCTGCACCTGATCTAACAGTAAATACCTACAATTCTATTCAAATGTACATTGACCATGAACCTAAACATGTAACAAGGTACTACTGTAATCAAGTAGCTTACACATTGTACCCACACCAAAATAAAGTTCTCTCTCCTCATAGGTCTCATTCTTATTTATCTGCCTATGACTTAGGGGATATTTTATTAAACTCCTTACTACATTAACAAGGAACCATCCTACTTCTCTAATGACAACAGGCATTAAATTTCACTGACTCTTAAGCAATCTGTATTTTCCTGCCAGATGCATTTCTACAAGTACAAATTTCACAAGGGTCAAATACAAAAATTTAAGAGACTTTTCTAAATCTTTACTTTAACTTATGACAGAACTCAAAAGATGTTATTTTAAGTCTGATTAGATAAAGACCATTAAGATACAAGGTAACTTTCATATGTCATCACAAATTAAAGCGCAAAATATTGAAATGATTTTTTCATAATAAATTTTTAATAATTTTTAATAATATCACAATTTGTATTGTATTCTTTCCAAAGTAATATGTAAGTTTTAAAATGTAGTTTTCCTCTCAGAATACTTACGTAATGAGCGCCGTCTTTTATTCTTTAACTTCCTCCGCTTGTTCATTCCAGCTTTAGAAGGAGATTCCTCTTTGGCCTTTGGCTGGCTGGCAACTTTTGAAGAATTCTGCTGACTAAAGTGTGTGGGTACATGACGAGCTAGCCCTCCCTGAGATGCAAAGCTGGCATTGCAACCACCAACAACACACTAAATTAAAAGAAAAAGATGTAATGAATTAAGAAGGGAAAGCTTTTGACAGTCAGGAGGCTCCATATTTATTTTTTAAAAAAAGGCAGGCTTTCCACAACCAAAACTTGCTTATTTCAAAAAATTTTAAGTTCATATAATTATAAAGACAAAAAACTAGAAATTGAAGCTCATTTACCTTGATGTCACCATTTTATTGTTTTCTTTTTGACAGGAATTCATCAAAAGATTTTCCATGTATTACACAAAATACTTGAAGCAGCAGAAACTATTTATTTACAGATTACATTCAATTATCTCTAAATTCTCACTGTCTGTTGAAACTGCTAGGAAGCAGGCTCCAAAAACTGGAGGAAAAAAGTTCTGTCATAGCTTCTAAAATTCTGCTATTGACTGTAATTCTAGCCTTAACATATTAAAAAGCATTATATTTGAAATCTAAATTCCAATTTAGTAAATACTTAGTAACTACCTGTGATGATGCACTTCCATTATCCCTGACACTCATGAAACTTATGATAGAAGAAATATATACAAATAACTTCAATATGGTATGTAGAAATTATAATTCATGATCTATATATTCAAAACATCTAACTTCTAAGTCCATAACCCTTTGCACATACTATTAAAAGTATGGCTTCGTCTGATAAATAGCTCACAATAATTACTCTTTTTAAATAACCCTTTAAGATTTAAAAAGCACTTGTTACAACACTATTATTCTGCTAGGGGCAATATTAAAATCTCACTTGATAGATGAGGAAATTAAAGCTCAGGGAGCACATAATTTAACTGGCGAGTATGTTAGTTTACACGTCAGACCAGGAAAGAATTTAGGATCAAAAGAAATGGAGCATTATGAAATGCAAAACTGAAACATTTTATTAAAAACATTTTCTCAGTAATGAAACCAACGCGAGCAAAATTAGAAGGAAAACAGAAAATTGGAAAAAAAAAAGTTTTACTTCAGGTATCTCTGAGATAAAGGCCTCATTTCCCAAATAAATAAGCTCTCTATAAGAATACAAGTGATTCCTCAATTGCAAATATGGCCAATGGAGAGCAGGCAGTTTCAGATATAGAAATCTAGTTAAATGAAAAATGTAAATCGCCATTGATTAGAGAAATGAAAATTAAAACAAATTTGAGGTACCATCATCTCACAGCTAGCAGAATGGCTATTATGACAGAAAAAGAAAACTGACAAATGCTGATGGAGATACGGAAAAATTGGGATACTAATCAATGCACTCCCAGTGTGAGTTGGGAACTAATCCAACCATTGTGAAGAGTAACTTATAACTATGTCCAAAGGATTATGAAACTGTATGCCACTAAATAGGTCTGTATCCCAAAGAGATTTTTTTAAAAGGGGGGGCAGTGAGAGGAGAGGTAGAGGGAGCAAAGAAGAGAACCTGTTTCTATTTTTGTGGTGGCTATGAATTAAAAATTGAGTGGGTATCTATCAATTTGGGAATAGCCAAACAAGCAGTGCAAGATTGTAACAGAATATTACTGTGCTTTAAGAGCATGATGATTTCAGAAAAACGTGGAAAGACTTAGATGAACTAATACAGAGTGCAGTGAGCAGAACCAGAAGAAAACTGTACATAGTAACAGCACACTGTATGTATGATGATCAACTTTGAAAGACTTGCCTATTCTCAGTAATAATGATCTAAGACAATCCCAAACAGCTCATAAATAGTATCCAGCTTCCAGAGACAAAGAACTGATGGAGTACGAATATAGACTCAAGCATAGTTTTTTCACTTCTTTCACAAAATGACTAACATGGAAATCTCCTACATGTATAACAACCTTCAACAGATTGCTTACCATCTCAAGGAAGGCAGAGGGTAAAAGGGATAGAATTTGGAACTTTTTAAAAATTGGGGAAAAATTTAAAAAGAAAGCACTTGCTTTCTTTCCCATGCATCTTACTAATTCTAATCTTTGTTTTCCTTTCCAGATTTTACTGAGAACAGTGGAGTTGGTCACTATTGAATATGTATATTTTACCAGGGTGTAGCATAATTTAGGCTGGGAAAGTGTTTTATGGAAGGTTAATAGTAAGAGCTAGAACAGAATCTCAAGAAATGCACCTAAAAAAGTTGGTACACAATTAAAGTATCCAAATTCAAATAACACATCAATTTAGGTATCTAAAAATATAAAAAGTGATATGAACATTTTCTAAAGTTTAAGTTAAAGATAATTATCTGGTAACCCTTAGAGAAGGAGCTATCAGTTTTCTTATATGGGACTTCACCATATTAAAATGTGCCCTGAACACAATAGCTAACATAGATATCCAAGTCAGATATGCTGAAGAGTAATGATGTTAAATTTTTTTCTGACTCCATTCGAATTTAATGATTAATAATTAGAAATGGATAAAAAGGGATGCCATTTTGTACATTATTTTGGGCCAGGCCTAACTCAGGTCTATCTTGCAGCCAAAATGTAATGATGCACTGTTCAGGAATACAAAATGCAATAAAAACAATTACTTATGAGAGGCTTGGAGTCAAATTTGGTCTTTGACTCTCTGAAGCTGTGTTGACCCTGGGCAAGTTATCTGATCTCTCTGTGTCTCAGTTTCCTCATCTAAATATGATAAGATGAGATAAGCTCAACACAGTGGCTATCTTATTTTTTATTTTTCTTATTTATCTTAAAATAAATAATAAATACCTTTAAAAAATAACATTTAAGAATATAAAATAATAGGTATTTTTTATATTCTCTTAATCCTCCAAATCTTACTCCTCTCTTAACCCTCCAAACTTTTATACCTTGCCCTCACCATAAAGGGTTGTAATTCCTTCATTAGAATGCAAGCTCCTTGAGCTTCTTTCGCTCTTTTGGCTTCTATTTGCATTCCCAAAGTTAACATAGTGCCTGTCTTATAAGGAAGCACTCATTAAATACTGACTCAATAACTTTTTTTTATTATCCATAGCTTTATCTCTAGATTCCTAATGCCATAGAATCCTTTCCTCCTCTCCCTTCACTGCTATCATTCCTTTCCAACTGCTCCTTATCTAACTCAGGCATCTCTAGATGCTATTATAGCACCCCTGAGGATTACTGGACAGTTTGTGAAATGAATTTGTGTATCAGTTTTAGAATTTTTGGGCACCTAACCTCAATTGGGCCTTTGCTATTGCTGAGGAAAATGCTTCTACTCATTTCATAAAATGCCTATTCTAAAGTAATGATACTCTCCATCCCCCTCCCAAATGTCACTGTATCCTCATTTTCACAGCAGATGACCTAAGCTCCTACCTATACTGTGAGTATGCCAACTCCTTCAGCTCCTTACTTTCATTCTTCAAAACATGATCATTTTCTCTCTTCCTCCTCCCCTTTGGAGATAAGATACCTATTTCTCTCTCCTTTTTATCCTATTTAATTAAAGTTCCATCTATTTCCCATTACTGCTAAAGTTTATAGCTACAGGCTCTATTTCAGACCCTCCTATTGCCTCTCACCTACCAATCTAACATCCCCGGGTCTCCATGCTTGGAGTCCCTCCCCTCCCCAATTCAAACTGCACACAGCTGTCAAAACAATCTAAAGTTTAAGTTTGATCATGTCATTAAAGTTTCTGTGGCTTCCACTGCTTTTAGGAAAGTCTTTACTTTGTTATTTTAAGGCTCTCCACAACTTGGCTACCATGTACGATTTCCTGCCTCAGTAAATTAAAGCCATTTCTCTAACCTGAATGTTATTTCCTGCTCATCTCCACCTCACAAAGCCTTCCTTTAGGGCTCGAATGAAGTACCATTTCCTCTATTAAGCTATACCTATAAGTTGCTAGTGTACTTTCCCTCAATTTTCAATGTACTAGTGGTATATATATCCCCCAGTAGAAGTTTTCAATAATAGGCACCAGTTCCTATGTACCTTTATATAACCTATACCAAGCACAGTACATTGCACAAAAGTATACACAAATCCTGTCCTTCTGATACCTTAAGAACTGGCTATTCACTTATCACATCCTTCTTTTTCTCTTCCAAAATACTAATCAAATGGAACAGACCCTCAACACCTATGCTCCCAAATCTATCCAAGAGTTTATTATCCCTACTAATATTTTAAGTTACAGAAGAAAGTACCATCACTTCCCTAGAGAATCACTATCAATGAGTAAACAGCACAAATCCAGGTTAGCCAAGCCACAAAATTATGAAATAAGAGCTGTGATTTGTCTTATCTTTCAAGGACGATAATACTTGCAATTGCTGATATATACTGAAGCAGAGATGAAAGTGAAATTGTATAAGCAGTTGGATTAAATTGCACAGAAAGCCAGTGATGGCAGTAAAAACAATGAAGGATCAATTCTCAAATCTCTAACAAAAGTGTGGGGAAAAAATCTTGAGACTTATTAGCAACAAAGGTGACTCAGATAATGTTTAATTTCCTATCACTAAAATTTTTATGGGAATGATACACATATTTGTCAAGGAATAGTACTCCCAAACCTTATTTGCTGACTATCAGAAGCTTGGGTCAGTAGAACAAAACACCTATTTAAAATCTTTCCCCCAATAAAGTGTTTCGATGAATGTCAAAAGTATGCAAAATTCCTTGAAAGATTAAGTTCTGACCACCCTCTGATTATTAATGAAAAGCATGAAATAAGGGAAATAAAAATTCATGTTTACCAAACATATTTATCACCACTGTAGAGTCAAAGGCAAAGCAGAATTAGCTAGCCAATGTTCTCCAAATGTTTGTGCACACTGTACTAATTACATAAAGCAAAGGAACTGTTACCTGCTATTTTACGGAAGAAACTGGCAGACAGGTTAGGTGACAGAGCTAGTAAGAAGGCAAGGCAGAATCTGAACAAGCCTTTCGGACTCCAAGCCCTCTGTTCTATACACTCAGTCATGTAGCTGCCTAAAAAGAAATTGACCCACACTGGAAACGCTAGTGAATAAATGTCAATTTCCCTATGGTAAGCAGTTACACACTAGAAAAACTAAGTGAACAAATAATGTCTATTCACCTATGATATGGAGTTATAAAAACAACTTATCAGTATACCATCTTGGACACAGCAAAAGATCAAGATGGGTCTAGGATTGAACAAGGAGAGCAGGGTAGACTGCCTTTGAACAATTAAGTTTGGCCTTGAATGAAGCCAAAACACTTCCCTAAAACAGAAGACCATCTTTTTAATAGTAATATTGCATGGCCAAAAGTCACTTCACTGAAGAAATGAATGCATAAAGAACCACGTAGAGGCACAAGGTCACATGAAAGAGCTGTAATACCTTAAATACTAGGAATAACAAAGGAGGTGTATAAAGGATGTCAAAGAAATCTATGACACAAAGGATGGTTGGCCATATGGCAAGAACAAGAAATGATATAAAGACCATGTGCTCCACTGGCATACCTACCCATGTCAAAGCAGCCAGAGAGGGGAAAAAATGTAAAGATCCAGTGGATTCCCTTCAGCAAAGTTATGGAGATATATAGACAAGAGTTCCATTACACAGATATGTATGGCTTATTATTTCCATTTCTGCAACAAGTATTCCTACCACTGAGATCTATTTTAAGCATTCAAGTAAGAAGAAAGCATGGCATAACAAGAATGAACACTACACAACTGGGAGACCTAAATTTGCCACTATGTATCTCTGAGGCAAGCTCCTCAGATTGAGACTATGAAGAAAGTATAAACCTAGTTCTTCAAACTTCAATTATTCTATAACAATCAAACCGTTCATTAATAAACAATACAGAAGCAGCTAAGTGGCAGAATGGAGTTAGGAGTTCAAATTTGTGCTGAGACACTTGCTAGCTGTGTGACCCTGGGCATGTCACTTAACCCAGATTGCCTCACACAACATGCCCCATCCCCAAACTACAAAACCATGTTGCAAAAACTGCTTACCTTGAAAGGTTTGTCTCCACTGTGTGTCAGCATATGTCTTTGTAACCAACTCTGACTGGTTGAAGGAGTGTTGTATACTTTACAACCTTTCCATAGGCAAACAAATACCTGTCAAAAACAAAAGTTTCATAAACTTCGTTTTTCAGTTAAAAAGCAACTTATTTTCCAAAACTACTGAGTAAACCATTTTTATATCCCATTCTCAGAGACCACAGTTTTAAATATCAAGCAATGACTAGAGCATTTAAACAAAGTATTTTTACTTTTAGTATTTATAATAATTAAAGACACTATATTTAGATGGCCTAAGTTTATTTGCTTCTTTCTCAAATATACTCATCACTGTCTTGAAAAAAACAAGAAATCAATAAAGGTAATAAGGTGAAAGAGGTTGGTTAACAAATTATATATTTATGTATGCTCCTCACAAAATGAATTATCATTAACAATAGGCAACTATAGATTAGGTTTCAAAAGTTAATTTTCTCTGGATATAAATTAGCATGTTGACTTACTCCATATAAAACCAGCAAAATATTAATGGTCATTGTAATAATTTTCTTTTACAAATATTTTCTTTACAACATTTTTCTAAGAAGAAATGTTAAAACTGAAATAGATATAATTCCATTTAAACAGCAAGTATTACAAATAAGTTTAATCATTTAACAGCTTCAAGCAGATGGAACAAATGTTTTCTTGGCTTCAAAGACGTCTGAAAGCTTTAAGAAAAGCTGGTAACTGATTAAATGTGTGAGTTTTCTTTAAAACTATTACAAGCATATAGAGAAAGTCTACTATCAGTCTTACTAAAAATTATATTCAATAATCTTGATTGTAGACTAAAGAACAAAAAGCAAAAGTTGGTACTTCATATCCGTAAAACTCTTTACAGTCTAATGTTGAAAAATATTGATTTGCAGGAGTCATTAGCATGGACAATTTTTATTCTTTGGCTATTAAAAGATTCACATTCTTGGGTAAAAGCAACCTGGGTACGACTAGGTCGTTAACTGTCCAATAAACATCACGTAACAGAAAAGCCTAACCATCCCATTTCAATCTTATACTAAGTGAGACAAAAATCACTGTGAAACTTAAAAATCAGTAATGAAAGTAAGGGTAAATCCATTATAATTACTACCTTCAAAGGATAATTTATAAGTAGTGTTCTTTTATCTAAAAGATGAATGCAATTATTATAGAGCCATACTTTTAAAAATTTCTACATCAATCTATATAAGAATAGAATACAGGTAAAAAACACAGGACAAAGGGAACAAAATTTCAAACCAGAGGTTTCAAATAAAAACAGGTAATGCCTAACAAGCAAACTTTCAAAAGTAATTATTTTTGCTCAAAACATTTTACTTTAGAGAGACCTAAAAAATAACTTATGATCAACTGGAGTTAAGACTGAGTTCCAATCCTATTCAACAGATTTACTGGATCATACAGGTCAAGCAGGTGCAGGAATTAAAATTTCCCCAATAAAGTGCTCCCTACGGGTTTTGTGTCCAATTCACTTGTGTTTTCTGAAGTTTCTAGGAAAAAGATTTAATAGTTTAAATCTAAACAAGTACTAGTGGAAGGAACAAATTGGTTCCAATGAAACAATTGCATCTACTTTTAGTTTAAAAAAAAAAAACCCACCAATGGAATACTGGATTCGTGCAATAATCACACAATGATGTGTTCATTTTCTTCTGTGTCTAATCCAAAAAACAATGACATAGCATTAATGTATGTGCTCTGTGTGTTGTGTGAGAGATGCATACTCATTTTAATACATAAATGACACTACTAAAACTGGGTCAGGAAAACCCCGTTAATTCTCTTACCCAATTTTTGGGAAGCAACTCACTAGAAGAGCATGAGGGGGGAAAAATGGAGAACTCATTACTGTATCTTTTGTCAAGTTTCGTCACAAATTTAAAGGAACCTATTGACAATTCAGTAAGTGGCAATAAGAACCCTTCAATTCTACCCACTACAGTCTTTTAGGGTGAAACTGAACATGATCTAACATTTTCAAACTGATTTCTTGCTTGTAAAATCAATTTGGAAGTAACAACCCTAAATGACATACATGCTATTCAACTGTACTATAAAAAAGTCAACGGGCTTATCTATATACAGATGAAACATCCTGTTGATTCCTGGTCAGTTTTATGGTCACAAATAGTAATTAATATTTGCCTTTTCTTCTAGTCAAAGCTTCTGACTATGGGAAAGAATCTTCCCTATTAATAAAAGATAAGTTCTAAAAACTTATGAAACTCTAACTCAAAGCCATTTTCTCTTTATTATTGAAGATTTTACATTAAAGTATATAGCCTGGTCTTTGTAACCAAGATGGTGTTTTAGAATGGACAACTTCTGAATGTAAAGCCAATGTATATGAATTTAACTTAATTCTGATAACAAAAAACTTCCTGAAAATATTAGGCCTCTTAACATAGTCTCTATTTGGTCTTCAAAAATACTTTAAAATGAGTTTGACCTAGGAGCTTAGGAGACTATTTAAATACAGCCACAGCATTTTCGATTTTGGGGGGGAATTGTCTTAGATCAAAACACTCATGATGGAAAATGTTATCCACATCCAGAGAAAGAATTATGGAGTCTGACTGGCAATCCAAGCATACTATTTTCTCTTTTTGTTGTTTTTCTTTCTCAGTTTTTCCCTTTTGTTCTGATTCTTCTTTCGTCACATGACCGCTATGGATGTACACGTTTAGACTATATTAGATTGCATGCAGTCTTGGAGAAGGAAGAGATGAGGAAAGAGGAAAAATTTAGAACTTCAAAATCTTTTAAAAGTGAATGCTGAAAACTAAAATAATTTTTGATTAGGGGAAAAAATAGCTAGTCCCATATCAGAAATAATACTTCCCTATGACAGAGAAAATTTCATTCTCTAACATATTTTTATAATTTATTAAAAGTTTACAAAGCACTTTCTCATTCATGTATTATATATCACATGGGGTAACAGCTCTGCTCTAATAAGTAGGTCAAAAAGTATTCCCATTTTCAGTTGATCTTCTACCTTAGTCTGTAAGTAACTGATTCTAAGATACTTCTTGGAGATAATGATTTAGTTTCCTCCTGCTTTCCTTTCCCCTCAGGAGGACCCAGGCCCTGGCTCAGCCCCAGAACCCATAGAGAATATTGGCATTCTAAGAAAATGTAGAAGATATTTCCTGCCCACCACTAGGCATAATGGATAAAGTAAAGTCTGTCAAAAGATTCTTTTCCCTTGGCAAGGTGAAGGATTATAATTCTAAATGTGTATTTATATATGTATGTGTGTGTATATATATACCATTACATACACACATACTTTAAATCTTAAGAGTGAATGTGGCACAGTGGTGAACAAATATGCCAGTCACTGTGATAAGCACTAGAAATAAAAAGAAAGTTTTAAAAGAAAAAAACAGTACTTGCCCTCAAGAAGAGTACATTCTAAAGGGGAAGGAATCGGGTAAATAACTAGATACAGAAAAGATATACACAGAATAGATGGAAATTCAAGGAGGAAAATACTAGCAGCTGAAAGTCTCTAAAGTCTCTTGCAGAAAGATTTGAATTGTCTTGAAGGAAACCAGGGAAAGCAAGAGGGGAGGTGATGGGCAAAAAGCATTTCAGGCATGGGAAGACAACCAGCGAAAAGGCCCAAAAAATAGTATGAAAGGAACAGTCTGCTACAGCAGCTGAATTATAGAATATATGAACAATGAAGAACACAAGAAAGGTAGAGGGGGCAAGATTGTGAAGAGCTTTAAATGCAAGCGGACATTTGGCTGTATCTGCTACTGGAGATATCCGAAGCCATTGGTAGTTAAATAACAAGGTGACACTAGACTTGAAGAGACATTCTTAGAAGGCTACTACTGCAAGAGTACAAGGGAAAGATAAGGGCCTAAACAGGAGTGCTAACCATATACATAGAGAAGGGGACAGATGGGAGACACTGTGAAACAACCAATTTTGACAATGGACTGCACGTGTAGAGTATAGAAGAGTTAAACGTGACGCCATTACCAGGGCGATGATGCTCTCTTCAACGTTAATGAGAAAATATGTTAAAGTTTGGGGAGAAAATAGGTTGTTTTAAACATGCTAGGCTTGATATACCTATAGGACACCAAGTTCAAAGAAGCTCTAGAGTCTGAAAGTATTTACTCTAGCATATACAAGCCTTGGGACCACATGCAGGTTATAACTTCTTACTATTCCTAGGCCATTCTAAAATGATGTTTGTTACCAAGGATGTGAAGTTAAGACTCGCCCATAATGCTACAACTATTAAGTGAGAGTTTTAGCAATTGGAAAAAATAAACTTAGTCCTGACAGCCTGATTTTATGAATGCAGAGATGACAAGCTAAATGTTAAGCAACATTAGATAAACCCAGTAACGTAATGAGGCACTGACAGTGAAAAGAACACTATTTGGAATCAGCGACCCCAGGTGGAAGTTATAGCTTTGACATTTTACTAGCTAAGTGACCTTAAGTAATCCACTAATATCCTTTTGACCTTCATATTTGTATTTCTAAAAGGATATTAATAACTGCACACTCAAGGGGACACTGGGAGGAAAAGTGCTTTGTAAATTGATAAGGACTATATAAATATGGGTAATAATCCATAAGACTTTGGAAAAAGAAAGTTAAGGGAGAGAGAATCAAATAGTGAGGAAATACTCAAGCACTATATGTGCCTAAGGAATACTGAAACAAAGATTTTAGTTCTTTTAAAGACTGTTTTGTACCATAGTCTCTTCAGAGTTATAGTGCTCTAGAATATGTTATCTAGGAAGCTGCTATCTCCAAGTGCAAGGGCAAGCTTAGCATTCATTTGAGAATTTCAGAAAACCTCATTTTTTTTTTCTTTAAGCATAGGCTTGTTCCTTTAGTAGTACCTTACCTTCAAGGATCTTCTCCAGAATGCCCAAGATGAAGAAGGCTGGTACAAAACTGGGAACCAAGGGCAGTCTTATTCTCCTTCACTTTGGTCAATTTCCTTGAACAAATGTACCAGTGTTTTTATTTGAAAGTGTGCATAATTTATATGGGCCTGTGTGACATTACAAAAAGATGCACCCCTCTTTCATTAACACTGCACACTGTTAAGTATCTATGGGACATTTCTATGCAAGATTTTTAATGACCAGTACACAAGAATTTAATGCAACCTAACAGAGAATCTAACTGCGTATCAGGAAATTGAATTAAAATTTCTAAAGCATTAAAATTTATCCACCAGCAAATTCAATGAAACAAACTACTTCACCACAATTTATAAAAGTGGAAGAAACATAACAATCCATTATTGCAGAAATTTCCTGACTACACAGCTAGATATCTATCCATTATGTTGTATTAACACACTTTGCAGGAAAATTATGCGAAAATATATTGGGAAAGTAAAATTCCACGTAAAAGGGTTGAACTCAAACTCTCTTTTGTTCTGAAAATTGTCTGATGGAAATAATAGCCTATTCCTCTGCAAGGTACAAGTGAGAAAATTATCAATTTTAAAGTACTCATTTTTAGCAGAAATCTATTTGCTTCAAGTACATTGTAAAGAAAGTACATTCCACACTATTATATGGAACACATCATGAATAATGGGGCAATTTCCTGTTTTAATTATAACCCAGTTACAAATGTGAAATTTGTTGAATTCTAATGACACAAAATTAAATATCTTAATTTCTTACAAAAGATACTAATTTTTAAAGTTACAGAAGTATAACCTAAGACCTTGGAGGCCACTTCCTCAAAATAATTATATATCCAAACCCACCATGACTATCTCTCAAAGATTTAAAAGAGGCAGAATTCCTATCTCAACATTGGGTTGGCTGCTTCAAGTCTTCAAACACCATCCTACAAAAAAGAAAAATAAGAAACCAACCAAGGAAGAGAGTCTACAAAAGTATAAGTGAGAAAAGAAGCTTAAGACAAATTATCAAAAGAAATAAAGTTCCAAAAGAAAGAGTAAATAAAGGACTGTTTCTCAACAAGAGTGAAAACCTGCTTGTACGGCAACTCAGGAATACATAAGTGGACAGAAGGCACTTTAAAATCAGTCAAAACTCTTGCTGGTGTTTGAAACCCAGTCATGCACAGAAGCATGGACCCAAGAATTCAGTTTTGTTATAATTATACTTAGTTTGATTTTAATAGTTTTCCCTATTATATATGTACTCTGAACCCTAAAATAATTCTGGTATTAATGAACTAAAATTCATTTCCAATTTGAGATATCCTCCTGTGCCCGCCCCCCCCCCCAAAAAAACCTAGAAGTTGTCAACTGAGGTTAATTACAGAGTATTCTCACAGATCTTTCAACAAGCTAGTCTTCTACATCCAGACAATGGCTTTGGTACATGACAGTACAAACATTAACTGAAAGTAAAGGCTTGACTGAAAGAAATTTATATGACCCGATGTAGACTGAAACAAACTACACACCTTATGTAAAAAGAAAGAAGGAAGGAACAAAACTAAATTCTGTGTATGCTATAATGGTTAAGTTGAAGAACAGTTGAAAAAAGTACGATTGTATCTCTCATTTGCAGGGGCAGGGTTATTATGATTGTGGAACACTATACATACTGTCAGATTTTGTTGGCTAGTTTCAATTAATTTGTGAACCTGGTCCCTTTTTAAAGGAGAATACAGAGAATGAAGACCACATTTCAGAAAAGATGATATAAAAGTAAAAGAATGAAAATTGTTTTAATATAAAATTTTACACTTATGATTTTGGGGAGTGGTTGCACTTTCCATTTACACTGTTGTGGTTATTGTGCTTACTGTTTTCTTGTGTCTGTCTACTTATTCTGCATCACGACAGAGATCTTTTCCATGCTTGTCTGTATTCATATTTATCATCTTACAACGCAAATTTATGTATCACAATTTCCTTAGCTATTTCTCATGGGTTAATGGGCTTCTATTTTGTTTCTGATTCTTTGCTATCACTAAGAACTGCTACAAATATTCTGCTATAAAGGCATTATATATATTTCTTATCAATGACTTTCTTGGGGTATAAGCTCTTTGACAGTAGTGAAATCTCTGGGTCAAAGGACATGAACATTTATTTGCATAAAAACAATGTTGCAAAATTATAATCATGACTCCAAAGAATTATGAGAAGATAATATCCCACAGCTTTCCAGGTAGAGGTCAGTGGGTATTGGTATATTGCATACGTTTTCAACTGATGAGCTTTGTTCATTTAATTTTTTTCCTTTTTCTTTAAAAAATTTGTTATATTGTAATGACTTTCTTATTGGGAGTGAGAATGGTAGGAAAAAAATTTGGTGGTGGTAATTTTATAAAATGTTAAAAAAAAAAATGGAGAACACAGTGAAAAATAAGAGACCTTTCATGAGAAAAGTGCAGGTAGGTGCCATACATAGTGGAGAGAGCACTAGGCCTGGACCTAAGTTCAAATCCAGCCTCAAACGCTAGCTGTGTGACCCTGGGAAACTATTTACTTTAGTTTCCTCATCTGTAAAATGGGGAAAATAATAGCACCTACATGCCAGGGCTGTTGTGAGGATTAAATGATACAATATTTGGAAAGAGCGCTTAGTACAGTTATATAAATGCTAGAATATAGGAATACATTGAAATACAATCATTGGTTCTTGAATTCTAGTGTAAGGATAAGTATGTCAACAATTAGAATCAGGGGTCCTTTTGATTTTTTAAAATATTCATTTGGCTTTGTTCATTTATCCCAGCCCATAAGCAGGCAAGTATCTGATAGTAGTGAAAATAGAAGCCTAGCATAAGACACTGCTGTCAGATGACAAACTGCGGCTCTCTGCTAGATATCTTGAAATACTAGATTCTCAACACTAGTCAGCAAGCATACACAAATTATAAAGCTCAGACTGAGTTACAATATCTAGCCAATGAGATTGGGTTTTGCCATTATTATGTGCCACAGATTCATTAATGGACCTAATAGAAATAGAGACATTGAAAATTTTGAATCCAATTAAAACTAATAATGTCTTAGAAGGACAGGGTCCTTTGTCTCTTTTCTATCCTCAACGTACAGACAGTGCCTGAAACATATTAAGCACTTAGTATTTAATTACTGACTCAAAGATCAACACATTAAGTCATTTCTTACAGATCCAAGAATAAAAATTCAAAGTTTTGCTTTTCCTAAAAAAAAATGAAACACATACACACGAAAAGAAAATATAAATTAAAGCAGTCTTGGAAGTAATCACTAAGGAACATGAGAAACATGACATAGCAAGCCAACTTCATCTCAACTAGCACTACTGCATCTAAATAGAAATAGAAGGCAGATGAGAGTACATTGGTAAATTACTTGCATTTAAAAGGCTGTATTAGATTTCCAGAAAATGTGGCAAAAGTTTAAAGTTCTTTACACTCAGTATTCAACACAACTGACTCCCAACACCCCCATGCAGATAAAAAATGATTTAAATAAAAGTAGACCTACACCTGGGGTAAGGTCTAAGGAAACGTAGTACAATTCCAATTTTAGCTCTCAAAGTTGCTATTTAGTATAAATGGCTAACATAACTATTACTAGTAACAGGAGTTCCCCAACAATCTAGGATTGTTTCTAACTCAAAACACACATGGCTAGAATTTTTACGTTGAACTTGTAATTTTCATGGTGGTAATGTCTGTCTTATAGAAATCTTGTTACCTTGAAACTAATAAAAAAAAAAAACCACCCCAAAACCACCTTCTGCTACTAAAAGCACCACGCAAATTGACAACGATGACCAAAAGAGTTGGATGTCAGAGGGACTCTAGGAAGTCAGGCACACTACCTAACTGTTGGCTGAACCACAAATAGGAACAACCATTCTAGATATTAGTGTAGAATTACTCAAGAAAAGTAACTAAATTATTCATACCCTTTGGCCCAGGAATACCACTCCAAGGTATATAACATAGGAAAGTCAAAGACAATCACCCAATAAATACCAAAATAATAACATTTCTTGTAGTAGCTACATGAAAATGATTATTTGTGTGCAGTAGAGTTCTCTATGAACTGACAGAGCAAAATAAGTAGTCTAAAATTTAGTATACATAACGACTACAACAATAGAAATAAAGAGACCAGAGTCAAGCTCTGAGTATCTGAAAAAACCAACAGAGGATTCAAAGAATAGATAGCAAGGAGTCTACCAGGAGGGAAATATTTTATATATTGTCAGATGTGATCATTGTGCTGGATGTTTTAGTTTGATGGCTGTTCTTTGTCACAGGGGTGTTCAGAAATCATTTAAGTCTCAAAGGGCATCAATAAAATATATTTTAAATCTAAATAAGCCTGAAAAACAAAGAGGAAAATTAAGTGGTAGAATATTACTTAAAAAGCAAGCAATACAAACAAAAACTTGTACTCTATTGCACTTAAAACGTTCAGAGAATTTTTCTCTCTGGCTTTTAACCTATACTGATGAAGAAACTGGTGGGGAAAGATACTTAGTAATATCGCAACTAAGTAAATTGATGTTCATATAACAATACAAGAATATTCCCACATGAAAGGAGAAATGACATAATAAAATAGAAATAAATTGTAATTTATAACCACAAAGTTATTCAAAAAGAAAAGCTAAGCAATTCCAAATTATAAAACAATTCAAAATAGGGTGGAGAGGATGTGAAAGAAGAAAAAGGAATAAAACCAACCCCTCCTCGCTGACCATCTACATGTATGGAACGAATGTGATCTGCCAGATCTGGACTAGAATTGAAGCATGTCTGGCACTGGTCCCAACAACAGTTATAGGCAATGTTTTTGCTTGAAGAAGTAGTGCTTCCTTGTCCATTCATCATTGCAGGAGTTGAACGACCACTGGAAATTGTGCTGTCTACATCCATTATAGTACTGCTTATGCTGTAAAAGGAAAAAAAAACATTTTTAGAAATACAAAAATGCTTCTGAGGAATTGCTATATCCTAACCATGACATTCTATATGAATCAAGACAACTTTGAAATGACAAGTCAATAAGCACCTACGATATACTACACTGGGGATAAAGGCAAAGGAAAACAGTCGCAAAAGACAGTCCCTGCCCTGGAGTTTATAATCTAATGGGAGAAACAACAAGTATATTCAAACAAGCTACATATAGGATAAACAGTAAAGAAGAGGGAAGGCACTAGAATTATTAAGTGTTGGGAAAGGTTTTCTGTAGAGCATGGGGTTTTTAAATTGGGACTGCCAGGGACTGCAGTAGGAGATGAAGAGAACCATTCCATGCACAGGGGATACCCAGAGAAAATATCCAGAGGATAAAGAATGTCATCTGTCGAACATGGAGGCCAGTGTCCCTGGATCAAAGCGTATGTGGCAGATAGAATGACGTAAGATTGCAAAGGTTTATAAAGGATTCTGAATGGAAAAAAGAGGATGTTGTATTTGATCATGGACAGAGAGAATCACTGGAGTTTTGAGTGGAGGAATAACATGATCAAAGGGCAATCACTTTAGTAGCTGAATAAAAGATTATGGTAGGAACTTATTTATAGCAAGCAGAACCAACAGCAACTATTCCAGGGATAAGGTGATGAGGGCCTGCACCAGAATAGTGTCAGTATTAGGAGAGAAAGGAGTATGAGAGATGTTGGAAAGGAGAAATTAACAGGCCTTGACAAAAGCCTGGAGGTGAGTTTTCAGGCCTGAGGTACTGGTGGGAGGTTGCTATCTTACAGAGCAATAGAGGAAAGGTAGGCTGGGTGGAAGAATATTTAGGTACAAAGAGTTGCATTTTGGGCAAACTGAGTTTAAAATAGTTCAAGATGTCTGAAAGGTGGTTGGAGACACTAGAATGGAGGCCAGCATAAAAGCTGAAGCAAGAGGTAGATCTGAGAATCATCACATAGAAAAGTTAATTAAATCTATGAGAGCTAAGGAGATCACCAAATGAAGTGGTATAGTTGGAGAAATGAAGAGGCCCCAAGACAGAATCTTGAGAGACATTAGAGGGGACAATTTGGAAGAGAATCCAGTAAAGGGAGACCAAAAAAAGCACTGATTATATAGGAAGGATTACTAGGAAGAAGTGTAAACCTCAGGAAAAGTTACTGGAGGTAGGGTAAAAAAAAAACCAAACTTAGAAAATGGCAACTGAGAACACAGACTATTACAACTCCCCTGCTTCAATCAGTG
This sequence comes from Phalanger gymnotis, assembly GCA_028646595.1. Classification (NCBI taxonomy): domain Eukaryota; kingdom Metazoa; phylum Chordata; class Mammalia; order Diprotodontia; family Phalangeridae; genus Phalanger; species Phalanger gymnotis. The sequence continues at coordinate 153,489,604 of CM053623.1, forward strand.
AGCAGAAAGGAATGCATGAAGGAACAGCCCATACTGGAAAGTGTAGCCAAGAATGCTGTGTCATCTCAATGGAGCCAGGTTTCAGTAATAGCTAATAGATGAAAAAAGAGTAACAGAGAAGATTTATGATGAAGGGAAGTTTGTTGCCTACTCCACAGGGTACAGTGGAAGGGTTGGGTGGTTGAAACCTGGAAGTGACAGTATTGAGGGGGATAGGAATAAGGAATTGGGTAGAAGGGGAATGGGGTGATGACGAACTACAGGAGTCTGGAGTCATTAGGATACATAGGGTATATTGGGCATCATTTCTCTTCCCAACTAAGGTGGGGCATTAGACTTGTGGCAAGTGCTACAATAGGAAATAGGAGAAACCAGTTTCAGATGCGATATGGAGGATATGACCACACGTAAAAATGTTCATTCTCAATGACTGGAGGGTGCCACTCACTACTCTTCCCAGTGTGAGATGGGAAGTACAAGTTCAGATGGTTAAGACAGGAGGCCCTGCTTCACTATTCCTCTTCCTTCCCAGAGGAGGGTATACATGAGGCAGGAAAGAATACAGCAGAAAGACCTTTCATTCCCACCAACTACCCTCCTTTCCTCTTTCTTCTAGGGACAGGAACAGCAGGAGATGGAAGGCCTATCAAAGGGAAGGTTACTCCTCTTTGCATCTGAGGTTCCCCACATCCTGGTTAGCACACTAGCCCTTGACATTGGACCTGCAAAAGGAGGCAACTTCTGCTGCCTTATGCTGGCACAGAAAGAAGTCACTGCTTTGGGGTAGATGGTAGATACCTCAGCCCAATACCTGGCTGCCGCCTTCCCTCATGAGACATAGTGCCCAAAAGGATATGGAAAGCATGTGGTTCACAGGAGTATCTGGCCTTCTCTTCTACTAGATTCAGATGTCTAACTTGGAAGCATCAGCCAATAATTAAACCTGGAATACTTAATTACCTGACCTGTAGCTTATTCAAACCACCCCTCTACCCATTGTACCATCTCACAGAGCTACTAATGGTCAATTACATGTTCAGTTACATAAACAGACTGTAGGAAATTTACAATTTGCCTGTGACCTGAAAAATAAACTGAGCTGTTTATTCCCTCTTTTTTTCTTTTACCTCACAAAAACGAATTTTTTGGTCTTTAAAATTCAGACCCATGGAAAGTTATGATCCATGTGATTATGGAGACAATTTCAGCAAATTTTGTTCCCTTTCCTATTCCTGCTATACTTCTAGGTTTTGAGTCCTCTGGACCTTCCTCATAGTACTCTTTAATTACAAGTATGTATGTCTATGTCTATGTCTTGAGGGTACAGAACTAGATCAAAATGACATGGTATGAACCTATGCCTCCCCCTTAACTGTTATCTACTAAACCAAATACTTCATTGATATCCTAAGCAATAAGCAAAATATAAGCTCCCTAAGGGACTTTCTTTGTATATTCAGCAACAAAAAAATATAAAACAAACACATCTTTCAAAAACTATTCACATAAATATTGACTCCTTGTATCTGCAATTAGACAAATAGTTTCCTTTAATTTCAGAGGAATTTCATTCAATAAGCTATCTGTGCCAGGTAATGTACTACACAAAGATTCAAAAAAAAAATGAAAATAGTCCCTGTTCTCAGAGAGCTTATATACTACTAGAAGGTAAACACTCTAGGTAAACACGGACGATTAAATGCAAAATATTTAAAAAATAACTTGGAGGCAAAGAGAAACTACCAACTAGAAGAGTGGAGGACCCTGCAATAGAGTTTCTGCCACTGTTAATTATGTACAACAATGACCTCAGGAAGGGAAGCCTCTTTCAGGTCTCTGCCCACCATATGTAGCGGTATGAAGAAGAGTTCAGGTAGCCCTGAGGAAGTACAAAGAAAGTATATCGGATTCCTTCCCAAGTAAAAAGTTAGCCATTCTTTACTAGCCACAAAAATAAAGAAAAAAAAGCATTGGCTTTGTACTTTCAAAACTCAAAACTACTATAAAGGAGATCAAAACCATCTAGTATTCCTTTTAAAGTTATATCAATAAGATAGATTGGATAAGGAAGAATGAAAATGAAACTCAATACCCAATGTTCAACAAGCCAGAAAACAAGATTTACATGATTTACTGGAAAGAAATCTGGCAAAAATTAGGCTTAAGACCAACCAACATCTCACAAAAGGCTCACAAGAATGTGCCAAATCAATAATTAAAAAAAAAAAAAAAAACACCCTGCAAATTGGCAAAGATGACTAAAAAAAAATGGGAACTGACACACTGGAGGTGTTGAAGGAAGATAGGAATGCTAGTGTATTGCTAGTGGAACAACCATTTTGGAAAGCAATTTAAGAGTCTTGCAAATAACCGTATCCTTTCACCTATCAGGCTTATACCCCAAGTGGTCATTGATAAGAATTTCCCATATATACTAAATATTTATAGCCACAATTCTTGTGATAGTAAAGAATTATTAGTAAAGTAGGTAGACATCAATTGGGGAATAGCTAACGACAATGTAATAAAACGAATGCAATAATTATACAAATGGAATGTGAATATAGAAGCTTGTAAAAACCTGTATGTAGTGATACAGAAACAGACAGAGCCAAGAAAACACAGATGACTACAATGATAAAAGTAAAGAAACAAAGTAATCAAGCATTTTGATACTCCAACACTCTACCCCTTTGCAGAAATGAGACATACACCTGTATAGTTACATATTTTTAGACTTTCAGTTTTATTGATCAAAATTTTAAAAAGTGTTATAGGGGATGGCTCTCTCATGTGAACACTCTGCAAAATTAAGTTTCATTGATAAACACTTTAAAAAATTTAGGTGAGATTTTAGTCCTTGACCTAACATGGCTAAAAAAACCTTAATTTCTATTTTTATCTACTCTCATCCCTATGGATGAAGAATTTCCTATATAAAATCATGTGTTAACAAAGCCAGATCAGCCAGTCAAATAACTAGAGATGAGCAGCACTATGCTAAGCACTGGGAATATAAAGAACGGCAAAAGACAACAATCCCTGCCCTCAAAGAACTAACTAACATTCTAACAGGGACAGATACATCATGCAAACAACCATGCACAAATACATACATGCCTATGTGTCAGGCACTGTGCTAAGCACTTTACTTATCTGATCTTCACAACAACCCTACCAGGCACATAATTCACTACTAGCATCTTTGGTGTGCTGAGCCCTTTTCAGGATTGCTCTTTGGTGTCCACCTGGTATCTCTAAAGCAGCTGGTTGAGGTAATGGACAGGCCTCAAACCTGTTTGTCAATGAGCTGGGAGGATGTCAACCCCAACCATCACCCATGATGTCTTAGAAAATGAAGGACAAAAAAAATTAACAAAGGACAAACGATGTGAAGTAGGTACAACTGGGAAAACCAAGGCAGAGAGTAGTTAAGTGACTTGTCCAAGGTCAGTGACTTGACTTTTAATTTTTTTGTTTCTTTCAATTTACACTGTGGCAGTCATCATGCCTATTGTTCTCTTAGCTCGGTTTGCCTCATTCTGCATGACTACATGTAAGGTTTTTCCAAGCTTCTCTATATTCATATTGGCCATTTCTTACAGTGTAGTAATCTCACATTCAGGTACCACCCTGTCTTTAGCCTTTACTCAATGCACATTAAAATTGCTTCTAATTCTTTAGCTATTATCTGAGCCCATGACTCCAGGTCCAGAACTTTATGCATTGCCACCTAGCTACCAGATAGAGTAAATTGGAGGTAATCTTAAAGAGAAGGCTAACCAGCAGTAATGGGGTCTGAAAGACTTCTTACATTAAGACTTGGGATGAAACTTGAAGCCAGGAGACAAGACAAGGACTGGGTATATCGCAGTTGTTAGAGATAGGCAGTGAAAAAGCATAGGAAGATATAGGAAGATGGACTGTCCTACTCTAGAATCAGCAAAGCCCATGTCACTAATCATAGTGTATAGGGGATTCAAATGTAAGAAAGAAAGTGGAAGGGTAGGAAGGGGCTAGGCTAGCACTTTTTATTTAGTCATAAAGGTAATAGGGAGCCACTGCAGTTTGCTGCAAAGAGTGATGGTCAGACCTGCATTTTAAAAAGACATTTGACAGCTCGGCTACTACAACAACCTACATATAATTGTAAGGTGATGGTAGGCCTACACCAGGGTGATAGCAGTGTCAAGAGAAATGAGGTAGGTGGTGGAGGGTAGAAGAAAATGTGGCAAGTGAATAGATATGGGTAGGGTGAGAGGGTGAGGAGTTAAGGATGACACCTCGGTTGTGAGCCTGAAGGATGGCAGTGCCCTCCACCATAATGAGTCAGTTAGGAAGGGAGGACAATGGGGGAAAATGCTTCTTGTAGAAAGTAGGACCTGAGCTGAGATTTGAAGGAAAATAGGATGAGATAGTTAAGAGAGGTCAGGAAAGTTGGAAGCCCAGAAAAGGAAATAGGATTTTCAGGTTCCAATAACATTCAATAAGTTAGGGATCAAATATATCCCCCAAAAAGCATGTTACACTCTCATTCCCAAACCTTTCAACTTTTATTTAAATTCCATTTCAGGCAAACATGCTTTTAATCCACATTTTGTTCTGCATAAGAGACGACCTTGACCGGGCCAACACAAAAATGTTTTTGCTTTAACTAAATATGAAGTACAATATTTGAGATGAAGGCAGTCATCATTTATTGGTAATAATACCTTGAATGGATTTAAGTGGTTCAACTTTTAATTTAAACATTAAGAATTCATTTTCATTCACTTATTTATTAGTAGCTTTTCAAAGATCACATGTAATACTTTTTTACAAAAATCATTCCCCATGTGTAAGACACTCCCATGTACAAGATGCACCTTAATTTGGGGGCCCAAAATTGAAAAAAAAAAAGTATTACATAGTTACTGAAGTTTTATTCATCTGCTCATGGCTTTCAGGCATCTCTTGGGCAAGTCTGGTGCGTGTACGCATGCTTAGTCGTTCCATTTCATGAACCTGAAGCACCAATTGTGTCCTCCTTTGAAATCGGTAACTTCTTTTTCATCAGCAATTCTTGCCTCATGCTGAACCATCTTTGTGGACACAGGAATTCCAACTGCCCTTTGCTCTTCAATCCATATCTTCAATTCCCTCCCTGAATCAGGCCATTTTGCTGACTTTCCTCTCATGGCCTTCTGGTGTGGCGTACGGTTTCTTCTTCCAGTTTTCTCAGTTGGAAGAGGACCAAACAAACTTGCATTCAGCAGCATTCACATAAAAGCAAACTGGATTGCTTTTAACTTGAATTCAGTACTGTATGAAAATCTTTTCTGAGCCATTTCTGGGCAGAACATGGCAAAAGGTCACCTAATGTACTGATAACAAATGCAAAACAATGAGCGCAAAAACAAGCAGGAAAAAGCAGTGAAATAAAAGTAAAAAAATCTACAACGACTGTAAAAGATGCACCCAGTTTTTAGACCCCAAATTTTTCAAAAAGGAGTGTCTTATACATGGTGAAATACGGTAAGTTACTATAGCAGCAGCAACAGCAAATAGGATTACGTATCACTTTATAGATACTATTATCTTACCCTTACAATAATCCTAGGGGGTTAACATTCCTATTTTACATGAGGAACCTTGTTTTTGTACACCTCTAAGAAATAAAAACTGATAAATCTGAATTTATTCATTCACTTAAAATAACAAATACATATGTATCATATTCTACCATATATTATTGTCTGCTGTCCCTCTTCCACAATCCAATTCAATGACTGGCAGAAATAACTTTGGGTTCTCAAAGACTATGCCAATAAAGCAGCTGACAGGATACAGAAGTTCCTGGGATAGACCTAGAAACAACTTGTCAATTTTCCAGGGTAATACTGGAAAAATAGTCGACAACTATTTCCTGGCCCCAGGAATTCTTGAAGCCTGGACTGTCTTAATTAAAGGGTTCAGATCTGTACGCACGAATATGCTACGCACATTAACAAACTCATTGAGTCTTGCCCCATAATAGATCATGAGCTCCTTGAATTGAAGACTCACATAATCCTAGTGCTTGAGCACACAGGATCCATAATATATTATGGTGGCCTTGAATTCCAAACAAAAAAATTTGTAAGTCGGTGACTTAGGCAAAAAGGGGCCTTAAATGTCTACTTTGTGCCAGGCATTGTACTAACTTCTGTTCTTAAATGCAAATGTCAAAATGCAATAAATACACAAATACCTACATATATACACTTAAAGAAGTGTATTTTTTAAAAGAAAAAAATACATTTGAACATCACAATTATGGTGAGGTCAAAAAGAGCTGAGTGGATATGTTTTATTTTACCTATCCTGTACTTAAGAAGAGTCTGTAGAACTGCTAATCAGAGGTAAGACAGGGATTTAGGCCACTAACAAATTTTTATCAACTTTTTCTTTCTTGTTAGATTCAAAGAGTCTAAAGAGCTATATAAGGATAGAGAATAATTTAAGCCCATTGTCTCAAGAAAAGTTTCAGTCAAGTCATGGTCATGGCCATAAGAATAGGTCCAATAAACTTAGAAAGTCAGCCATGGAATGAATTCAGACTTTCTACCACCCTTTTCTCAATCTTTTGATCCCTCAACCAAAGAGGGTGCTTACTGATCTCTAGAGATCGGAGATAAAAGGAGAACACCTTGGTTCCTCACCAATTACAGCCCTGAAACTGAATAAAACTTAGTGCCCAACCCCTACCCCCATCTGATGTTACAGGCAGCAAATCTAGTGGAAGCCTACATAGCCTTAAAATAAGGTCTCTCCCTCCTTTATATTTCATTAGCATTCCTAAATTATGTCTGGTGTGGTGTGGTCCCTGAATTAACCACACACACACACATACACAAATCGCATTTATTTACATCTAAATGGTAAGAGCAATATGAACAGGAAAGATTTATTAGCTCTCTTTTGTAATCTTGTATTAATTAACCAAAAACATTTCAAATATCTTTTAAACCAAAATTTGGCAACACTTGGCTCAATTCAATGACCACCTGAGATTTAGAAAAGATCCTCAGAACTTCCATTGGATTCTGTATTTTGTCCATCATTTAGAAGGCACTCCATGCCCTTTGTTTCTTTTTATTAGTCCAACTAACCACCTAAATTTTTCTCCATGATTCAAGATTCTCCTGCCATTTGGTTTAAGGTTGTTTGACATAAGAGCCAAAAAAGGGACATAAACCACAGGCAATAACATAAACCCTGACCAGACATCTTTCTTACTACCACACTACCTAATCCAGACTCTCATGTTGTCTTTCCTAATTCCCTGACCAAAGGTGTTACACACTGCCATTTTCACTTTACTTCCTGGCTCAAGAATCTAAGAAACGGAATGTAACTATATAGCCTAAGCCTAGACAGCAACAAAGGTTGTCTATCAACTTACTCCAAAAACATATGTATCAAATCAAACCTGCCTTGGGCAGCTGGGTGAAGTATAGATGTGAGTGCTGGGCCTGGAATCAGGAAGACTTCTCTTTCTGAGTTCCAATCCAGTCTCAGATATTTACTAGCTATGTGACTCTGAGCAAGTCACTTAACTGTTTGCCTCAAGTTTCCTCATCTGCAAAATGATATGGAGAAGGCAAACCTCTCCATTATCTTTGCCAAGGAAACCCCAACCCCCTCGACACAACAGAAAACGACTGAACATGCTACACTGCCTTTCCTACTCCTCTAAAGCTAAACAAAGCTTGCCCATCCACATCTTTCCCTAGACAGTGTAAGGAAAACAACCAAGCCTCTAACATTCTAAGAATTTTTATCTACACAACCAAATTGTAAATTTCATTACAGGAACTCCTGTGCTTCTTTTATGTCAATTATCAAATGGCAGTGACTAGACCTAGGTTCAAGTTCAACATCTGACAGACACTAGCTACATACCAAAGGACAAATCCTTGCATCTCTTGGTGTCATTCTGTAAAACTGAATTTCCATACTAGGAGTTCCCCAGATGAATGAAATCACAGCTTGGACCAAAAAAGAAAGTCATCGTTTAGCAATATGTGCTAGCTACTCCTTAGGAAAGGAACTAGATGTGGAGCTGGAGTGCAGCAAACTCACTTGCAAAACACTCAAAGGTTTTTTTTTTTCTCCCTTATGTAAAATGGATAACAAAAGCCAGCATGTGCATTTTTATCATTACATCTGAAATAACAGTTTTGCATCCATTAAAGAAACACAGTAAAAAGAAAAATTCATTCTGTGAGATTAAGATATTGCAAAGGCTTTTTCTGGCTTGGAGTTCCTCAGTTTACAACTTGATTTACCATTCCTAACAGCAATAAAACTTTATCTTGCTTCCTGTTTCTCAAATAGTAAAACTGAGTTAAGCCAATGTTAATTGATTTTGCCATCATCAGCATGTAGTAAGCTCCCTCAAGGCAATATCCTGAATACTGAAAAGATTTAAACAGAAATGGTCTCTGCCCTTTATAAAGAGAATCTAAAACTAGAGAAAAATCTGTAAAAAACACAAACACCATTTCAGTGTATTCAGAAAAATCCTACTTGATGTCTTATCACGAGGTAATCCTGGATTCTAAGATTGACAAAATCACAAGCACAGGCAAGTTTTTAGCCTTTCAGTCCACGAAAAAAGAATGTCTAGGAAGAATACACATAACTTAAATAAATGGACAATAAATTCGAGCTTGGCATGCATGGTGTTTTCACATGGACATCAGAAAATTTCTTTGAGATCTATGATTCAATGTTCGGGAAAATCTCCCACTAAGGAGCTTGTATTGAGATGGGAACCTTCTTTGCAAATTTTAGCTTTAAAAAGTTGCCCAAACACTGAGAATTTAAGTGACTTACCCACTGGCACAGAGTATGTCAAGGCAGAACTTAATTCCAGTTCTCCCTAACTGAAGCTAGATCTCTATCCATTAAATCACACTGCTTATACCTCTACCCACAAAACTTGGAATATTCTATCTTCTATTGGAATAACTGTCTTGGTTTTTATCACTTTAGATGATGGCAAACATTTCTGAAATGCTGAATAAAATGCAGGAAGTTATGAAATATTGCAAACATAGAGATTCATAAAATCTCCATTTTCAACTGACGGGGGAAAAAAATTCAGCATAAGTAGAGGAACTTCATTTTGCAGCTTTCAAGAAATATCTCCATCTCTTGAAACTTTAAGACACTGACACTAAAGTTAAAGTCTTTGTCTTGTTATACTTGACACTTCAAAGTAAAAAAAAGGCTTCTGTTCCTTTAGCTAACTTAAAAGTACCATATTCTTATTTGCAGAAACCTTAACAGAATTGCAAGTAAATGGAGGTGAAGAGGAAGGGGCAAAGGAAGAATGCTAGAAATATTCTCCACCGCTGAGGGTTAATTCATCCATGTAGTAAAACTGCCTAGGGGCAAGAAAATGAGGCTAGGATTTATACACCTCTGGAATTCTCTCAGGTGAGTAAAATTTAATTGGCTCCATCCCTCAATTAATTTTTTTTAAATGTATACAGAACTTCACCAAACATCTCCAATTCATCCTGAATCTCTTAAAATTCACCCTCATCTTATCACTCCCCTATTTAAAAAAAAAACCCAATGGCTCTATTTTGTTCAAATCATTAACCTAAATTTTAAGGTCTACCACAAACTGGCCTCAAATTGCCTTTTAAGAAGTAATTTTTTTCTGACACATCTGACCAAGTCAAACAAATTCAGGCAAATTACCCAAAGTACAATGGGTGAAAAGTTAAGGAAACAAAATAAAAGCCAGATTGCAACCAGTATTAACTGTACCATTACATCCTGATAGTTAAAAGGATGCAAGTTAGTTAGTATCAATGCTCAAACTATTTCAGACTTAATTATTTAATTCCTCCTCCATAAGAGCCTTTCAAGCCTAACCACAGTAAGTTCGTCATCTATGGCTCTAAATGGCAAGTTGCTTGCTTCCCTTGCCAATCAATTATTTCTCTCTGGAATACAAATTTTAAAATTTTCAAGTCCCAGTCAAATCATCCATGAAAGTATTATGTGATCATTCCAGGCAACTTTCACAGTAAGTTTCTGATGAAAAGATTCTTTGAATAGTCTAAAAGGAGGCCAAACCTTGACAAAAATTGTAAACAGCATAAAAGGTTACATCTAATCAGGTTCCTTTCCTGCCTCACCTCCCTTACCCCCCAAAATTACTCCTATTAAGTCAAACTTACAAAACACCTTTGTTCTCCAGATTATTGTCATTAAATTTATGAGAAACATTTTCCAAATTTAGGTCATACACACAAACTTTTCCAAATCAACGAAAGTAACATCTAAGTTACATCTCAAGGTAAGACAGTAAAAACTTCCCAAAAGGTACAACAAACTCGATTGAGTTACAGTGAAATAATGTATACTGTGGCTTCATTTTCATTTCAAGATTCTTTTCTTTAATGTTGTAAGATGTTTTCTTTGCTGTATATAGCACAAATTTTTAAAATCAAGTGAAGCAAAGTTCCATTTTTTTTGAGTGATTATATGCCAGAAAATTCATGGTTTGAAAGAGTGGTTTCCAAAAACATTACTGTTTAAGGTTAATTATACTAGTCTTTAAAATGCTAGTACAGGCCAGCCAGAAAGTAGTTCCAAAAGATTAAACCCAAGCAAAACACAAGTGAGTACCATGTGTAATATGTTGCAAATATCTTTGATTTTTCCTTTTATAATACCTACTTTCCCCACTTCTTAGAATTCATAAACCGAAATAAAAAAACCAACATTAAACTTATTAGGACTTTATGGGTGTGAAGTACTCAAGGCAATACCATGAGGTAAATGCTATTTTTATCCCCATTTTACTGATGAAGAAACTGAGGTTGAGAGAAATTAAGTTAACTGGTGGATGGGGTTAGGGGGGGTGTCACTCCCCAACAGTCACTTCAGACTGTTAAATGTCTGAAGTGGCATTCATTCTTCCAGATTCCCAAAGGCAGCACTCAAACCACTACACCACACTGCCCTTAGGAAGTGATTAAATAAACAAATGTTCTGATTACTGTAACCAGGGAGCATGTGGCCCAAAGGTAGAACACATTCATAATAAAATTCCCCAGTACTGAATTCTTAAGTCATACCTTGCAACCAGCAATCAATCTTCTAAGGATTTTAAAATATGCTTTAGTTATAAACCATGAACTACAAACATTCAAGTGTTACTACACTAAGAACTAAACATTAAAAGAACTGTCAAACAAGCGTGGATGGCTTTATCGAAATACTGTAAAAGTTTCTCTTAACACAAACTACTTACTAAATATGCTTGGACATTAAACAGTAAATTAATGATCACTAAATATTTTTAATTCTTCCCCGGGCAGTTTTAGACTACTTAATTTTAGTAATTATTAATGCTACCAATCTTATTCAACCCACTCATTGTTTACATACAGCTTTGGCTGCATCCCACTACCAATCTTATTTAAATCCTACTACAAATTAAAATCCAATTAACAGATTGTTAACCTGGAGAGCAGCATACTAGCTCAGACATATGAAAAGCAATCACAAGTTAACAAAAATGCTAAAAGTTCTTCCAAAAGCATTATCTCAAAACAGATAAAAATAGCAATGAACTCTATACTACTTATGGCACTTAGAAGTTTTCTGTGACTTGGGATACAAATATTACCAAACGAGAAAATTCATAGGCAAGGCCTCCCCACCACATGGCAACAAGCCTTGTGCTTTATGTGTCAGCTGAAATCAAGACGCTGTGTTTTAAAAGTGTCAAGGGAAAGATTTCATTAGCGGACGGACGATATTTGGTACAAGTCAAAAATAATCTGTTAAAATTTACAGCTCTGTGCCTTCCAAGGAGTTAGAAACAAAATTGCAAACCATCGCCCTCCCGCTTTTTTCCCTCCTAAAAGTAACTGAATGAGCATTATGGAATAGAAGAATCACGTTTAACTTATTTCCTGGTCACTCAACCATGAAATCTTAAAAGTTTCTCCTAAATTACAGCAAAATAAGTAAAAAATTTTTTTAAAGAGGTTAGAATCTGGCCTGGTACCACGTTGGTTCGAGACTGAAATATGAATATGAAACTTTCTCTTCACTTGACTAAACAAAACCCAAACATCTTTCTAAGTTAAAAAACAAAAAAGGTCTAAGGAGAGCCGAGCTCTTTCCCAGTCTAGGAAGTTGTGTGGCTGCGGCAGCCGGGCTAGACCAGCCATGTTGGAAAACACTTGTCAATTACACTTCTGACAACTGTTCGTGAACATGGTTGAAGCTAACCTTGGGCGTGCTCGGACGGACCGCGGCCTCGGGCAGCCTCTGCGGGCGGCGGCTTTCCGAGTTAGGTCGGACTTTGGGTCTCTCTCGCTCCCTCTCTGGGACTGTGTGGGGGAGCAAGGAGAAAAAACGGGGCGGGGAAAGGAAAGGGAGGAAAAAAAAAAGGTTTGAGAGTTGGCCGCCGCGACGGCCAGAGGGGCGGGGTACTGAGGCCGCGGACCCATCGGAGACTTCCCTGGGAGGGCCTCCAGGGAGGGGCGCGGGGTGGCACTGACCTGTCCTCCGAGTCCATGCGGCTCAGAGGCTCCCCGTCCGAGGACACCTCCAGGCTGCCTCTCCTGCCCACCGAGGTAGCGCTGCTTCCGCCTCCCCCGGTCCCATAGCCTTCGTCGCCGGCGCTGGAGACAACGCTGCTGCTGCTGCTGCCGCCGCCTCCGCCGCCGCTGACTCCTCCGCCACCGCCGCAGCAGCCGCCCTGGCCGCCCCGCGGTCCCTTGGGCTCTTCCAGGCCCTCCTTGCCGTCTCCATCGCCGCTGCTGCTGCTGGCCGCGCCGGGGCTGAGGGAGCGGGTCTCGTCGCTGCTGCTGCCACTGCCCACCAGGCTCTCGGCGCTGCTCTCCTCCTCGCCTCCCCCGCTGCTGCTGCTGCTCTCGTCCTCCTCCTCCTCTTCCTCCTCGTCCTCGTCTTCCCCGGCCTGGCTGGCGCTCTCCGGGCTCGGCTCAGACATCGTCTCCGCCTCGCCCCCGCCGCCGCCGCCCCCACCCCGGCCGTCGCCGTTCAGGAGCAGCTCCGCCACCGCCTGCGCTTCGGTCTCCTCTTCTTCCTCCTCCTCATCTTCCTCTTCTTCCTCCTCCTCCCCGGAGGGCTCGGCCCGGCCCCGAGTCGCGAGAGCGGGACTGCCGGGGGGCAGAGGACTCAGGCGGGAGAGCTCCTCCAGGTCGGCCATGTCGGTGATAGCGGCGGCCATGGCGCCTCCTCCCTCCCTCTTACCCTCCCTTCCAATCGCCCAAGCTTGGGCTGACGCTGACACCGCCCCCGACGCCGCCGCCGCAGAGCAGGAGGAGGGGCCGCGAGCGGCGTCACGGGCGCGCGCGCACACACACACACGCGTTCGAATAGTTGCAGGGCGATGCAGCGCTTGCGCGGGGTGGGGGTGAGGGGGTGGTGCTAGTAAGGGAGGGAGACGGCTTGTACCTTTCACTCCAACCTAGTATAGTAGTATCCCATCTTCTTTGCTTCAGCCCGTTTCCCTCCCAGCCATCCCTTATGCTACTTAAGTTTGATTTTCTCAAACTCAGCCCAGCAGCCCTGGCCACGCAGTCGAAATAAGAGATTGGAGGGAATTGGTATCCCAAGCACTTAGGGCACCTGTGAGCAAAGACAGGAAAATAAATTCCAAGGTGGGCTAATGGAACTTGAGAGTAACAAGTTTACCTATGTAAAGAACATCAGGCCTGAAATGCCTGGTTAAGAATTTTATTTTGTTACAACAGAGCTTTGAAGTGGCCACAATGGGGGGGGAGGGTGGAGTTAAAGCTTAGAGCCGTCTTGCCGTAGGAAAAAAATTACTCCTGCAGGGGTCCGTAGGATAGGTTGCAATGGGGAGTTAAAGAGTGGCGGAAGGGAAAGGTGATAATCACAAAATGCAACATTTCGTCTGTAAGTAAGTAGCTGAGGCAAAAAGAAGACATGACAAAATTCAAAGTAGACTGGAATAGACTACAGATGGAAAGAAGGTTTGAGGGAACTGAGGTTCAGAGCTTAAGTACCTTACTCAGGGGTCCAAGTCTCTCTTGCTATATAGCATGAATGGAACGAGTCTTGGCGAGGGCCTGGAAATAGGCGTGAGGGAGAAGTCAAATGACTGCAAAGTTTGAGGATGATGAGAAATACCAATGGAAATAGAAAAACCGTTTGTTTGGTAGGCAGGATGCCAGGCATTAGAGATAAACTATTGAAAACAATCTCTACCCCCAAGGAACTTGCCTTAAGGAGACAAGTGCATAGAAGGGCACTGAGCAGTTAGGCCTTATACTGAGCGTTGGCTCTTCAAATGAAAAGGGAGAGTCTGAGGCTGAAGTGAGGAGGCAGTGCAGTCCAGACATGAGATTGCCTATGCATGGAGACATGAATGAACAGAGAGACCACTTGGGCAGGATCTCATAGGGAGGATAAATAACTTCCAATGAGGTTGAGAAAGAAAGGTGTTTTGCAGTGTTAAAAGCTAAAAAGTTTGTCTTCTCAAAGCAATAAGAAGTGTCCGATGTGGATTGAGTGGGGAAGAGAGGAGACCAAAAAATGCTTATAGGAAATAACTTTGCAATGTAGAGGATTGACTAAAGTGGGGAGAAATTTGAGGATGAGACAAAGAAGCAGTTACAATAATCTAAACTAAGCAGGATTTATAGGAAGGATAATACTGGCGAGAGAATAGCCTTAAGCAAAACAAACATCCTGATCCTGAATGGGCAGATTAGACCTGAGCAGATGAAGCATTTATTAAACTATGTCCCACAGCACAGTGCTTAATTCAAGACAAAAGGAAAGCACTAGAATCTAAGAGGGTGCCCATCAATTGAGTAACTACTGAACAAATAAATATAATGGATTATTTCATTGTAAAAAATGACAAAGGCAAGAGATTTCATACAATCCCACTGTGGTAGAACAGTAAGCAGAACTAGGAAACATTTTATGCAAAGACAAAAACATGCTAAAAATAAATGCTTTTGAAAAAATTTTAAAGTACCCACATAAAATGCAATGGCCAACCAAGTATGCAGAAGACAGATGATAAAACATGTTACCTGCTGCCTCACAGAAAGAAGACTCATGGTGCAGAAAGGGACATATGACCACAGTGTAGATTCAGTTAGTTTGATTAGGCTTGTTACAAGTATGATTTTTCCTTTGTCTCCTTTTAATGGAAGGGTAGTATAGTGAGGGTCAGAGATGAGAGGCATTAGCAAATGATTCCAAAAAAAGGAGGCCATTAAAACACTTTTTAATGCACACAAAGGAATAGAAGTTCAGAAGAAAAAAGCAAAACAAATTTTTAAAGTAACATAGAATTATATGCTTCCTTTAAAAAGAGGTATGAAATGGAGATTCAGTTTCACATATACTGTATATGGAAACATTTTTTTGGTTTAAATTCATTATAATTTTTTTCAAATGACTGATTCTAAGAATAATCTCTTTATAGAAACAAAGTACTTTTGAGCCATGTGTTACATCTATCATACCATACCCTCCCCACTCTTTTTTATCCCTTTTTTTGGAAGAGGGAGGAAAGGCAGGGCAATTGGGGTTAGTTAAGTGACTTGCCCAAGGTCACACAGCTAGTAAGTGTGTCGAGTGTCTAAGGCCAAATTTAAACTCAGGTCCTCGTGACTCCAGGGCTGCCACCTAGCTGCCCCTCTCCCCACTCTTTTGATTAGTGACGCTGACCTCCGTGCCTGTTCCAACAAGACACTCTGAACTGCGGGCAGGAGTTATGGAAAGTTCCTCCATGCTTGGAATTCTGTCCCTCCTCATCTCTGCTTTGGGCTTCTTTCTTCAAGTCCCAGGCAAAATCCCACCTTTTTCAGGAAGCCTTTCCCGATTCCCCTTAATTCTAGGGCCTTCCCTCTGTTTCATTATTTTCAATTTATCCCATACACAAAGTATTTGTACATAATTTTTGTATATTGTTTTCCCCGTTAGGTTGTGAGATCCTTGAGAATGAGGACTGTCTTTTTACCTTTCTTTGTATCCCAAGTATTTAGTATATAATAGGCTCTTAAGTGTTTTATCATTAGAATGAGTAGTTATTGGGAATTTAACTTTAGAGCAATCAATTTAAGCTCAGAAGACAGGAGTTAGAGCTGACTCATTATTGTTTTGCAACATTGAGCAAGTCACTTAACCTGTCAGAGCCCCAATTTTCTCACCTGTAAAATGACAATAATTCTTGTTCTACTAGATTCATAGGGATATATATCATAAAGGTCAAATTAGATGATGTAGCATGACGCATTGTATGAAAATCAGCCATTGTGATCATCTGTGGAGCAGTCATGGCAGGGAAGGTTATACCAGTTAGGGTAAACATTTTCAAACTTGTTTGCCACCATGCTTCCCCTGCCTTCTACTGCTTCAAGCCCTCTTCACTCATTGGTGAATTTTTTCCAGAGCCTTCATTGAGAAATGGCCAAACCAGCCATGCTTCCTACTTCAGAGTTCTCTGCTATGCCCAGGTATCACTCTTGCAACTTCCTTCAGCTCACTTTATAGACTGTCTTCCCCCATTAGAAAGTAAGCTCCAAGAGGGCAGGGATTTGTCTTTTTGAATATCTGTAATTGTATCCCCAGAGCTCAGCACTGTGCCTAACACTTAATTAGTGTTTTTATCTGACATAATTAACTAGCTCTTTTGATTAAAACAAAAAAACCCTAATTTTGATTTAAAAAACAATCATC
Source organism: Phalanger gymnotis (assembly GCA_028646595.1). NCBI lineage: Eukaryota > Metazoa > Chordata > Mammalia > Diprotodontia > Phalangeridae > Phalanger > Phalanger gymnotis. Next base: position 153,506,350 of record CM053623.1, read on the forward strand.
CAAAAGAGAAGCAATAAAGGGCCAGAACTTAATGGTAGCAATGTGAATAGAAGCAAAAGGATCAGATAAGAAAGATAACACATGGGGGGGTAGAAAGGGCAAGATCTGGCAACCAATTAGCAAAGTAGACTGAAGAGGGGGAGAAATCAAGCATAATGTTAAAGTTACAAAACTGCAAGACTGAAAGGACTCTTTATCTGACTCCATGGTCATTCCACCTTCTCCCACTTAGCAATTCTTAATCTGGCCTCATAATGTCCTTCCATCTCTCCCAGTTCTTTCCCAAGCCATTCCCCCTAAATGGTTGACATGCTTCCTCCTTCCCCCATCTTGGTCCCCTAGGTGGACCAGTTCAACTCTACGCTATTTTCCCTTATCCTATCATAGATTTTGCACTTTCAAGACACAGCCTTGGATAATTCTATCAACTTGCCTTGCTTCCACCAGCTGCTGGAAAAAGTTGGAGAAAGTAACAAAACCAAGTTGACTGGGACCACTACAAATTTGTTATTTAATCTCAACTGAGCCCTCTTTGCACCAAGACAACCCTCTTACATCTTGCTTCACTATTCCACTTAATTCATGAGCTCTTTTTAAACTTTTTTAATGCTTCCTCAAACCTCTTTTGGCTTTCTTGGCCTCCTACCTTATTATCTGAGAACCTTGCCTATTGAACATTCTAGTTCTTCCTTCTTTCTCACCTCTCATTCTAAAGCCTTCTGCCACTAGCTCCTCCTTCACCTGTCTCAGATGAAGAGGTGGGCCCTTCTTCCTGGCAAAGGCCGACTCCTCTACGTGTATCAATGATCCCCTTCTGTCTTCTACTGCTCCTTCTATCATCTCCACTCTCAGTAATATTTAACTTCTTTCCCCTTGTCCAATGACTGCTTCCCATGTTTAAAAAACCTTCACTTGCACAATCCATCTCTTCTGGCTAAAGTTACCAACGATCGCCTGCAATTCCTTGATTACAGCCCTCTTCCTAATACTCTTAATAAACTCTTTTCTCTAGGTTTTTGTAACATCGATCTCTCCTAGTTATCCTCCTTTCTGCCTGTCCACTCCTCAGTCTCCTTTGCTGAATGTTCATCCAGATCATGGTCACTAACATGTTTCCCCTAGGGATTCTCAGATCCAAGCCTAACCTCTTTCCTGCCCTCTAGTCTCAGACCTCAGAACTGCCTACTGGCCATGCCTCATAGAGATTTTAAAAATCAACATGTCGTAAACGGCACTTATTATCTACCTTCCCTCCTACTCCTCTCCTTAACTTCTCTATTAATTGAGGGGACTATCATTTTCCCAGTCACTTAGACTCACAATTTACCTCATTGTGATCTTCTTCTCAGCTGCCAAGTCTCTGTCAGTTTTGAGTACTTTGTTGCCCCAACACACACACACACACACCCTCAACAGGATCCCATCACCTCTTCCCAGAACTATGGCAATACACTGCTGATTGGTTTCCCTGTCTCAAGTCTTTCCCCATTACAGGGCCTACAGCTTTCTTTTGATTCTCCTACCTGTCTATAGGCTCTTCAGTCTTCTTTGGAGAATCTTCATCCATTTTTTCACTTAATGATTTACCTAGAGAGCTCATCAGCTCCCAAGGATTCAATTCCACTCTTTGCTGCTGACTCTCAAATCTATTTATCCAAGCCTATACCTCTCCTACTCTCCAGTCTTAAATCTCCAAATGCCTGTAGGATAATTTAAATTGGATGTTCCCTGCATCCAATCAGTTGGCAGCTTTGGTCAGTTCTACCTTCTTAACATTCTTGCATATATCCCACCCTTTTTTCTCCTCAGACACTGCCACCATCCTAGGGCAAGCTCTCAGTAACCCCAAGCCTGCACTATTTGAAAAGCTCCCTCTCTCAAGTTTTTCCCTACTCCAGCCTATCCTTTCTTCAGTTACCAAAACTAAAAAAGCCCAGCTCTCCCAACCACACATACCTCTCCCTTCCCCTCCCCCCATGCCTAGAATTCTCTCTGTCCTCATCTTCACCTCCTGGCTTCCTTCAAATCTCGGCGGAATCCCCAATATTTGTCTGAAATCTTTCCCAGTCTCCTCAAATGCTAATTCCTTTCCTCCTGAAATTATCTCTAGTTCATCCTGTATCGAACATCTTGTTTCTACATAGCTGTTGACATGTCTCCTCCATTAGTGTGTGCTCCCCGAGAGGATGGATTTGTTTCTGCCTTTTTTCATATCCTCAATGCTTAGCACTGTGCCTGGCACATAGTAGGTACTTAATAAATGCTTTTTGATTTTTTCGCTAACCTATCATTTCAGATCATTTGGAAGTGGAGGCTAAAATGCTAATAGTTTAAGTCACTGACATGAGAATCAAGGAGCTAAAACTAACAGTATAAGTCACTGAAGGGTGCAGTTTCAAAATATTTGACCAGGATCCAAAGAGAATGGAAATCTCAATGAGCAGTGAGGGAATGTGTGGCAGCAATTATCAGGTCCAGTATCAATCATTTTAATATATTTCACCAACACAGGTTAATGTTTTTTGTTTATATTCTCACAGCAGTCCTTTGAAATATTTGAGAAAACTGAGGCTGAGAAGGATTAAACATTTTTCAGCTAAGTGCCTGGGGTGGAATTTGAATTCAGATCTTCCTATTATTCATTTATATTCTTAAAAAAAAAAACGCCTTTGAGTGCCATTAGAAGTGGCACACTAATCTCCAGGTTGAAGATATAGAAGCATATTTTTCACTCAAAATATTGAGCAATAACTATTTCTCTAGTCTTATGTCTTTGCCAGACCTAACTAAGGAAAGTAAACATTATCAGTACTTAATCAAAATTCTTAGACTGTCCTCCACTAATACTTTTCCCCCTTTCTCTTTGGACTACATCCTTGACTTAAGTGTGTGAAAGGTCAAGAACAAATACAGGACAAAAAAAAAATTAAGGGTGGTAACCAGATTTTGAAAGAGAAATTCTTCATATCTAGATAAAATCTTTGTCCTTCCCCTTTACCTGAAGGGATTACTATATTGACCCCAGGCAATAAGTCTCTGGATTACTTCCTTGACCTGTTTTTTTTTTTGGGGGGGGCGAGGTTTGAGGGGGAAGAGGGAAGAAGGAAAGAACACTTGGAATGAGTTGTCTTAGAAGGATTAAGTAGTTTTAGGGAAATGATTCTCCAAAATTAAGTGACTATTGTTCTGGATTGATGAAGAAAAAATAGTAGTTTTTACCTTATCTTCCACAGTGTAATTTATCATCTTGAAATTTTCCTATGTTTAAGAATCTTGTTATAAATTCTACCTCAAAATATTTTGTCGGGAAGACATGTCAGAGGGCACAGGAGACTGTCCATTTGGACATCTGTCAAGCAGAACAATGCTTAAATTCAGAATAACAAATTAATAGAAATTGCTTCTAGCAGACTTGTGCCTATAATGCAGAGTATTAACTTTTTTTAACATAAATAAAGAAGTGAAAGCTAAGTAACAGATGTCATTTATTTGTGTAATTTTATTCAGCAAATATTTATTAAGTGCCTACTGTGTGACAGGCCAAGCTTTCTACAGACTTGTTTTCACTTCAGTTACTTTTCAAGGTTTTTACTTTTCAGTATTTTTAATGCCCATAACCTTCCACCATCTTCCTCTGTAAAGTAATACATGAAGTTTGTGGGTCCCCAGAAGGTTACTCTATAGATCGCTTGTACATTTAAAAATCATAGCTCCCAAGCCCCTCATAATGGGTTTACTTTTTATAGACCACATTACAGAACTCAACAGCATAGCAATTGTGACAAATATTACGAAGGTAGAACAGTGGGAGTTAGCAATCCAATCAATATGCAGGTGAGTGAGAAGTCAAAAATATGTCAGAGAAATAAACAAGAAATAAACAAACAGCAGGTTCAGGAGGAAAACCGAGTTTTTGGAGATGTTGGGAAACCCAAGTGGAGACATCCATCAGACTGTTCAAGACATAGTACTGACATTTAAAGGAGCCATTAGAACTCTATAGTTTTGTCATCAGTATAGCTGTAATAAGTGAGCCCATGAGACTGAATAAGATCACCAAAGGAAAAAAAAATATATATAAAAATAGAAGGAAGTGAGTAGGAAGAAATTTAAGAGAGACCCAGACTTAAGGGATAGGCCTTTTAAAAATCAATTAGCAGAGAAGACTGAGTAGCAGTCAGACAGATAAGAAAAATCTAGGTGAGAACAGTCTCATATAATACCAAGGAAAAGAGATTATAAAGGAGGAAAGAGTGGTCAATGGTATTACATGCTGCAAAAATATAACAGTAACAATGAGAACTGAGAAAAGGTTATTGACTATGGTAATTATGAAGTTAATTAGTGTTTAAGTGCTTTTAAAAATTTATTGGCTTTTTATTTTTAGTTGTATGCCTAAATCATTGATGTGTTCTTGTTTCATCACTGAGAGTATTTAGAAGTATGTATTTTTCCAAAAAGGAAGACTGCTTTTGCCATGTCCCAAAAGTTTTGACATCTTTCAGGGTTGTAGTGAAGATAAAGTAAAATAATATTTGTAGGCCAACCCTAAAGCACTACAGAAATGCTGGGTATTTTTGTTATTGGGGGGCAGCTAGGTGGTGCAGTGGATGAAGTGCTGGGCCTGGAGGTAGGAAGACTCATCTGCCTGAATTCAAATCTGACCTCAGACACTTACCAGTTATGTGACCCTGGGCACGTCATTTAAACCTGTTTGCCTCAATTCTTCATCTGTAAAACAAGCTGGAGAAGGAAAAGACAGGAAAACCCCAAATGGGGTCACAGAGAGTTGGACATGACTGAAAAACAACCCAACAGTAACATTATTGTTATTATTATTAAATCAAAATTACCAATTTTATCTTTTGTAATTGACTCTATCCTTTGTATGGTGAAGCATATACCCCCTACCTGTAGCTGCAAAAGGCATATGATATGCTTCTAAATATTTTACGGCATGATCTTTAATATTAAGGTCATTTATCCATTTAGAATATATTGTGTAATATGACTTCTTACTTATTGTGTAATATGACTTCAAAATAAAAAGATATTGTTAGATTCTATATTTTATTCTATTCTGCTACTCTTCTCTGTTTTTTGGGTGAGTGTATCCCATTCATGTTCATAGTTATGATTATTAATTGTGTCCCTTACACTTTTTATACTCCCCCCCTTTCTAAAGGAAGTTTAGAAAGAGAAGGTATGTAATCAGCACTGGTACTTTATAATTGAAGCTTGTATATCCTTTGACCTGAGGATAGCACTATCAGTATGATACCCAAAGACATCAGAGAAAAAGGGAAAAGACTCATAAGAACAAAAATATTCATAGCAGCACTTTTCTTCTAGCAAAAGAACAGGGAAAAGTGGATGCCCATCAATTACAGAATAATGAAGCAAATGATGGTCTATGAATGTAATGAAAATTATTAAGTTGTAAGAAATGATAGAAGTAGCAGATTAAAGCAACCTTGAAAAAACGTTGAAAGAACCAAAGGAGAGTAAATTGAGCAGAATCGGAAGAACAGTTTCACTATTGAGAGAGCACTGGGCCTGGAGTCAGGAAGACCTGAATTCAAATTCCTTCTCACATACATGCCAGTTGTATGACTCCAGGCAAGTCATTTAAACTGTTTGCCTCACTTTCCTCATCTGAAAAAATGGTGATGATAATCCTCAGTGTTCTTGTGAGAATAAAATGGGATATTTGTAAAGAAGTCTCTTGGGGAGAATAGGGCTGCATAAATGGTTCCTTGAGCTGGAAAAAGTAGCATGGAGGAGCAAAAGACTGAACTTTGGTTTCTGCTGTTACCGTGAGTTATTTGGACACTTTGAATCTAATTCGAAGGAAGTTAGCACTCCAGCAATCCCAAATTCACTTTCCTTGGAGGGTGGGGAAGGTGAGGAATTCAAACCTTTAGGGTAGCTCCATGATGCTGGAGGTCTGTATGCATATCTGGGGTGAAAGTAGGACATGTCACAGTGTTGGCATGGGTGAGAAGTTGCCTCTGTTACAACCTCAAATTTATTTCCCTTCTGAGGGGAATCCAAACCACAGCATAATACTATGAGTGTGGAATACTTTATCAGGCACAGGGGGTAAATCTAGGACTCAATGAAGGTTTCTCTTATCCATGATATTCATTCTGACCTTGAGTACTTGTGTGAAGCTAGAGATTCTTTTTATCTACGTCAACTAGACACAAGTTATAATAGAGCTATTTTCAGAGATATTCCACGGGGAACATCAGATTAGGGCAAAGCAGGTCAAAGAGTTATTATTTGGGAGGGCCTCCTCCCACATTGAACCCAGTCCATGTAAGTCCAGAATCAGGGCCTTAAAAGACACATCTGAATTAGCAGGATATGGGAGGTGAAAGTAACAGACTAACAATTCTGGAAAGTAGGAAGGCAGCCTTTCCTCAGAACTCAGAACACTTCAGTGACACAAGGAGGCAGGAGAAAAGCTTTACTTTACTTCCTCTGCCCAGGAGGTTTTTTGCTTAAAACTAGAGGCCATTTAGGGAAAATCTATCTGAAGTGAAAACAAAACAAAGGTCAATTCTTTAAAAAAGGAGCGAAAATTTCCTACACTTCCCCTTCTCAAGGCTCCATGAATACCTTCCTCAGCTCCTTGCTTGCCTCAGTGTTTTTTGGTTTTTTTTTCTGTCTTTTTAAGTGGAAAGTAATCTGGTGACTTACACCTGTGCATTTTAAAAGGTCAGGAGAGTAAGCCTTTGGCGGTCTGAGTGAGACCTTTGCCTATGCCAGGTTTGGCAGCCAACCCAGCCTCAGTACACCAGGGACAGAAGGAGACATTGTCAGGACCAAGCCCATCTTTAGCCAGATGAGATTCATCAGGCATTGATTTCACATTTGGACCTAAACTTGGTGAGATCAATGCTACATAGAAACCTACCACTTTCCCTAGAAACAGGTGGTATAGAGGAAAATGTGCTGGTAAAACGGAGGGAATGTTTATATCTTTGTTATTGCCACATCCTTGAAATAAATATCCCTTTATAAAAGTAAATTGGTATTAAATGGTAAAATAGAACTGGGGCACTAGTCACTGGCAACTAACAGTGGTGGGAGCACACCAGTACATGCTCAGCAAGTAGCATTAAAGAAGAGACACCCCAACCATTGAGGGTATCTCTGAAGGGAAGGTTCTACAGCTTTCCCACTGGGACAGTGATGAACTTAAACATGTCTCTTTTACAAGGACAGTAACCTGAACTAGAGGAAAGGGATCCGGGTGCTTTTAATATGGATGGTGCTACCCATAACAATTCTCTTTTTCTGTTCCTTACATGACTTAAAATAATTACATTTAAATGCCTTGGTAACCTTGTTTTCTTGCAGGAAGTAAATTGAAGGCCCCTAGGGAAAGAGAACAAGACCCAGAGAGACCCTCTGTGTGAGGTAAACATAAACCATTGGGAGTCATAATTATTGAAAAGCCTCTAAGATTGAACTTGGAACCATGTTAGCTTAGCGTAGCTTCTTTGGGTGCTTATTAATGGCTATGGTTTATATGTCAAGGGAACAAATAGTAAATACTTAATAAATGCTTGTTTTTTTCCTTCCCTTCTTCCTTCCTGCCCTGTTTCCTTTCCCCCTTCCTTCCCTACTTCTCTTTCTTCTTTCTTCCCTTCCTTTCTTTCTCCTCTCCTTTCTTTCTTTCCTTCCTTCCTTCCTGGTTGTTTTTAAATCATAAAAGCTATAGTTATAGTTGACTCAATTTTGTTTAATTAGCACCCAGAGGAAATAGGCTTAATATGATTGAGTAGTTTATCTATAACTGAGCTGACATGGCCAGAAGAGTGCCATGGAGTATATGGTGAAATGCTAAGGGAAAGTTTTTTGCTTTAGCCTGCAAAGAAATCTAGAAGAACTCTTCATAAGGAAATTTTTTTGTTGTTTTAATGAAGTATGCGGATAATTAATGTTCCAGATTTCCTGAGATAGATTAAAAATATTTTGTCCCATTGTCCATATGACCTACTAAAATGTATTGAAAATTCCAGTAATTCAGCATATAATAGCTAAATGGATCAAGTTAGTAAGTATTGTATTAAACCTGTATGTGAAAGAATATCAAAAGCCTAGATTTCTGCCAAGATGGCTGATATTTTGCTTCAAGTATACCTTTCCCCTTACATTTCAAAACAGCGAGAATTTTACTGTATAAATTAAAAGAATAACAACCATAAAAAGAAGAAGGTGGAAAGATACCCCTTAAGATGGTTCTGACAGTAAAGGAGCAGACAGCTGCAACACTGTCAGCCTTCCAATGCAATGAACTCCCCCTCTGGGCTCCATATGGCAGTGAAGTGACTCCCCCGAGACTACAGGAAAAAAAAAGCTGGTGGGATTATCAGCAGGTGTAGTAGAGCCCCACCAAGGACCTCAAATAACCAAATTGGTCTGCTTATTCCAAAAGTATTTCTGTAAAACTTTTAAAGCTATTTGTCAGTGCTATGAAAATCTCTATCAACTTTCTTCCTCCTTTTTGACAAGGAAGTGGTTCATGTTTCCATAACTGTCTCATCACAGTGGGCCATATTTTCTGTTAATATTGAACATATTTATAATATGGTACTTTCCAAATCTATTATGATCCATTTTACAATTCTAAAAGTGCATTTTAGGAATGATATTTTGTATATGTTCTTCATGTTTAACTTTGGTTTCAGGAAGCCAGTAAGTCTCTTGACACATACAACCATAGCTTCATCGTAATTATGTGAAAGTTCTTATCTTTCTGAAGGAATTCAGATTGAATTAGTCAAATCACTATCCTACAATCATTCTTTTATATTTCATGCTCTGTGGATAAGTAAATAAAATAAGTGTTTTATATATTCGAATGAAGTATTAGGATATAAACTTATCTTCTCTGGTCTTACTGAAGGCATCCTCAGGACAACTCTAGTAGCAGAAACAGATGACACTGACTATATGTACCTCATCCTATCCTGTTCTCTCATTGATTTTATTCTCTCTACTAAAGTCTCTATATTTTGAAAATTATTTATTCCATATAGCTTAGATATTATAAGTATTGGTATGGTAACATCTATTAAAAAGTCATTCTTGAATTATTATGGCTTAATATCATATCTGGGGAATAGTTCAGTCTGTGATAATGCCTCAGTTTATTGGTTGAATTCTCAAATATATTTTGAGGTCTATATTTATATTATGGGGATTTGTTGTCTGTTGGTTCCAGTAGGTTCCAGTAGGTGCTAAACTTTCCTAGCCTGGGATTTGAAGTGTTACATAGTTTTTAGTGTTTCTATGCATATTCTGATTTGATCACTCATTACAGGGCTTCTTAAAGATAACTTATCTGTAGTTTCTGGTGGTGGTGACTTGGTCTTGAAATGCCATTATAATCCCCTCTGTTCCTATATGAAAATAAATGCTCATGATTCAGCAAAAAAAATTTTGATGCTTTTTGTTGACATAATATTGGCTGAATTTATGTAGATTTTGCCCACCAGGGCCTTTTGATTCTATTTTTTGGATCTGAGCCATTTCATAGGCTCCATCTGGAAGTACGCCACTTTCAATTACATTTGACAAATCCAGTGTTGACAGCCTTTATTATTGCTTGATGAAACGATCTTTTGTTGTTTAGTCATTTCATTCTTGTTCAACTTTTTGTGACCCCATTTTGAGTTTTCTTGGCAAAGATAGTAGAGCGGCTTACCATTTCCCTCTCTAGCTCATTTTACAGATGAAGAAACTAAAGAAAGTAGGCTTAAGTATCTTGGCCAGGGTCACACAGATTAGTGTCTGAGGTCACATTTGAACTAGGGTCTTCCTAACTCCACTCCTCATGCTTTATCCATTCTGCCACCTAACTGCCTATAAGTAATATCTACTTGTTTCAAATGTATTTCTGTTGGGCTCTGATTGTTAATCATATGATCTGAGAATGCTTATCAGTCTTCTTTTTCCTTGCCATCAAGGTATATCCAGTCACTGCTACGATATTTTGGTCCAACTCTCTCTTTAAAAAACAGTCTTCCATTTGGACATAAAATGTTTCATTGTTTTCACTTTACTTGGGTCTTTATATATTTGTAGTACACGAAGAGTTGAAGAATGAGAGACTGAGTTAAAGGCTCTATGATAGTAAAGGCAGTGTAGATATTATGTCTTTGTTTAGATATACATGGCTTATGGATGTAAGACTTTCTCGATAAAAAGTGGACAAGGATTGAAAGCAATGCAGCAGATAACAATTAGTGCTGTAGGACTAATCATTCAATACACATTTGCTAAACTTTTAGAACATGCCAAGCATTGTGTTAAGTTCTAAGGATACAAAGAAAAAGTAAAAACAGTCCCTGCCCTCAAAAAGCTTATGGTTCTGCGAGGAGAACAACGTATAATACATATGTATATATAAGATTCATACAAAGTAGATACAAGGTAACTTTGGAGAAGAAAGCAGTAGCATTTGGGAGACTATGAATGGTTTCTTGCAGAAGGTGGTACTTGAGCTGAGCCTCAAAGGAAGCCAGAGCTTGTAATAAGTAAAGCTGAGAGAGAGCATTCCAGAAATGGTGGACAGCCAGTGCTAAGGTACAGAGATTAGACATGGAGAGTTGTATGTAAAAAACAGCATGTAGGCCCATATTACTGGACCAGAAAGTACATGGAGGGGAGAAATGTGTTAGAATACTGGAAAGAAAGGAAGAGGAAGATGCCAGGCTGTAGAGTTTTGAATGCCAACAGAAGAACATATTTGTAATAAAATAGAGGAGATGGTAATTTTTTCCTTCATGTACTTGTACATGCTGTACATGTACTGTGCACATGCCCAGACCACCTTAGATAGTATCTCCATGGGGAAGATTCTTGGGAGAAGATAGTATCTTTCCATGTGGAGATGGAGGACACTAGGAAACAGTTTCTGGGAGAATTGTGATGACATGAAAGCAAAATGCATTGGAGAGACAGACTTTTGAGCATGTATAGACAATGTGAACTGATTCTGGTTAGCTAACCAAATGTTTGGGTTTTTTTAAAGCATTTTCAAAACTAATATGCCTCTCCCACAACCACTACATCCACTGAGCAATTTTTTAAAACCTGAAAAATAAAGCCTTCTATACATAGCTGCATAGTCCAGCAAGAAAAAAGGGGGGAAAAAAGCTCATTTTAGTTATGTCCAAAAATGTGTCTCTTTCTTCATTTTAAGTTCCTCGTTTCTCTGTCAGGAGATGAGTAAAATGTTTCATCTTCACTCTTTTGGACTCATGGTTTATCATTGAATTGATCAGAATAATAGAGTCTTTCAAAGTTGTATTTCTCTGTAATGTTATCATGTACTCATATGTTCTCGTAATGTTATCATGTTCTCATTCTATAATGTTATCATATTTTCATTTCAGTTTTTATGAGTCACAGAGGTCTTACCAGTTTTCTCCAAACTTACCAAATTTCTCTGAAATTTCCCATTTCATAATTTCTTATTACACAGTAATATTCCATTATTTTCATATACCATAGTTTGTTTAGCTATTCCCCAATAGGAGTATACCTATATATAACCTATGTCAATTTTGGGTCACCATAAAAAAGCTGCTATAAATATTTTTGTATATATAGATCTTTTTCTTCTTTCTTTGAATTCTTTGGAGATATAGGCCCAGTAGCATAAATGAGTCCAAGATTATACACAGTATGATGACTTTCTAGGTTATAATGGCTAGACCAATTCACAGTTATGACAACAGTACACTTGTGTACCTCTTTTTCCAAAGTCTTGCCAGCTTTTTAAAATTTTTCCTCTGTTGTCATCTTTTCCAGTCCGATAAGTATGAGGAAGAACCTCAAGGTTATTTTAATTTTTATTTTTCTAATTATTAGTGATTTAGAGCATTTTTTTAATACAATTGTTGATACTTTGATTTCTTCCTTTGAAAATTGCCTGTTCATGTCCTTTGACCATTTATCAGTTGAGGAAGGGCCCTTAGACTTATACATTTGAATCGATTTCTTATATATCTTAGATATGAGGTCTCTTAGAGAAACTTGTTGTAAAGATTTTTTTTCCCCTAGTTACCTGTTTCCTTTCTAATTTATTTGTTTGTGTAAAAACTTTTCAGTTTTAAATAATCAAAATTGCCCATTTTCTCTTCTATGATCCTCTCAGATATCACTTGATTCAACACAAAATCTTTCCCCCTTCCTAGTTCTGAAAGGTAATTTCTTCTTTGTTCCTCTGGGATAGTTCCCAGTAATTTTGGCCAAATACTGAGTAAGAGGAGTCTCTTTGATTGACTGCAGAGGCATTCAAAAAGTCTTTTTAGCTCCAGCTACTGTCTCTTTTTTTCAGTGCCCTTGGAAGAGTTCTGCAACCAGTGAATGTGTAGCAAAGCCAAAGACTTTTGTGAATATGAAAGGTCTAGAGGGACACTCTATCGTTCCAAAGTTATGATTTGCAGCCCATACAGCATTAATGCCTTGAAGAACAAGGCATAAACTTTGGGAGTGACCTTTGGCACCCCCATCCACTGGTAAATGAGAAAAAGACTCATCTGGCAGTGGTACCATCTCTGTACCATAAATTTGGTAGGAGGTTAGCTAGGTTGAGCCTACTCTCCATAGAGACTATTGTGCTACAAGGGAGAGTATTTTGAGGTTTTGGGGTAGAGGTGTTTTTACTTTATTTTTAGAAGTAAATATGCCTATGTCTTAGAGGTAAATATTTGTAAAAGCTACCTACTGTTGAGTGGTTGAATGGAATTGGAGAACTAAACACAGGAACCTAAAAATGGGCGAAACACAGATGGGGGGAGGGGGTGGGGCTTGAGTTGATGGCAGTAGAGAGAAAGTCATCAAAACACCGCTTGGAGTAAGTTGGAGCCCTGAGGGAGATGCAGCCCACCTGGCTTTGGGAGAAAGGGCCAGAGCATACCAGAAAACATACTGCTGCATGTATTAATGCCAGGGAATAGGAAACTATTGTCATAAGATTGCCAATTAATGAATCCTCCTTCCTGATCTTTTATCTCTCAGGATTTTAATTTACTTTGAAGAAGTGTCTCTCCTGCTTATCTGCTAGAGCTGGTTTGGGAGCGCCACCTTAAACTACCTTCACTATGTTTGTGACTTCCAATAGGTGTCACTACTTCTGTCACTTTTCTGTGCTTAGCACCCAAGCACAATGTCTCTTTTTCAATCCAAATTCAAGTCCTCCCCAGAAACCTCAGTTCACTACAGTATTAATCATACAAACAGGATCAGTGGGTCACCAGTTTTATATAAAAAGAAATAATCCACAGAAATTTTTAAGAAACAAGCAAAAGGGGCAGCTAAATGGTGTAGTGAATAGAGTACCAGCCCTGGAGTCAGGAGGACTTGAGTACAAATCTGGCCTCAGATGCTTGACACTTACTACCTGTGTGACCTTGGGCAAGTCACTTAACCCCAATTGCCTTGCCTTCCCCCCTCCAAAAAAAAAAAAAAGAAACCAGCAAAAGGAGACAGACAGGCTGGGTGGCTCAGTGGATAGAGCACCAGACATAGAGTCAAGAAGATCTAAATTCAAATCTGGCCTCAGACGCTCACTAGCTGTTAGGACCCCGTGCAAGACATTTAACCTGGTTTTCCTTATTTCATCATCTATAAAATGAGCTAGAGAAGGAAATGGCAAACCACTTTTCCAAGAAAACCCTAAATGGGGTCATGCAGTGTTGGACATGACTGGACAACTGAAGAACAAGATTTATTAGATAATATCTAATAGGACCAGTTACTCCTAGCTATAACATATATCAGGTTGGTTTTTTTTTTTTTTTATCTCTGTCCTCTTAGTGGGAAAGAGGAAGAGGCCAAACTTGGAAGAATTACTCAGTTAATAGAACTTATTTAGAGAAAAGAGAAAAGGGAATTTGGATGAAGGAGGTAGCAAATATCTTATTTCATTGTAGTAATGCAACAAAACAGCCTGCAGTAGAAGCAATAGTGACTGTTGGTTTCAGAATCTCTCCAGAGAGGAAACCAGGAGAGCAAAACACTCAGAAATCTTGTCTGCTCACAGATTCCCAAGACGAAAGGCAGATTTTAAACGATGAACTCATGAACTCTGTACTCTCAAATCTCATTTTCCACCTTCTCTTCAGAAAACTACTCCAAGGAGTCCCATTTCTAAAACACCATTAATTGGTGGACTATTTGGAAATCGTCTGCTTGGACGTCTTGTCTCCGTGTCAATGCAGGGTTACATGTTTGATTTTAGAAGTAATAGGGAGCCACTGAAATTTATTAGGTAGGAAGAGCAACATGGTCAGATCTGCACTTTTATGAAAATCACTTTGGCAACTAACTGTGTGGAGGATGGATTGGGTTGAGGAGAAATTTGAGGTAGGGAGGCTATTGCAATAGTCCAAGTGAGAGGTGATGAGGGTGTGTGTGTGAATGTAGAGGAGACATACAGAAGAGATGTAAAAATGACATGATTTGGCAACTGATTTGATACATGGTGGTGATTGACAATAAGAAGATGAGAATGACACCAAGGTTGTAAAGCTGAATGATTGAAAGTATGGTGATGCCTTTGACAGTAACAGGAAAATTCAGACGAGGGGTGACTTTGAGGGGGAAGATACTGATTTCTATTTTGTACATACTGACTTGGAGATGCTTACAGGACAGTTCAAAATGTATAAAGACAATTGATGATGTAAGACTAGAGTTCAGGAAAGAGACTAGAGCTGGATAGTTTGATCTGGGAGTCGTATTCACAGAGATGATAATTGAACCCATGGGAGATGATGAAATCACCAAGTGAGAGATTATAGAAAGAAAAGAGAAGAGGGTTCATGACAGAACTTTGAGGTATGGTCACAGTTAGTGAGTATGACATATACAAAGATCCAGCAGAGGAAAATGAAAAGGAGCTGTCATACAGGGAGGAGGAAAATCAAAAGATAAGCGTTTTAAAATGCACAGAGGAATCTCTAGGATTAGTAGGTTATCAGCGCTATCAAATGCTAGAGAGAATCAGAGAAGGATAAAGACGACAAAAAACAGGAATAGTCATTGTTGGAAAGGGTTATACAAAGGCAGGGGCAGTGAAGTTTGGTGGAACTGCATATAACCATTGGTATAACCACTGATATAACCATTCTGGAAAGTAATTTGGAATTAGGCAAAAAAAAAAAAAAGTGACTTAAAATGTCCCTATCCTTTGATCCAGAGATTTCCCTGCTTCAAAAAGAAGACTTCCATATATACCACAATTTTTATAGCAGCATTTTTAAAACATGTATAATTATGTTAAACATATTTCTACATTAGTCACGTTGTGAAAGAAGAAACAGAACAAAAGGGAAAAACTAAGAGAAAAGCGAAAAAGGTAAAAAATAGTATATAACAGCATTTTTTGTGGTACCAGAAAAAATGAAAGTCAAGAAGATGCCCATCAGTTGGAAAATGGCTAAACAAATGTGGTACACGCATGTAATGGAATGTTGTTACTCACCTGAAAGAAACAACAACCATGATGAAAACACGGAAGCATGGGAAGACATACACAAACTAATGAAAAATAAACTAAACAGAACCAGCAAGACGCTATTCATAAGGATCGTAACAATGTAAATGAAAAGAACAATGTTGCTCACGTCAATTTTTTTTTGATGTGTTGATTGGTTTTGGTGAATATTTTTTTCTTTAAAAAATACTTTGTTAAAAGGGATAGCTCTCTGGAGGGGAAGACAGGTGGACATAGGGGAAATCAAATTGATGTAAAAATAAGATAATATAAATATTTAAAAATAAAAATGTTTTGAATTTATTATGCACTATATATAATAGAAACTCATATACAATCCTCTTTCTCTTCTACTTTGCTTTTGGAAACATTCATATTTATTAATGTTATTCAATTTCAGAATAACAGAAATTTTAAAAATCTTCTAAAGGATAGGGGAGAATTAACCATATTTATAGGCAGAAATTGAAGTTATGAGAGAAGGAGGTTATGGAAGTAGGGGCAATCGGCTGGAGAAGACTGAGGGGATAGGATCAAGGGTACATGTAGAGGAGTTGGCTTTGGCAAAAAGAAGGGCCATATTTTTGTAAAAAACTGGTTTTAGTAAAGAGGAAGAGGGTGGAGGATATTATTGGCTAATGTGAAATCTCCTTATTTTTCCTCCCAAATCCTCTACTCTTTCCAGATTTATTGTTACTGTTGAGGGTACCACCATTCTTCCAGTCACCTAAGCTCATATCAGTGTTATCCATTACTTTTCACTTGCATTTGATCTACATATCCAATTTGTTGTCCTTTACCTTCATAGGAACTCTCATATACATGCACTTTTAGCCACTAACAGATTGAGTGACAGACACCAACCTGGCGCACTTCATAACTACACTATTGTGATAGCTTTCTCAATTGTTTTACTTCAAGTCTCTCATTCTATTCCATCTTCCACTTAGCTGCCCAATTAATCTTCCTAAAACCCAGGTCTGACCACGTGAGGTCCCTCCTCTTCTCTCCCACACTCACAAACACCAGTGATTCCCAGTCCCTCTCTGGATCAAATATAAAATCCTATCTGACTTTTAAATCCCTTTGTGCCTGGCTCCTTCCTGTCTTTCCATTCTTCTTACACTACCCGCCCCCCCCCCCGCCCCCGGCATTTTGTAATCTATTGACATTGGACAACCTCTTTGCTGTTCCTGGAACAAGTCATTCCATCTCCCCAAACTATGCATTTTCATTGACTGTCTCTCAAGCCTGGAATTCTCTCCCTCCTCATCTCCACCTCCTGGCTTCCTTCAATTCTCAGCTAAAATCCCTCCTTCTGCAGGAAATCTTTCCCAATCCCCTTTAATACCAGTACCTTTCCCTTCAGATTACCTGGAATTTAGCTTGTATATACCCTGCTTTATGCAGTTCTTTGCATACTGTCTTCCCCTTGAGAAAATGAGGGCCGACCATGTTTTTGCTTTTTAAAAATGTACTTATTTATTTCTATCCTCGGGGCTTAGCACAATGGAACATAAGTCTTAATAAATGCTTATTGCCTAAGATCAGAAGGGGAGAAAAGGGAATTCCTGGCAATTGACCTCAATTTTGTTGGTGGTATACAAGGCAAGGAAGTCCTTAGTTGAGAGGGTAGAGTGAGGGGGTACTTCGGGAATCTCAACAGAAGAGGAAATTTGGAATATCTGTGGGGAGCCGAAAGAAAGCTGTGGCTTTGTGCAGGCTGATGGTGGAAGTAATCACCACTGGACTAAAGAGACTAATTTGATGGCAATACATTTTTATTTTTAAATATATTTTAGTTGTTTAGTTGTACAAATTATATCTAATTATATATTTAGTTGTTTGTAAAAATTTTTATGTTAATGCTGTAATTATAAGTTTCTTGCACTGTAATTTTGGAAAATATTTCAGAGCAGTGTTCATATTTGGGAATTATATCTAGAGTGTGGTGCATATGTAACATTAGGATATTGGATTCTCCTTGATCTTAATTTCATGATTAGTTAGTGAATTGGAGAAATATTTGTCAGATAGGGATAATACTCTCACTCTGGCTGATTGTCTGAGGATTTAAAGCATATAACCCCAGAATGCGAAGACCTAATCTGATTTTGAGATAGTCTGCATAGTCCTGCAGACTTTGAGGATAGGTAAATCCTATCATGGAAGATTACATTGTGCATTTCATAAAGACTAGGAATATTTGTAATTTAATCAAATTGTGAAATCTGGTTTCTACAATATTTAAATGATAATTCCATGATTGTTCCCCTAGAGATATGAATCACTGCTGTAGGCTATCCAACAGGGTTTGGTAGTTTTCTTCCTAAAGACTCAACCTCTTATCTTGGAAGACTGTGCAAAGGTCTTTATAATTTACCTTTTTTTTATTTTTTCATTTTTAACCCTAGGCTGTTGTCTTCAAGTCTCTCTAGCCTTGCTGTCTCAGTATGTGAAGTCTTAAGTGAAGTTAACTAATTCTGTATAAAATAGAAAAAAAAAGTTTTGCTTCTATATAATTTGAAGAGGAAGACTGTATTAGTGACCCTGCCCAAAGAAAAAGATTGTCACTCTCAAAGCAAAGAGAATGTGCCTCTTGGTAGTTTCTACAAACTCCAAGCCAGAAAGACTGTATAGTAACCCTTTATGGTTTAAACCCACTTGTTGGCTATGTTATAATGGGAGTTCTTTTCATTTGAGTTGGTCTAGATGGCCGCTGGGGTCATTTCCAACTCTCAAATTCTGTGAATTGTTACTTAGGCCTTGCACTGGCTAGCTACCCTTATTGTTTTGTGCCTTCTCTCTCATCATTCTCACATTCACCATTCTACCTTGATAACCACAAATGTATTCTTTAAGAAGAGATCTGATAGGTGTACATGGTGGCATACAAAGCACATGTAATGATTAACGTAAAATATATTATCTTAGATAACCACAGTGTCCTTTGTAACGATATTGCATGTTCTAAGAAAATAGCCATAGTTCCTCATACTAGTCATCTGAATGGGATAGGATCATATGGCTGTGGTATTACAGAATCTAAAATTGGAAAAGAAGGTGAACAGTTGTAAATTCTTTGTTAGGAGTTTTAAAATTACCCTTTCTTTAACAACCTGTTGTTTATTAAAACTTTCATTGCTTCAAGGGGGAAACTATCTGGGATTGTTTTTTGTTGGCCTTTTGTTTTTGAAGAGGACCAATGAGATAACTTAGAACTATGAAATGTACCTAAAGGCCTAGAAGCCACTACTAGTTGGGACAATTAGAGCAAACCACAATCTTGATGAAACAGATCCAATTAAATCAGCTCCAGATGGGTTGTGAGAACTCCCCATCACTATTATACCAGGCAGCCTCAAGAGAACTCTTCCTCATGGATCTGTGCATCTTTGATCGCATCCCTTTCTAGCTTTCCCCCAAATTGCCCCCATAATCCTCTCAGCTAATTCTTTTATCTTCAATTTCTCCCTATCAACTGGTTCCTTCCCAGTAGCCCACAGACAAGTCCTTGTCTCTCACATTTTAAAAAAAATTTTAGTTTTAGTTTAGAACATTCAGTTCCATAAGCTTTTGAGTTCTAAATTTTCTTTCCTTCCCTCCCTTCCCCCACCCCCAAGATTGTATGCAATCTGATATAGGCTCTATGTACACATTCATATTAAACATATTATCACATTAGTCATGATGTAAAGAAGAATTATAACCAATGGAATGAATCACAAGAAGGAAGAAACAAAACAAAGAGGGAGCAAATAATATGCTTCGATCTGCACTCTAATTCTTTCTCTGGATGTGGACAGTGTGGGAAATGGCAGAAACAGTTTTGTTTCCAGTCGAAAGTATCTCCCTCCTCCCCCAGCTTTAGCAGAATGTAAGTCAGGTGACTGATTGGAACCATTTCTAATCAGAGCTATAATCCAGCAGAGACCTGGCTTCTGATGAGGTTAAAGGTTAGAGGCTTGTACACATGCTTAAGGAGCTGTTTGAGGGAGACATGACATGGACATTTCAGGGAGTTGCATCTGGCCAAGGAAGAGCCAGGCGGGAGCTTAGAATTAAGAGCCAATAAAATGACCGGCATTGGTCTGAGTCCCTTGTACTTTCTCCTGTACTCTGTTCAGGGCAGAAAACCTTCTTGGCCTTACAACGAGTATTGTTTATTCCTGGACAACGTAAGTATGTTTCTAACAACAGCATTTTCCATCATGAGCCTTTTGGAGTTGTCTTAGAACCTTGCATGGCTGAGCCAAGCCGAGGATTGGACGGTTCTTGAAAGCTATCCTTCCCCTCCAGCTCATAGCTGGAGACAGCTAGGTAGTAATGCAGTGAGTAGATCTCTGGGCCTGGAGTCAGAAGATCTGAGTTGCTCACTGGCTATGGGATCCTTGGAAAAGTCACTTAATCTCTGTCTGCCTCAATTTCCTCAACTGTAAAAAAAAAAAAATAGCACATCAAAGAGCAACAAGACAAGATTTGCAAAGTGCTTGGCGCATAGTGGCCACCTATTCAATACTTCTTCCACCGGCCTTCCTCTCTTTTGTGGCTAATCTTAAGAATGCCAGTTCAACTGGACCTCCACTGAGGGGAGAAAATCATTCTATTTGGAAATCGATTTTCAATACAATTCACCACAACTTTCTATTTTGATTCTCTCAACACCTCCTCCTTGTTTCAAGTCTCTCCCCACTCCAATCCCTCCCTCTTCACATGCTAGGGCGATTTTTCTAAAAAAATTTTTCACATCAACTCCTTTCTCTTGCCCTGCCAGTAAACCCCAGTTGCTCTGTATCACTTCTAGGGTTAAATGGGGGCCTCTTTAAGGCATTTAAAACTCTTCATAACTTGATCCCCTGCCACCTTTACAGTTTTCTTACAATTTACACTTATGATCTCTGTGATCCAGCTGACTGGACAATTTCAGTTCATCAAATATGAGCCTCGGTCTCTCTATCCCGCCCCGCCCCCACCTTGGGATGCCCTGCCCCCTCACCTCTGCCTCTTGTTTTCCCTCCTCTTTACAGTTCCCACCTTCTGCAGGAGGCCTTTATCACAACCCTTTGGCTGCTAGTTATTTTCCCTTTCAAATTACCCTGTATGTATCATGTATGTACCAAGTTATAGACAAGCTGTCTCCCCCACTAGGGTGTATGCCTGTTGAGAATTTTTGTTTTTAATGTATCCCCATTGTTTGGGGCAGCATCTGCACATAGTTACTGCTCAATAAATACTATACATTGTTCACAAAATAGCAGACATAACTGCCGAGTGCTAGCAAGCTCTGACAGTGCTTCCGGACAATTTAGAGAAAGATAAAATATTAATGGAAAAAGGATTATAAACAATTGTGCAAACCAGGAGCTGAAGCCTTTAATTGGTCTGTGTAGATGTAAGGGCTTTCCCAGAGACCTCCAGGGCTGGAATGCTTAACCTACCCAGAGCTCTTTGCACTAATGCTAAGCTTCTAGAAGCACAACAAAAAAGTAGGCCTAGAAATTTATGGACCAGGACTTCTGTTCCCATAATCAACCCTTTCGTTTTTGTGTAAATTTCCACATTATTCATGTTGTGAAAGAAGAATCAGAACAAAAGGGAAAAAAACATAAAAAAACCAAAGAAAGTAAAAATAATATGTTTTGATCTGCATTCAGATTCACATCAGTTCTTGCTCTGGATGTGGATAGCAATTTCTATCATGAAGCTTTTGGAATTGTCTTGGATCACTGTATTGCTGAGAAAAGCTAAGTATCATAATTGATTATAGCACAATGTTACTGTTACCGTGTACAACGTTCTCCTAGTTCTGCTGACTTCACTCGGCATCAATTCGTGTTTTCCAGGTTTTTCTTCAATCTGCTTGCTCATCGTTTCTTAAACTACAATAGTATTCCATTACATTCATATTCCACAACTTGTTCAGCCATTCCCCAATTGATGGGCATTTCCTCAATTTCCAATCCTTTGCCATCACAAAAAGATCTGCCCTCATATTTGAGGATTTTGACATGCTGGTTACTGTCCCCTAAAACATTCTAATGTCTCAGATCATCAACCTCAACTCTCATGGTCTTCACTGGGAACCCATACTACACAACAGGATCATTTTATGCATGATCTTAACCTCATCCACAACTGTCTGACCTCCTTGATCCCAAACACCCAAATTCCTTTCTGACCACATTTTTTTTTTCCATTCCTCTCTTCCACTACTTCACTCTTTCAAGACCTATTGTTGGTCTTCACAACTTCCAGGCACTTCATTCCTTCTTGTTCTCTCAGACTCCATCACCCCTAGCTCTAGCTTTAATTTCATTATTTTGCAAACCTGAACCTACAATGAATCCATTCAATTTTAAATTGTCCTCCACCCTTGAATCCCACCCCGGTACTCACTACTCCTGTAGACCTCCAAATCTGTCCCATGATTTCCTTTTCTAGTCTTACACGAATGCAGCTAAATGTCCTGGGAGGAAACCCCACATACTCATTGCCCCAAGAGGTCACTCAAACAAGGTGCTCAAGTTTGAAGATACTCATTGGGGCTGCATCTACTAAAAAACCCTAACTCAGGTTTTAAACTCTATTCTTGAGTTTAGTTTTAGGAGTTAACCATGTTACACAAGTAGTTCAAAGCAGGGGCAGCTAGATGGCACAATGAAGTGTTGGGACTAGAGTCAGGAAGACCTGAGTTCAAATCCAGCCTCAGACATTCATTAGTTGTGACCCTAAGTTTTTCCAATTGTAAAATTAGACTTCAATTTGCACTCAGACTCCATCAGTTCTCCCTCTGGAGATGGACAGCATTTTTCATCATGAATCCTTTGGAATTGTCTTTGATTATTGTATTAATCAAAGTAGCTGAGCATTTCACAGCTGATCATCATTACAAAAGTGTTATCACTCCAGTATTCTCCTAGTTCTGCCCACTTTACCTAAGTCTTCCCATGTTTTTCTGAAGCCATTCCACTGTGCCCCCCCCCACCAATAATTTCTTATAGCACAACAGTATTTCATCACAATCATATACTGCAACTTGGTCAGCCATTCCTCAATTGATGGATTTCCAATGTCCAATTTTTTGCCAAAAAGAGTTGCTATAAATATTTCTGTAGATGTAAGTTCTCTTCCTTTTCTTTTGATTTCCGTGGGATATGGACCAAGTAGTGATATTGCTGGGTCAAAAGACATGTAGAGTTTTATAGCCCTTTGGGCATAGTTCCACATTGTTCTCCAGAATGGTTGGAGTTTACAATACCACCAACAATGTGTTAGTGTCCCAGTTTTTCCATATCCAGTCCAGCATTTTTCATTTTTCTTTTGTCATGTTAACCAATCTAAGTGTGAAGTAGTATGTCAGTTGTTTCTAATGTGCATTTCTCTAATCAAAAGTGATTTTATTGATAACTTTGATTTCTGCTTCTGATACATTGCTTGTTCATATTCTCAGACCATTTTATCAATTGGGGAATCACTCATGTGCATAAATGATTCGGTTCCTATATATTTGAGAAACGAGGCCTTATCAGAACAAAAACTAGGAATGAATTTTTGATAAATCTTTAAAATATGTTATCTAGAACTGGTTATAGTTTTACTAAAAATGTCCTTGACTATTTAAATACATAAAAAGGAAGAAAAAGAAAAATTTACCAAAAAAATTCTGGATGGTCATTCAACCTTCTGAAGAGTCACTCTGCCTCATACATATCCAGAGAGTATCCTTAAATGATGGCATTTAATGAAACCAAAACATCCATAACAATTACAGATTTTATCTAAAGAAAAAATATTCAGTGACTTTCCTTTGAATATATTTCATTTAAATTATCATTAGGCTGAAACTGGTTTGTAAAGATTATATCCTCTTCATCATTAATTAATAATCTGTATTTAAATTTCCTCCCACCACCCATTTACTTTTTGTCCTGTGCATTTTTCATTTCTTAAAACGAAGCTCAGAAAAAATAAGACTTTATAAAAGCTCATTGTGTTTTAAATTCAGCTACTTGACTGCACCTTTCAACCTAAATCACTCTGCCTTTCATTGATTGGCCAAAAATAGCCAGAACTCAAGTACAGTATCAGTGGCTCATTGTTTAGGTTTGGATGGCTTAAAATAAGTGCAAATAAGTGCAAAGGCCAGAAGCTCTGAGGTCTACCCCTCCCAGTTTGCTGTCTTTGTGATGGTAACTTGGGCCATCTTTTGTCTCAACTCTAACACAGCCCTTAGTCTTGAACAGACAAACTAAGACCAGGGAAAGACCTCAATTTAGAAAGGCCAAGGTCACCTACTGCATCCCCAGCCATCACCAGTATGGACTTTTGTCTAGCCACTGGACTTTGATGACTTTGGAGGAGAGTGAAGCACAGCTCTGCCTCTCTTAAACCCAATTCATCCAAAAGTCAACATCACCTTCTGATGTCATCTCTTTGAGAACAAAGGAAGAACAGCAATATCCCCAAAGTTTTAGGCTTTAGCAGCACTAAGACGGGCTTCTGTGTGTAGGCAATGGCTTTTTAGTAAAATGTATTTTTTATGCAGAAATCCAAATAGCCTAAGTTTCCTCGTGTTTTGGAAACAATGTAAAGTACAAATGAAAGCTTATGGCAGGAAGAATGTAAAATTGCTTACTGGAGGATAAAAGGGGAAAGGACCCAAGTTCTCATTTGTCAGTCATGCACCCCCTTGGTAGTGTAATGAAGTCTTATGGACCTCCTTTCAGAATATTTTTTGCAGTCTACATTCATAATCAAAAGAAATGCTAAATTTCAGTTGGCTTTTTTCTCTTCCAAGTTCATAGATCCTCTGAAATGTATCCATATCCTCTTCAAGGTCCATGAACTCCAGATTAAGAATTTCTGGCATAGAATAAAACATATTTCTTAATAGTACCACTGACTTCACAAGAAATGGCCTGGGAAAAAGATAGGGTGTCCCAGAAAATTTCCATGAGATGAACTTGTTAAACTGTGTACATGTTTAGACACACTCACATTAATGAGGTGATTCATTATTTGTCCCTTTTAAAAACTGACAAAACTAATTTTTATCCAAACATGAATAGAAAGCAATGCAGTTTAACAAACTATATGGGAGGTAGGAGACTTACTTGAAATAGCTCTCTGCCATTAACAGCTATGTATGCTAACATTTACTTTGTTTAGCCCTTGATTTCTTCATCAGTAAAATATAAAACTTCTCTAAGTTTTGTTTTTTTTTTTAAAGAGTCCTAACATTCCCCTTGGTAGTTACCAACCTTACCATCTTTTTTCTTCAGTTTTAACTGGAGAGGGAAAAAAAATCACCAATACAGATGTTTAAGAACATCAACATTTATTTAACATGATAGAAAAGAAATGAGATATGAACATTTGCATTTAAACAATAGTAACTTTATATACTTATATTGCATGTGCTCATTGTATAATATATACACAATGAACATAATTACATTTGTACACAAACTAAGTACTGGAATTTGAAACCTTATTGCTGTACACACCTATTCCAAAGAAGTAAAAGCCCAGTACCTCAAAATACCTACACTTTATTTTGTTTTTAAGGAAAAATAGGCCGTAACATTTGTGTATATGCTGACAACAGTGTGGCAGTAACTGCTGACCCTGCGATGTGACTGAGTGCAATATGACTGAGAAATAATTACAGCAAAAAACAGGACATTTCACTTAGCAATAATAAAATGGCACATTTTAAATACACACATATATATAAGAATTTTACAAACCAAATGTGAAATGATGCATTATAGTAGCCAAAGAGAAAATAAGTTTCAGTAGAGATGTGTAAAAGTAACCAATTTCATGTACTAAAAAGCCAAAATTCAAATGTAAATCAACTTAGAATTAAGAAACATTTAAATCTGGAACACAGCAACTAAGCTATGGCTATAGGCTACACGTTAAAAAGCACCATTATTTATGTGCACTGAAATCATAGCAGCAAGCTGGTGTCATAATAGATAACCTTGATATTGTGGAGTGTACCTATGGGCCATTAAAGCTATCTTGGAATAAACATTTCCAGAAGTGATAAAATGATGCTCTGTGGCTAAAAGCATCTGAACTATGAATTTCATAGATTTAAGAAACTGTACAATTTCTTCTGACGTTTCCGTAGGTCCATATCCTTAACTATGAATTATTTCAACAGAAGCTGTTGTAGCTAGAAAAAAAAAAAAGAAAATTATTTTACCACCTACAAAGTTAAAGAATTAATGTTTCACATTTCTAACTGAGGGACGCATACAGAGAGACCAGTGTTTATATACATGGCTGTAAAATGACTATGACATGTGAGAAATGATTATTAATAACCAATAGCTTGGGAAGATTCTGAGTTCCACCCATTCTTTCAAAGTCCTGAGTTTAAGTTCAGTTTTTCTTGAGAAAGACAGGACATCACTGCTAATGCCACTGCACAGCCCCTCTACATCTAGGTCAGACCCACCCAGCCTGCAAGGAATTTAATCTAAGGTGGGGAAGCCCATTGTGTTCTATTCAAACTTGGGTGGAGACAGATCCTTTTGTCTAGATAGCCCGAGGCTGGGAGTAGTCTGGCATAGGGATGTTTTCTGTCCAGGGGTGAAAGGAGGATGGAGACAAGAGACTATTGGAAGGGTATATAAACTGTACCAGTGTAACCCCCAACAGAGCTCAGTTCACAGCTGCTTCGAAAGAAATAAAACATGCATGTAACCTAATTCTGTTTGTCTTTCTTAGACAGCAATCTGCGGTTGACAGACATAATTAAGAAAATTGTTCTTTAATTATTCTTCCGAAATGCTATTGAGAACAATTCAAATCATAAATAGAACCAAACTTACTGAACACGAAGGAATAAATAACAAATGCTTGCTGATGAAGGAAAAAAAACCCAATAGATTTGCTGGACCCCACTAAAATATGCAACAATATGCTCAAGTAACTATACAAGTGTCCCTTCCCAAACTTTCCCAAATGCTGCCAAAACTAAGAATTTAGAAAATGACATACATATGCAAGAAAATATGTAAAAATATCACAAATTACGATGACACTGGCATCCTGTGGCAGATAAAGGCTATCCCTTTAAACATAACTACTTTCAAACAGTTTAAGAAAACTGAAAAATTATTGGCGTGACAATGCTGAACAAGGCTTTCTCCTCAAAATGGGTATAAAAATATATGAAAACTTGCCGTATATTGCAAGCTTTTCAACTAGTGAGTAGGTTTAGGGCTTGTACCCATTTAATTTTTGCCTCTTCTACTAAATTAACCAATAATGATAATTGACTTTTAGGGCCACACTCTCTACCAAGACTGAGGCGGTCATTCTCATGTATAGTTTGATAGGCAATAATACCTGTCCTCTTCATGTCCCATGAGTGTTTATCAGGTGCACTGAAATGACTAAATTAATAAGACTTAGTGACATAGTTGACACCTATGCAGCAGATGTACTTGTGGATTAAACAATAAAAAAGAGGGCAGCACAGGATAGCACAGGAATGGAAGCTAACAAAAGGACTGTGCATTTTTCCATGGTGCTCCTTGAATTCTACATAAATAACAAAAGAGGGGTACTTATTTGTTTCCACTGGAAATGATCTTAAGCAAGAATTACAAGCATCAGAAGACTGGAAGAGTAAAACAGTAATTTCTGGATCAAGAAGAATAGCCTGAAAATGGAGAACAGAGGCATTTGGCAAAATACTGAACTTCTGTGGACTGGATTTGGAAACAGAAGCTTGACTTGCTCATTTATTTTTAAAAGAATAAAAACAAATATTAAGTACTTGTTAAGAGGCCTGTGGAGTTGAAACTTGTCTATACAGAAACAACAGCAAAACTTCAATCATTCCTACTCTCTAATCTCCAACCTCTTCTTGTCTACTGGTTCCTTTCCTACTGTCTTTAAACATACATGCTTCGGTCTCTTTCATCCTTAAAAAAACCCCAAAAGCCAAACCAAAACCAAACTTAACAGTGACAACTTAATTAACTGACATATGTAATGGTTTTTTCTCAGTCCTCATTCTTTTTGACTTCTTTGCTGCATTGGACACTATCTACCACTTTCTTTTCCTGGATACCCTCTCCTTTTCTGGTTATTTGTGACCCTACTCTCTCCTAGATTTCCTCTGATGTAGCTAGTCCTTGTGAGTCTCCACAGTTCTCTCACCTGCTATATCTCATCCCCTAACTGTAGGTGTCCCCTAAGGCTCTGTCTTGGAGACTCTCTTCTCCACTCCCTATATTCTCCCTTGGTGATGTCAATACCACGAGTTTAATTCTCATCTTCATGCAAATGACTCAGAGATATATCCAAGTTTAGTCTCCTCTGACCTTTAGCCCTATGTCACCAATTGCCTAGTAGACCTTTCAAACTGAAATATGAATGTCTCAGATAGATCAGATTCAACGTGTCAAAAACAGAACTCGCTATATTTTTCCCCCAGAGATCCCTCTACCAAAGTCCCCTTCTCTATCTCATTTTCCCTTCCTTTACCTATCCAATTCGTTCCTAAATCTTGCCATTTCTATGTAAGAGGACTGCATTCTCCTCACTGTAACTCATCTTCTCTTCTTCTGCTGACGGGATTTTCCTTAAGTGCAGATCTGAGCATGACAGTCTTTTGCTCAATAAACACTAGAGACTCCATATTGTCTCTGGTATATAATATTAACTCAAACTCCTTTGTTTGCCATTTATAAAGCCTTTTGCAACTTGGCCTAACATATTTCTGGCTTCATTATAATTACTCCCTCCTATACTTTGATCTAGTCAAATTCTCTCTGAGCATCATTCTATCTCCTCTGTGCCTTTGCATTGGCTATCTTCCTTTTTACCTCTGCCCCTTTTTTCACCTCAACCCATTTCCCTTCAATACTCAGCTTAAGCACCACCTTCTACATGAAGTCTCTCCTGATTCCCAACTGCCAGTGTCCCCCTAAACAGCAATGTACTTACTCTTTTTATATTATATTCATTCTTTATATATAATATCATATATGTATTTATGTCCCAAAAAGTCTTAGTGCAGTTCAAAGTGTTAATAGCTTAATTCATAATGCTAACTGAACTATTAACTCTATACCCAGGTACTTAAAGTCTCTCTTCAGAATGTTAAGTTCTTGAGAGTAGGGGTTATTTCACTCTTTGTACCCCCAGAGTCTGGACTAGAGCTATTTAGAGGGTGCTTAATAATTGCTGACTGACAGGCACTCAAAGCATGATTAGGTTTATGCTGATTAGGTATATAATATACCTAAGTACAGTACCAATGTTACTGCCTCTGGACACCGAAAACAAAACTGGGAAAGAACAGAAATTTCATATTCTGAACTTTTTTGAAAAACATAAAAAAAGAAAAACAACACAAAGAAAACAACTAATGATTTGCAAACCCCCATGATTAGCAAAATCCCAATATATCACTTAAAGTCAATTGTTTTTGCAGTTTAATAACAAGCTAATCTCCAGGAATTTAGGAATCTAAGCAATTTAGAAGCCAGCTGTTAGAAGAAAGTCATAGTTTTTTTTTTCTGTTTTTAGAATAGTTTTCTTGTAGGTAATTCCCTAAATATTTGTTAGCTTCCCCCTCCCCCTCAGTGAAGTTTGAAAATATTTGCATATGACACTACAATAAAAATCACCCACAAAGAACCTAGTCTAATGATTTATTTTGCATATAAGAAAACTAAGGCCCAGAGAAGGGAAATGACTTGTTCAAGGTCAAACAGCCAATTAGTGGTAGAGCTACCACTGCAAGTGTAGGGCTCTTGACCTCTGGTGCTGCACACTCTCCCCTAAAAGTAACTACCTTTTTGTCATCACCATTTTCAGGGTAATCCACGACTGGCTGCTATGGCCCCTCTGAAAAATTTTTTTGGGAAATATTTTGATGGTTTTTGATGTCATTATGTTGGCTGTATCATAAAGGGCATTTTGTTCCATTTAATTCAATAGATATTTATTAAACATCTGTTATGTGCAAGACACTGTGCTGTCAGGGATTAAAAAAAGAAAACAAAAGACATCAGCACCAAAATATCCATAGCAGTATTATTTGTTATTAAAACTGGGATGGTTAAACTGTGAGATAAGAAATAACAACTATGACAAACACAAAGAACTGTATTGAAATTGTATGAGGTGATAGTGGAGAAAGCAGATTCATAACCATGTGTACCCTAAACATCTATAAAAAAAATCTGGCAGCAACAAAATGTGAAAAAATGCATAATGGAAAAAGTTCAAGAGCGGTACTGAGAACCAAAGACATATTTTTCTTAAAATCTTGTACACACACGCACGCAAACTAAAATAATGGCTTTTAAAAATCTTTGTGAAAAAGATACCTAAGCGCTTGCAATCTAATAGGGGAGAAATGACTTTTACAGAAATATATTAGTGGATGTGTGATTTCATCAATGTAGGGTACTTCCCCTCACACAGACTGCAACTCAACCATGCCTTCTCCTGCTGTAACACTTTACCTATTTCTTCCTATGAATTCTTCATAAAGAGGGCTACCCATGGTACAGAGCAGACTTATGTGTTTACCAATGGAGCATGGAGGTTATTCTTGCCAAGACTAGCTAACCTTCCTCCCGCCCTCCCCCTTTCATACATCTTTCTGATGACAAACTTTATGCTGCTTTTCTCACATAAAGCCCCACTGGTAATGAGTGGCAGCCTACTCATGCCCACTAAGCACTTCTCCATTACTTTTTGGGGGATTCTCAACTTTTAATTTTTCAGAGGAAATAATCGCAGCTAGCATTTATGTAATTATTACTAAGCGTCAGGCACTGTGCTAAATGCTTTACAAATATTATCTCAGTTACTCTTCACAACAACCGGGGGGGTAGGTGCTCTTCCCGTTTTACAAGCTGAGGGGCTGAGTGACTTGCACAGGGCCACAGCTAGTAAGTGTCTGAAGCCACATCTGAATCCAGGTCTTCCTGACTCCAGTCTCCACACTCTAACCACTCGGCTGCCTAGCTGTCAACTAGAGACTGTAGTACTCCATTATTCATAGCCACATAGATTTGACTAGAAGACAAACATTCAAAAAAATGGGCCTTTAATCATGGGGTCACTAAAAGCAGTAAATGATATCTCAATGGCAATCCTGTCCATTTATCTTCTCCTGTTCAATTCTACGTCCAGTTTAGTGTCCATTTGCAGAGTCTCTCCGAACTGGCCGGCCAAATTGGCCGGTCCACAGCACTCTGAAGCATCAATGAGACAAAAAAACTATTCTTTATACACTGCTTTTCCTGCATGGGTTATTAGTTAGGCTGAACTTTTCTAGTAATTATGGCAGTTGAACGGCAAAGTGGATAGTGTTGGGCCTAGAGTCCAGTTAGATCCTAGTTCAAACCTGCCTCAGCCTCTTACTAGCTATGTGCCCCTGCCCACGTCTCTGAACCTTGGTCGGCTTGGCTTCAGTTTCCACCACAGTAAGCTGGAGATAATGATAGTACCTGCCTCCCTGGGTTGTGGTGAGCATCCTTAAGTATTATCTCCTCTGGTGAGATAGCTTATCTTATCTTACTTACTAGTTAAGTTTTATCTCACAAATACTTATCAAACACTTTGCAAACCATTTAAGTACTATGTAACACTATTATTATGGATCTCATTTTCAGGGGCCCTGTAATATTATGGAGTTGAATGTCATCGACACAAGGTCATCTGCAAACTAGATATCTAGGGCCTTACTTATTTAGCTAGAAAAAATCTTCCATTTGGACTTTGCACTGGATTTCTGACACGATGGCATCAAAAAAAAAAAAAAAGAACACTTGGAATGCATATAGTTGGCTGTTTTTTGCTTTTTTAAAATATTAATAATCATTAAGTCAAACTAATTTTTCTCTTGTGTTACTTTTTTTTTTGTAGAGGGCAAGGCAGGGAAATTGGGGTTAAGTGACTTGCCCAAGGTCACACAGCTAGCAAGTGTGTCGAGTGTCTGAGGCCACATTTGAACTTGGGTCCTCCTGACTCCAGGGCTGGTGCACTACTAACTGTGCCACCTAGCTGCCCCTTGTGTTACTTCTTTTAAGAAATCTTACAATGTCAATATATTCATGGGAAATACCTTGTTGAAGAGAGCCTGCTCTATGGAAAACAAATGCTTTCCCCCTCTTATAGTCATCAAACAAGCTGAGTGTTTGGAGGCAGAAAGACTAGTTAGGCAGCTATTAAAACAGCCTAGGTTACGGAACCCAAAGCTGGGGACTTCAATGCAAGTTGATGGGAAGGGATGGGTATGAGAGATCACCATGGCAGAGTAAGAACGAGCAACTGAGGGACTAAAAGGATAATTCCTGGAATAGACAACTGAGCAGAATGTATCAGACCATACAACTGTGAAGCCCTCGAAGGCCCCTCCTGAAGCCTACCTGATGCTGATTTTATCCAACATCACTGGAAGCCCTAAAGATGGAAATATAAGCTGGTGACTGACCCATGTGCTAAAAATATTCACTCTACCATCTTTTCTAAGTTACTCATGTTCAAGTTACTGTTCAGGCTAATCTATTAAACAACATAACAAATGAACAGACAACTACCTATGAAGCACAAGCAAAATGGGGGGAAAAAAGAACATACTTCTCTGTAACTATACACACATGAAATGTGATCCTTCTGTGAGTTGTGGTTGTGCTGATGCAACTGGTGATGTTGAAGGCTCAGGTGACTGGGGCAGATTTTTCACTGAAAGCAACATACCAAGAAAACATGAGAAAATAAAAACCTTTAACATACAATAGGACAGTAATCCTAGGACTATTCAGATGGTAATGAATACAGTCAAAAAAGGTATGAGATGAGGCCTTTTTCTGCTTTGTAGCTTTCACAGTGACTACAGCACAGTGCCTTGCACATGGTGGGTTCTCGATAACATGCAAATAAGTGAATGGTTTTGATTAGAAATTAACCGATATGTTTATTTTTTATTGCTACTGTCTAATTCTGGAACAAACCACTTATATACTATGAAATCTTTCATCAGAATCTTTGAGTCAAGATGTTAGCTTCTACAGTTTTCCAGATTTCTGATTGATGGCTAGATGAATCACTCCTAGTTAGGTTCTCAATCTGTCTTATCTTTAATAAACTTTCTGGGTTGGTGTGGACAGACAATACAGAGGAGGAAAAATATCTTACTTTTCCTAAACAACATTACAATGCTTTACACATGTTGATACATTTGAAAGATATTGTGTCACGTAGTGGAAAAACAACTCAGGCCTTGGGATCAGGGCCCTGTATTTATGTCCTGGCTCTGACAGTCATCACCTGAGCAACTCTGGCAGGAATGTCAAGTCTTAAGGCCCTGGTTTCCTCATTTAAAAAACAGAGAAGTAAGTTATAGGAGTAACTGATCCATTTTGATAATATAGGTAAAGTGCTCTGCAAACTGCCATCATCATAAGCTAATATTTATTTAGCATTTTCAAGTTTGCAAAGCACTCCATATACATATCATTTGTTCTAGGAGGTAGGTGCTGTTATCCCCTGTCTACAGACAAGGAAACTGAGGCTGAGAGAGGTGAAGTGATTTGCCCAGGCTCACTCAGCCAATAAGGGCCTGAGGCAAGATTCAACCATGGTCTTCTGGATTCCCAGTGCAACAGTCCTAGTTGCTGTTGTGAGTGTGTTGTTGTGAGCCTGCTGTAAACCTTAAGATGTTATAGAAACATGAGCTGGGTGAGCTGTTAAGGGACAATTTCAGGGACTAGTTATATTAACAGTGAAAATTTTTTAGAAGTTAACTTACTGTTAATGGAACTGAATTGGCCACTGTGAATAAGTTGCAGTCAGATCAAGGTAATGAATAATTCAATTTAAAAGACAGTGTTTTATGATCTAACAAGAAAAAATATTTTGGTACAAAACATCCTATCTCAGAATGACAGTGAATGTAGGTAACGAGTAAAAATGTGGCTCTTGAACCTCTCTATGTGGTGTAGTGTAAGGAACATTGATAGGGTTATGAGGAGATGTGGGCTTAAGGTCTAGGCTTGAACACGTCTTATCTGTGTGACTTTGGGGCAAATCATTTCATGTTTAAGCCTCAGTTTCTTCATCTGTAAACTGAGGATAATAATTCCCTTATGCCCCACAATGCGGAAAGATCCAAAGAACCATGTTCTACTTCTCTGTGGGAGGGAGGTATTATAATACTCAGTTTGAAAAAATATTGCTGTAGCAGGATAATACAATAATTGTTCTTTTTCTGCTTAAATATGTGGAGGAAATTCTCATTTCTACCAGTTCTCCTCATTTGGGATTAACTGACTCTAACTACCATGTCAAATTCTGGGACACTGAGGCAAGCACTTATGGGGTTTGACAGGGTCAGGACTAATGAATTCGCTCTTCATTTTTGCTTACTTAATTTTGCAGGATCCCTAGAGAACCACCTTCTTGTGATGCCTACCAATAGGACCAATTTTGTAAGGAGAACTGTGACTTTTTTCATTAAAGAATGCTTTTATAAAGGTCAAAAAAATGATGAAAAAAGGTTATATGAAATAGGAGGGAAAGAATTATAATACACATAACGATATTTACCGGGTATTACTTGATTTCCTCTTGAAATCTCAGCAGCTGGTTCATAAGAAATGACATTCCCTTCTTGTTCATTGACACTGGTTATCTCCTTTTCTTCTGAGTTACCTTCTGGTTTATGATTTGTGAGTACAGCCGCAATTTGGGTGCTAATGAATAAAGAGGGACATTTTTAAATGTGGTTCTAGATTATGTAATGAACCTAAAAACAAAAACTGAACTTAAGATACTGATTTTTTTTTCCTTATGAGACATTATTAAGTTAAAATAAATCTTGCCTTTATTTTTTGGCATTAAAGTATTTTTTCAGAACTTCAAGCATAGAAAGGAAGAGAATGGTATGTCTTTCTTTTTTAAGGACATAAGTAAAGAAGATAGGAATAAAATTACCAAAAACAGTGAGGCCTTTAAGAACCTAAATAAAAGTAACAAAAAAAACCTCAATAAACATGACAACACTTTTGTGAGACAGAAATTAGAAAATTAACACAACTGGCTTGAGGCAATGCTATTTTCATATGGGTAAATTAAATTTCTACGGTTTCTAGCACCAGAAATTTTTCTAATTACAGTTGCTTTTGTCTTTACCTGTATGAAATATCATCAGATATTTTTTCTGTATCCTTTTGCTTATCCATCATTTCTTCAGAATTCTCTTCTCTTGGCTCAGATTTCAATAGTGTTTCACAGAGTGAGTCATTATCAGTTTTCATTAACTACAGGACAAAAATTAAATTTCTTCTTTCAAGTTATTCTTAAATATACTCACAGACATATACAAAAAGTATTCTCCCACAAATGAAATTAGGACTATAGTAAATTATCTTCCCTGTGAAATGACAATGCTTTCTGTAAACTTTTCCATAACACTAAACTATGTAATGGGGTGCCAAGATTCTGGGTTCAATAATAACATTCTAAAACATATATTAGATTGTAAATTACAATCTAGCATTCAAGAAGGGTATCATTATAAAGATCTCTCTTAGTCTGAATGCCTAAATTTCAGAGTTGCTTTGAGAGAGGCTGAGACTACGTAGTTTCATTATTCAGGTGACATGGTCGAGGGAATCTTTAAAGTCCTTGTGCCAGGGTTTACTCATACATCTGTAGGCCTTTCTGAAGTGCTCTGTAATCCCTAGGAATTTGATTCTGTGAAGTAAGATACAAAAGAGAGTAATGTTCAGTAGGCCTAGAAGGAGAGGCTGGAGTCAGATTGGTTAGAACAAATACGGCAGTTTCAGTTTGGCAGCTTTGGGAAGTACTCACTAAAGAGGTGACAAAATAGATGTAGGGGAACCAGTTAGGAGAATTTTCTAAAAGTAGGAAGAAGGTAGTAATGTACTGAAGAGGGCCATGAACTAGTATGGTGCTTCTGTGAGTGAAGAGGAAGGCATACTATGAACGCAGAACTGACAAGACTTTGCAACTGGTTGGATGTGAAGCATAGAGAAGGAAGAGTTGAGGATGACACTCAGATTGCAAACCTGGGTGACTGGAATAACAGTGAAAATACCACAAAGAGAGTGGCCAACATAGAAATAATAGCTACGATGCACAAGAAAGAAGCCAGTGAACAAGGCCAATGCAACCAAGATTAGGAGGGAAGCAGAAAACTGGGAAAGAATGTTTACGACTAGTGTCTCTGATAAAGGCCTCATTTCTAAAGTACATAGAGAACTGAGTCAAATTTACAAGAATACGAGTCATTCCCCAATTGATAAATGGTTAAAGGATATGAACAGGCAGTTTTCAGAGGAAGAAATTAAAAATATCTATAGTCGTATTAAAAAAATGCTCTAAATCAGTATTGATTAGAGAGATACAAATCAAAACACAAGAAAATGATAAATGCTGGAGAAGATGTGGGAAAATTGGAACACTAATTCATTGCTGGTAGGGCTGTGAGCTGATCCAACCATTCTGGAGAGCAATTTGGAACTATGCCCAAAGGGCTATGTATAAAAATATGCATACCCTTTGACCCAGCAATACCCACTTCTAGGGCTGTATCCTAAAGAGATCACAAAAATGGGAAAAGGACCCAAATGTACAAAAATATTTACAGAAGCTCTTTTTGTGGTGGCCAAGAACTGGAAATTGAGGGGATGCCCATCAATTGGGGAATGGCTGAACAAGTTGTGGTATATGAACGTAATGGAATACTATTGTGCTATAAGAAATGATGAACAGGTGGACTTCAGAAAAACCTGGAAAGACTTATATGAATTGATGCTGAGTGAAGTGAGCAGAACCAGGAGAACACTGCACACAGAAACAGCCACAAGATGACTGATTTTGATAGACTTAGCCCTTCTCAGCAATGAAAGGACCTAAAACAATTCCAAAGGATTCATGAATGAAAATGCCACCCACATCCAGAGAAAGAACTATGAAGTTGGAATGCAGAGCAAAGCACATTATTTTCTTTTTTGTTTTGTTTTTCTTTCTCATGGTTTCTCCCATTCATTATAATTCTTCTATGCAATATGACTAATGTGAAAATGTGTTCAATAGGAATGTATGTGTAGAGAGCCCATATCAGACTGAATACCGTCTTGGGGAATGGAGGGGGAGGAAGTTTAAACCTTATGGAAGTGAATGTTGAAAACTAAAAATAAATTAGCTAAAAAAAAAAGATGCCAGTGGCCATGGCCTCAGAAGTCTATTTGCACATGGCTAAGAAATAAAGTGAATTAGAGAACCTAAAAGTGGGGAGGCAAATTTGATCTCATAGGCGTTACTGAGATTCAAAAGGATAAGCCCCCTAACTGCAATATAGCACAGGAAGGGACTCCCTTACTCAACAGAAATGCTATCAGTAAAATGAGGACATGGTAATAGAATATATTAAGATGAGATATTCATATGAAGAAATTCGAGAACCAAGAAGAAGTATGGTAGAAAGCATTTGAATAAAAATCCATGGAAGCAGAAAGAGAAGCAATATTATCATCGGAATATACAACAGAACACCTGGACAGAAAGGAAATAAGTGAAAAGTTTGGCAAATAGTTCACAAGTCTGGCAGAGAAGCATGATATATAAGTGATAGGGAATTTGAATTTTTTAGACATCTATTAGAAGTTTCTGTCCAAAATCAATTAATAAACATTTACTAAGTGTCTAATATGTACCAGCTATTGTGCTAAATGCTGGGGATATAAAAAGAGGCAAAAGATAGTTCTTGCCTTCAAGGAGCTTACAGTCTAATGAAGGATATAATTTCTTAGTTTGCCACTATCATTTCATCAATGAAAAAGTGGGAAGACCAAAAAAGAAGATATTCTATTCTGGATCTAACTCTTAACCAACCAGAAGGAAGGAACTTATTTGTGGGGTAAAAATGATGGGAATGGGGCAGCTAGGTGACACAGTGAGTAGAGCACCAGCCCTGAAATCAGGAGTTCAAATGCGGCCTTAGACACTTGACACAGACTTACTAGCTGTGTGACTTTGGGCAAGTCACTTAACCCCAATTGCTCTGCCTTCCCCCCTCAAAAAAAAAAAAGAAATGATGCAAACTTTAAGGTTCCCATAAAACTACTCTGTCTTGGAGTTTGTGATGCAGAAGGGAAGGAAAGCCACAAAAGGTTCAGAATTTTCATTATTTGGTGCTTTATTCTGTCTGCTGTGACTTGCCTCACGGTGTGTCAAGGTGATACTAATGTACTGTATTTCTTGTGTACAAGGGAGGTTAAATGTCATACTTATTCTATATGGAACCTTCAAATGAGTACCCATCTTGGAAGATTTTTCTCCTAAGTAGAAGAAACATTCTGTTTTTTAAAAAAAATTATCAAGCATTTATTTTGTTTCCCTACCTCATGAAAAAAAAAAAAGAAAAACATACAGAAATCTTATATCAAATAAGCAAAACACAACCAAAATATGCTTCTCATTCTGCATACTGGTCCATCACAAAATGGGCAGGATTCTTATTCATCAGTCCTCTGTAATAACCATTGACTGTAATAACCACTGATTAGGGTTCTTAAATCTTTCAGAATTGTTTTAAAAATATTGCTGTTATGGAATACATTGTCCTCTTGGTTCTGCTGACTTCACTCCGCATCACTTTGCGTGAGTTTTCCGAGGCTCTTTATTTTTTTAATACATTCATATGCCACAATTTGTTCAGCCATCCCTCAACTAATGGAGTTCTATTTTTGTCATTCAAAAAGAGCTGCCATAAATATTTTTTGCAGTAAGGTTTATTGTAAATTTCCTCTCATCCCTGCCTCTCTCTTGCCTCTTTTTGGGAAGATAAAACAAGGAATTTATTATGTAATTTTTAGTAGAAACAAGTGGTACAAAATAGAGACCAATGGTTTCAGATCCAATCCTCTTTTTATGTTCTACTATGTATATGAAATGTCCTTTTTTTAGGGCATTTAAATTCCAAAAAAAAAAAAATTATACCAATTAAGAAAAGATTATTATATTCCAAGATTTTCTTTTACTTAGAATAATTGCTGCCAAATCTTATTTTGGTTTTGAATCCTTTCTTTCTGGCTGCTCCCAGTATTTTTCTCTGACTTAGAAGCTATGGCTATTTGGTGATGACACTCTTATCTTATTCTGATTTTCTTTCAGGTGGTGATCAGTGGAGTCCATTTATACTTTTCCTCTATTTCTAGTAAATATAGGCAAATTTTATTTCTGATTTCCTGAAATACAGTTTTGAGGGAGCACAGTGGTTCTTAATTTATCTTTCCTTTACCCATTTTCCAGGTCAGTTGTTCTTAATAGTAGATTTTATATTTTCTTCTGTTTAAAAATTTTTTTTGTTTAGCTTCTTGCTTGCAAATTAAAAAGTTTTTTTTGAAACAATCAATAAGCATTTAATAAACACCAAATATACTCCAGGCACTGTGTTAAGCACCAAGAGTAACAATCTATAAGGGGGATAAAATATGAAGGATACACAGAGGATAGTCACATATAAATACATGGTATTTTTTTCTTTCACTGGGGAACATTAATGATGGGGAAATCAGGAAAGACATCTTTAAGGAGGTGGCCCTTGAAGTGAGCTATGAAGGGAGCTGGTTTCCCAGAGCCAGAGGTGAAGAAAGAGAGAACTCCAGGCATTTGGCATAGCCTGTGCAAAGATAGAGGAGAGAAAATGTTGTGTACAGGGACCAAGTAGGAAAGCCTAGCTGGAACTTAAGAGTGTGTGTGTGTTGGAGTAACACCCTTATAACACATATCATCAGTCTGGGAAGATATACTGGAGTCAAGGACTTTTCATTCCAAAGAGAGAAGCTTATCCTTTATCTTAAAGGCAATGAGGAACCACAGAAGCTTCTTGACTGAGGAGTAAATAGGGCAAGGCTTTAGAAATATCAATTTAGCAGTTGTGAGAAGAATAGATTTTAGAGGGGAGAGACTTACACAAGGAAACCAACGAGAAGTCTACTTCCACAGTTCAGGTGGGAGGTGATAAGGATCAGGACTAGAGGGCTGTGGTACAAGTGGAGATGTTAAAGATGTTAATGGAGATGCAAAGAGATGTTAATGAGGCAATATCATGAGACCTGGCAACTGACTGGATATTAGATTAACTCAAACTCAAGTTTAGATTGTAAACTTGACTAGAAGAATACTGCTGACCTTGACAGAAACAGGAAAACAAAAGAGGTGATTTTAGGAGATAACGATTTGTTTCAGACAGGTTGTATTTGACATGCATATGGGACACCCAGGTGGAGATATTCCGTAAGGCAGCTAGAAAGATGTGGGGTCAGAGCACAGGGGAGATGAAGATTGGATATGGTGATATATGAACCATCTACATATGGATGGCAATTGAATCTATAGGGCCTCAAGGGAGAGCAGAGGACAAGGACCAGGATGGACTGATTCCAAGCTGCCAGCTCCTGCTTCCTGTGAGTCGGACCTCCTGGGCCTTACAGGAAACATCACTCAAAGTCAAGAAGACCTGGGTTCAAGTATCATCTATTATACCTACTGACTATGTGACCCTGAACAAGTCTCTAAAACTAGAATTTGCAAAATAGATGCTAATCTCCATCAGTAGTGGGAATTCCTTAGACCAATGAGAACACAGATCTGGTTAAAAACAAGCTATAAAGCAGCCCAGTGTAGGCAGCATCCAAAAGAAGGAGGACCCCAGAATCTAATACTATAGAAAGGCTGAAAAGAATAAGAATTGCACAAAGGTAATTGTGCATTTAGCAATAAAGAGATAAGTAATAAATTTCCGCTGACTGGTGGGGACAGAAGCCAGATTGTATGGGTTAGGAAGTTAAGAGGGGATGTGAGATGGAGTGGGATGGGGGGATACAATGAATGAGTGTAGACAGCTTTTTCTAGAAGTTTGGTTGGGAAAAGGAGAGAGATATTACTTTGAAGGGATCATAGGGTTGGTTTTTTTTTTTTTTAAAGGATGAGAGAGATTTAGGATTGCTTTTAAGCAGCAGGGAAGGAACCGATGGTTTAAGAAGCAGATGAAAATTAGAGAGAGGGGATGGTTGAAGGGGACAGAAGATTCAATAGGGATAAATGTAAAACTTTGTATGACTAAAAAAAAATTGTCAATTTTACAAGTAAAGAAGGGGGAAGGGGATAGATAGAAGGTATCTGAAAAACACCTGCATGTTTTAGTGGATTTTAAGATTCTTATACGGTGAGATGTGCCAGCCACAAAAACTAAAGGCTGCATGATGAGAAGGAAAAAACTATCAGGAATAACAGTCCATTGTCCCCTAAAAGATCTCTCGAACTATGATGCCCCAAACTGAACATACGTGGTCTAACGAGGGCAGAGTACAACAGTTAGTACATGAAGAGCCTCCAGCTCATGCCACATGAAGAGCAGCAACAGAGAATATTTAGTGTGGAAAAAGAAAAGATTTACTTAGGGAGGACAAGATAGGCCTTCTAATAACTGAAGATAACTGTCACATGGAATAGAAAAATATCCTGCTCTCTTTGGTTCCACAGAACAGAAATACGGGTAGGAGTTGCAGAGACGAGGCAAATTTAGGCTGATGTGAAGAAAATTTTCCTAATAAATTAGACTTATCCAAAAGTGGAATAGCTGCTGGTCCTCCCATCATGGGAGGACTTCAAGTAAAGCTGGATAACCCCTTCTCTAATGTGCAGTAAGGGAATGCTTGATCAGTGCAAGAAAGAAAGAAACAAGCATTTATTAAGCACCTACTATGTGCCAGGCACTGTGTAAGCACTCTGCATATGGTATCTCACTTGTTCTTCACAATAACCTTGGGAAGGGGAATGCAATTATTATCCACATTTTACAATTGAGGAAACTGAGGCAGACAGCTGTTAAAAAAACTTTCCCATGGTCACAAAGTATCTGAAGTGCTCTAATTATTATACCACCCAGTCACCTGGACTAGATGACCAGTGAAGCCTCTTCCAATTCTGAATGAATAACTCTGTGAAATAGTTCTATTTTGAATACAATAGTCTTTAAGCACAGGTTATAAAACAATATTGTTATAAAACAATAATTATTTCATTAGTAAAATGAGAGCACGACAAAAAAAACTTTTGTCAGCAGAAAAATAAAAAAGGAAGAAAACCAGAAAGGCTAAAGTAAGGTAAGGAAAAGATATGAAGTAAAGGCAAAGTAAAATAGGTAGAAGACTTAGAAAGAAATACATTTTTTTATGGTTAATAAAACTTAACAAATTTTGTTTTTAAAAGCATCACCTTATATGCTCAGTTCAGAGTACCCCTACTCAAATTAGCTTGTACCTCTTCACTGAAGTTCTCATCCTGAGGATCTATGGTGATAGTTTCTTTTAGCTGAGCTACTTCTTCTGCAGAAGTTTCACGGTTTGGTTCAACATTGTCTTCTCTGTTCTCCAGTTCCTTAACATTACTTGGTATCAAATCATCCCTCTGATTCTGTGAAACAAATTAGACATTTATAGATTTACAAGGGATAATACATATACATGGTGCCTGTTTACACGGCAAGGCACATCTAAAATTCTCCCAACACATTACTGGCTCATAGGGCAAACATTTATTTGTTCTGAAATAAGCTGTCTCTTCTGCCCAGAGACTACAATAAATGAGTGGAGAATCTAATGAAAAACAGTCAGAGGAAATAAAAGGAACATGCTATATGTATCATTTATTTTTGTTTCTTGTTTTTAAACTTAGCCACTTTGGTGGCTGGTGCAGACTTAGTCAATTCCTACTTTAAAGGACAAAATCCTTGAGCACAGGAAAAATAAGAATAATCATTTCCATCAATGCAAT
The DNA here is from genome assembly GCA_028646595.1 of Phalanger gymnotis. Taxonomy (NCBI): domain Eukaryota; kingdom Metazoa; phylum Chordata; class Mammalia; order Diprotodontia; family Phalangeridae; genus Phalanger; species Phalanger gymnotis. The sequence goes on from CM053623.1 coordinate 153,548,729, forward strand.
ACCTTAAAGTTTGTATTAACTTATAATTAGCCACTAGCAACATCAACTGCTAATAAGAGAATGGGGTTAATTACTGTGATGATGGGGAATAACTTTGAGGAAACTAGCTAATCTGTTGTAATTCAAGTGACTGTAACATTCAGATGAAACTACATTATGTGAAAACTTTCCACTCAAAACAGATCTGATATGAGCCATAGTAGGTTCACTGGTTTATATCCTCTTGCTTAGGATTATTGGCAGAGAACAAAGATGATAGTACTCTAGAAGGTCAAAGTGAAAATATGAACTATAGTAAAATTAGAAGGTTAGTGAGACAATAAAGGCAATACAAGGCAAAAAGTATCTGAAGGAAAGAATATTTAGAAATGGGAGGGCTTTTACTGTCTCTTACTACAGTTTAGATACATGTAAATAAGAATGCAGAACAACCCAGAGCATTTTAGACAGGAGAGGACAGGGGAAAAACATTAATATCATGCATTTATATGGAATTTCTGAGATTTTTAAAAGTACATTCATTCATAAAAGAACACATGGTATAGAGCAAAAAAACAAACAAAAAAACCCACCCTTTCTGAGAAAGCTTTTTTCCCCTCATCTATAAAAGGAGGGGTATATAACTAAAATCATGTTATACAGCATTATAATGAACTAGTCCAATCTAAATGGATTGTTTATCATACTATAATGAACAAAAAAATTTTCATTTACTTGGATCGCCCTGAATGGATTATCTCTGCAAAATGATGGACTCTGTAGGGGTGACTGGTCTGAAGTACCAATGAGAGTCAGTCCTTTTTTCTTCTCCCTTAGGCAAGCTTGTTGGCGTCTTTTTATTCTTTCCATTTGTTCCTCCAGAGTCATACGAGGTCGAGTACTTTCAGCCAAACACAGCTGTTCCACTGCACTTCTAGGCCTTTCCTTGAAATAATTTTTTTAAAGATTAGAAAAAAGAGACAAGAACAGTTTTTGAAAAGCATGGCTAAAATAAAACGTATTTCAAAGTGTGTTTCAGTTATATTTTTCTATTCAAAATAAAGCACAAAGATCTTAAATGTTATTAAGCTTAAAGGCAGAATTTTATTTTATTTTGAAATGATAATTAATATATGTGAGCAAGGACACTGAGGAAAATTCTCCTTTCTACATAGGGCAAGCTTCATAAACCTAAGCTCTAGAGGTGACAAATTATTTCCTTTCTTCTCATGCATGGGTCATTCCTAGCACGGCCTGGTGAGCAAAACCAAAACAGAAATGGCGCAAGAATAATCTAACTAAGAGGTTTTCAAATTTATATAACAATGTGCCAGCAATGGAAAAGCTCTATCACTGCTTAAAACTCAGACTAAGAGAAACCAGAAAGACTAGGGGGAAAAGATAGAATTGAAGAAAGGTCTTTCCCAGATATGAAGTATGGAAATCTGTTTTATGCAAGTACATTTAAAATCAATGCATGTCATCAAATATTTGTTATAACCAGATAAATGATACAAATGCTCTAAAATGTTTTTTAATCAGTAGTAAAAAGGGAATAGAAATATTTGTCAAAATACAGGAAATGTCATTTAAAAAGCAAACAGAATTAGTATTAAACAAAAATTCCAGGGATCAATAAATTATCAACTTGTACTTCCCTTGCCAGATGTGAAAAACATAATTATGATAAATGAGGTATTTTTAATCTTGTTATACTATCTTATATTATTCAATTAAAAAAAAGTGACTATCTTGGAAACTTAAGAGAGATAGCTGCCTTCCTGGTCTTGTCCAAGTCCTGTTTCTGACATATACTGGGTGTGAGACGTTTCAGTATTGTAGGCAACTCATAAGGACTAGAAGTTGCAGAGAAGGGGCTGATCAACATTGGTCAGTTTAGAAATGATTACTGAGAACATACTGAGAACATGTTTAGACTTTTTCGAAACAGGATATAAAGCTGGTGAAAAATTTTTAAATATATATATGATATATATATATATAAAAATATATATAAGTATATATATACACACACACACATACAGAGAGAGAGAGAAGGAGAGAGGGAGAAAGGGAGATAGATAGATAGATAGATAGATAGAGAGAGAGAGAGAAAGAACACGAATATTTGAAAGAAATCAGAATAGAAGGATCTGGATTACCAGGGAGAGGTTTCTGACTTCCTGTTAGTATGCTTTTACTCTCTCGACTTACGGGTGGAAATGTCAGCTGTGTTGAGCTGGCCTCCAAACTATACGTTTTGGGGTTTTTTTTGTACATTTTTAACTCCCCCAAATTAACACTTCTCATAATACTCAAGTAGACAAAAAAAAGAGAAAGGTAAAGAAAAAGGTAAAGTGAAAGAACCTAATAGGAGCAAATGCATAAGAGAGGAGGCAATTTGTAAAACAAGGACTGCAGGGGCAGCTAGGTGGCCCAGTGAGTGGAGTCAGGAGCACCTGAGTTCAAATGTGGCCTCAGACACTTGACACACCTACTAGCTGTGCGACCTTGGGCAAGTCACTTAACCCCAACTACCCTGCCTTCACCCCTCCAACAACAACAACAAAAATAAAAACAAAAAAGCAAGGACAGCATTTCTTTGAAAAATAAGTTTAGTTTGCACTGAAATGAAGATATGCAAATTTCATTTGCTGCCTGGGAATATAACTATTTTTAGTCTTTGGATATATTGTCTTCCCAGGAACATTTTTAACTTCATTTTCCCTTTAAGAACTGCAAATGGAAAACTGTCTCTGAATCTCTTATTATACTTTAAACAAGTAACAAAGTGAGATTAATTATTCTGTTGTTGCCACATTTGTTAGGCCTAAAATAATGCAACTAATAATTTCTATTAGATAGAAGATCTAATATGATGTTCATTAATCCTTTTTTCTCCCTGGATTCTTTTATACACTGCCATAATTAAAAAATGTAAGGCAAATCCTGTAGCAAAGATGCTTGATTCTGCTGGTTTTACACAGAACAAAGACAGAGAAAGAAAAAGGTCTAGTAGTATATATCTTCAAATCAATGTCGGACTTTTAAAATAATGGCATTAGAGAAACATGATTACTAACTTTAATCATGACAATCCAATTTTGTTTTAGAGAAACATGACCATTTAAATTTTAATATGTGATTTAACACAATAATGAATAACATAGTTTACTGAGGGAATTAGTTATATAGGCTTTCAATTGTATTTTTCATAATTTTATTCTGGTATTACTGAAAGAAGACAACATATTCCTTCTAGAAGAGTGGTTCTTCACCATTTTTGTGGGCTACTCTGGCACTATGCTGAAGCCTAAGCACCTCTTCTCAGAATGTTTGTTGTCTAACATTCATAGTCTAAGGACAAGTTTCAGTTAGAGGCTAGGGAAAGCAAAGATGTAATTTTTTTCCCCATCTAGGTTCAGAGGCCCCTGAAATCTATCCACAGAGCCCTTGGGATTCTGTGGACACTAGGTTAAGAATCTCTATTATAGAGGATCCAGATTTTTTTAGGAACCATCTTTTTGTAATAAAACATACTTTCAGATAATGTTGTCTTATTAATTCAACTCTTCCAAGAAAATCCACTGGTATAAATTTCTACAGCATTTCCATCTTCCCTAAAAGCTCACTATTTTCACCATCTCCATTAAGGCAGCACTACATGGTGTATAGGAAAGAATGACAGATTTGAGGCTAGGAGAGACATTGGTTGAAGTCCTGAGTAAGTCCTTAAACCTCCCCGGGCTTGTTATCTATAAAATGGGGACAATATTACCTGTAGCACCTGTTTCACAGGGGTATCATACTAATAAAAGATGAACTACGTTTATGCGGTATAAAAATCTTAAATTATGCAAATTAAATCTGCTACAAAGAACTCACCATATGTAGGAAAATATTTCTAGGGTACTTTGTAGAATCTAAAAATGGTCTTTTATTTGGATGGGAAAATCAAAGAGTATGTTTTCCATATTCGCTCTCACCTTTTATAGGTGCCTCCATTTTTTCTCCTTTCCCTCTCTTCTTAATTCCTTACAGATTGGCTTCCAAACAAATCCAAAATTGCTTTTTCCAAAGTTAGTACTGATCTCTCAGGTACAAATTCAACAGCCTTTTCTCAATCCTCATCCTCCTTGACTTTAAGTGCCACTGATACTGTTGATCACCCTCTTTTCCTTGATATTCCCTTCTTTCTCAGTTTTTAGGACATCACTCTCTCCTGTTTCTGCTTCTCTTTATGAACTTCTTTTATTAGATGTTCACTGACCTCTCTAACAATTTGTTTTAGAACTTTACCAGGAATTAAAATTAACTTCACAGTCTGTACCTTGCAGATTTTACCACCTTTCCTTATTAAAAAGTTTATTTTCCACATAACAGGTGAAATCTCTGTTGATCTGATTGGAATGGAATATAAAACAAAAACAGTGTCTGCCCCTCTCTAGTCTTCTTGGATGTCTCCCATTCTCTGTGATATTTCAGAGGCCACTGACAGCAGTTCTACAATCACATCCACCTACTCTTTCAGTAACCAGGAATGTATTTCATTCAGGTGTAGTGACTTGGAACTAATTTGGGGCAACTTCCTGCTCTTACTATCTTCTTACTTATCTTGGTTGTCGGCATCCTATTTCCCATTTTATAATTTCCACAATTATAATAATGAAATTCCCAACACCCAGGGGGCGGAGCCAAGATGGCGGCTGGAAAGCAGGGACTTTTGTGTGAGCTACCTGCCAGGTCCCTCCAAAAACCTATAAAAAATGGCTCTGAACAAATTCTAGAACTGCAGAAATCACAAAATAGCAGAAGGAAGCAGGGATCCAGCCCAGGACAGCCTGGATGGTCGCTGGGTAAGGTCTATCGCGCACGGAGCAGAGGGGAATGCCCCCAGCGTGGGCAGCGGCGGCAGGACCAACCAGACCAGGAGCCAGGCGGAACAGGCCCTAGCGCCCTGAATCAGTGAGCTGTGGCAGTTACCAGACTTCTCAACCCACAAACACCAAAGACAATAGGGAAGCTTAGTGGGAAAAGCTGCGGGGGACACAGTGAAAAGAGTTTGAGGTTCAGCCACCACCCTGGTGGTGGGGGGGTGCTGCTACAGAACTACAGCTGCAGTTGCTTCAGGCCCCAGGCCCACCAGGTGGGGGGAATTAAGTGGCAGATCAGAGCAGGAGTGCAGACCCTGCTTAAGATTTGCATCAGGCCCAGGTTGGTGGTTCTTGACAAAGGAAGAGTGCAGTGAAGCAGAGCTGGCTGTATAGAAATAGCTCTGAAATCAACAGCGCATTCCCTCAAGCTTGGAACAAAGTACTCTTTACTCTACAAGCAGTCATACCCTGCTGAAAAACTCAAGGGCCAAGTAAGTTGGCTGGGAACATGGCCAGGTAGTGAAAACGCACTCATATTCAGTCTCAGACTTTGGAATCTTTCTTTGGTGACAAAGAAGACCAAAACATACAGCCTGAAGAAGTCAATAAAGTCAAAGAGCCTACATCAAAAGCCTCCAAGAAAAACATGAACTATTCTCAGGCCATGGAAGAGCTCAAAAAGGATGTGGAAAAGCAAGTTAGAGAAGTAGAGGATAAATTGGGACGAGAAATGAGAATGATGTGAGAAAACCATGTCAATAAATTGCTAAAGGATACCCAAAAAAATACTGAAAAAAACAACACCTAAAAAATAGACTAACTCAAATGGCAAAAGAGCTCCAAAAAGCCAATGAGGAGAAGAATGCCTCGAAAGGCAGAATTAGCCAAATAGAAAAGGAGGTCCAAAAGACCACTGAAGAAAATACTAGCTTAAAAATTAGATTGGAGCAAGTGGAAGCTAGTGACTTGAGGAGAAATCAAGACATTATCAAACAGGACCAAAGGAATGAAAAAATAGAAGACAATGTGAAATATCTCATTGGAAAAACCACTGACCTGGAAAATAGATCCAGGAGAAAGAATTTAAAAATTACTGGACTACCTGAAAGCCATGATCAAAAAAAGAGCCTAGATATCATCTTTCAAGAAATTGTCAAGGAGAACTGCCCTGATATTCTAGAGCCATAGGGTAAAATAGAAATTGAAAGAATCCACAGATAGCCTCCTCAAAAATATCCCCAAAAGGAATCTCCTAGGAACATTGTCACTAAATTCCAGAGCCCCCAGATCAAGGAGAAAATACTGCAAGCAGCCAGAAAGAAAGAATTTGAGTATTGTGGAAAAACAATCAGGATAACACAGGATCTAGCAGCTTCCACATTAAGGGACCGAAGGGCATAGAATACGATATTCTGGAGGTCAATGGAGCTAGGATTAAAACCAACAATCACCTACCCAGCAAAACTGAGTATCATGCTCCAAGGCAAAATATGGATTTTCAATACAATAGAGGACTTTCAAGCTTTCTCAGTGAAAAGACCAGAGCTGAATAGAAAATCTGACTTTCAAACACAAGAATCAAGAGAAGCATGAAAAGGTAAAAAAGAAAGAGAAATCATAAGGGACTTACTAAAGTTGAACTGTTTTGTTTACATTCCTGTATGGAAAGATGATGTGTATGATTCATGAGACCTCAGTATCATAGTAGGTGAAAGGAATATGCACATATATATAGACAGAGGGCACAGGCTGAGTTGAATATGAAGGAATGATATCTAAAAAAAAAAGAAAATCAAATTAAGGGATAAAAGAGGAATATATTGAGAGAGGGAGAAAGATAGAATAGGGTAAATTATCTCGCATAAAAGTGGCAAGAAAAAGCAGTTCTGTAGGAAGGGAAGAGGGGGCAGGCGAGGAAGAATGAGTAAATCTTGCTCTCAACGGATTTGACCTGAGGAGGGAATACCATACACACTCAATTAGGTATCTTACCCTACAGGAAAGAAGGAGGAAGAAGATAAAAAAAAAAGGTGGGGGAGGGGGGAGACGACAGAAGGGAGGAGGTAATCAAAAACAAACACTTTTGAAAAGGGACAGGGTCAAGGAAGAAAATTCAATAAAGGGTGATAGGTTAGAAAGGAGCAAAACATAGTTAATCTTTCAGAACATGAGTATTGTGGAAGGGTTTTACATAATGATATGCATGTGGCCTATGTTGAATAGCTTGCCTTCTTAGGGAGGGAAGCGGGCAGAGAGTGTGGAACTCAAAGTTTTAAAAACAGACGTTCGAAAACAAACAAAAAAGTTTTTGCATGCAACTAGAAAATAAGATACACAGGCAATGGGGCATAGAAATTTATCTTGCCCTACAAGAGAAGAAGGGAAAGGGGGATGGGAGGGGAGTGGGGTGATAGAAGGGAGGGCTGACTGGGGAACAGGGCAACCAGAATATAAGCCATCTTGGAGTTGGGGGGAGGGTAGAAATGTGGAGAAAATTTTTAATTCAAACTCCTGTGAAAATCAATGCTGAAAACTAAATATATTAAATAAATAAAAGAAAACAAAGTGTAAAAAAAAAAAGAAATTCCCACATAATAATTCTTAGGATTATAAATCTGAACTACACATAAAATACAGTGAATAGTAAATAAGAGACAGTATGCCTGTAATAAATAGATTTGTAAAGACCTTTACATACATTATCTCATGCAATCCTCACGCCTGTGAGGTAAGTTGCTAGTGTTCCCATTATATTCCCTTTACATGGCTTACCCATTATCACAAAGCTAGCAGATGTCTGAATCATTCTATATGTTATACCACAATATCTCTGTATCATATAGAAAAAGATGCTACATATATATGTATGTGAGTGCGTATGTATGTATGTCTATATATACATACATAGACAGAGAGATAGAGAGAGAGAGAAAGAGAGAAAGAGAGAAAGAGAGAGAGAGAGAGGGCACAGGGGGAGTTGAAGACGAAGGGAAGATATCTAAAAGAAATAAAATCAAATTAAGGCACGAGAGAGGAATATATTGAGAGAGGGAGAAACGGAGAGATAGAATGGGGTAAATTATCTCACATAAAAGTGGCAAGAAAAAGGAGATCTGTAGAAAGAGAAGAGAAGGCAGGTGAGGGGGAATGAGTGAATCTTGCTCTCATCAGATTTGACCTGAGGAGAGAATACCATACATACTCAATTGGGTATTTTACCCCAGAGGAAAGAAGGAGGAAGAAGATAAAAAAAGGGGGGATGATAGAAGGGAGGGCAGATGGGGGTGGAGGTAATAAAA
>CM053623.1:153557380-153578975 GCA_028646595.1 Phalanger gymnotis
TATGGCAGTCACAGAGAACTACACTTTCAGGACCTGAATAACCACTGTTAGGTTTGGAGCTCAGTCAAGGACCCTGGTTTTATTCATTTGCCTTGATAATTGTAGAAAAATTATTAGACACTTCTAGACAATAAATACTCAAATTTTTTTCCTTTAGAATTCTAAAGTAGTAATTTGCAAGTTCTGCTTTTAATATATTCGTTTTACCTAGAATTAGCCAATGGAATCAAATAAAAATCTACTATATATTTAATCGCATTATGGAATGTATACCATAATACATTCCTCTTAAGAATTTTTTTTTGTTTTTTTGGCAGGGCAATTGGGGTTAAGTGACTTGCCCAAGGTCACACAGCTAGTGCACGTGTCAAGTGTCTGAGGCTGGATTTGAACTCAGGTCCTCCTGACTCCAGGGCTGGTGCTCTACTCACTGCGCCACCTAGCTGCCCCTTAAGATTTTAACTTTCAAAGTCTATAAAATATCCCATGCTTATCGTTTAGTAATACAATTCTTTTGCCAAATAAAAGACTGATTTTAACATTAAAAATTTATTCTTAATTGTTCCAAGATAATGCTTACATTAATGTTATGCAATTTAATATTTGCTTCTTATACTAAAAGTGAATATTCCAATTAGAAGTAAAAACAAGAATTGAAACGTCAATGATTTTTACAAAGAAAAAAAATCTACTTACCGCCGTAGCTCGAGATAGTTCTCGGCATGTGCTAAGTAGTCCATTCTGTAAATCATCTCTCTGCAAAACTACATTCTGAATGGCTGCTGGATTATCTGCATTCATCTCTATTTCTTGGCTGGCTGATATCAAAGCTTGCTCAAGCATGTACTATTATAATAAAAAGAATTACGTTTAATGTTCTGAATTACTGAATATATTCTTTTTACTTTAGTTATCATTGCCTTGATAATAATCAAATAAAATAACATCAATTTTAGGTAATAAACATAATTGCCCTACTTTCTCCTTGTGGAGCTGCTGAAGTTTCTCTTCCAATGCATGTACCACTTTATCTTGTTCACATAATCTGCTTAGCTTGGCCTGGGTAAATTAAAGAAAATTTCCATAGTTAGCAGTACTTTTCATTTTTGCTTTAAGAGTAGATGATGTACATTTAAAATAATCATCTCATTTTTAATTAAATGGGACACAGCTTTATTAGGATACCGTCAGTCCGAAATTAGAACCTGCAGCCTCAAGGCCACACGTGGCCCTCTAGGTCCTCAAGGGCAGCTTCTAGACTGAACCCAAACTTCCAGAACAATCCCTTTAATGAAAGGATTTGTTCTGTAAAACTTGGACTCAGTCACACCCATCAACCTAGAACGCCACATGTGGCCTCAAGGCTGCAGGTTCTCCACTCTTTACCCACATACACCCTCCCCCAAAGTCTATGGAGACAAAAAGCTAACCAAGCATTGTAGCAATAACTGGGCTACTTAAATTACACTTCAATACTTAATTTATCATTAAGGTAAGTCCAAATTATGCAAATACAATGAGGTAAAACATTCACACATCACTTTAACCCAAAATTTTAAAAGATCAAGCATTTTATGTAATCCTTAATACAAACCACTACCTGAATTTGATTCACATTAATTCCTCATAAATCCTTAAGAAAAATCCAAACACAGAATTATTTTTAACACAAGAGCAAAATCTATAGAAGGTAGCCATTTCAAACATTAATGTACATATTTTATTAGTTTAAACCTTATGTTATAATTTAGGACAGTTTCAATTTTTTCATATGATTTTTTTTCATTCTAACCATACAGAAAATGATAAAAGCCACTTTCAACTTTGTTGAAATAAATTTGTCAAAATGAAATTTTGACATCACTTGAAAATGAAAGTTAAAGCCTTGGACAAAAATTTAAACTATCAAAATATAGGGCTCTGATGTCTCAGAACCCAAACCTCAGATATGGTACAAATAAAGAGAAATATCCCAAGTCCTTAACTCCTGATAATTAAAAACAGATATTGAATAATGAAGTAAAGGTGCAAAGGTAAAAATCAAATTTCTCTGCCATTTACTATTGAAAATACTAATAAAACTCTTAAATAAAAGAATCTGATAATTCAAAATACATATAGTTGGATGTACTGAATAGAGAAATAAACTGAGATGAAAATACACTGGGCCAGGAGTCAGGAGACCTGTGTCATGGCCTCAATTCTGCCTCTGTGTGACCTTAGCAAGTTATCTTGTCTAAGACGCTCAGTTCAAGTTTATTTATCTGTAAAACAAGGTCCCTTCCAGCTATAACATTCTGTTATTTTAAGTATGCTTGACTAGAGTAAAGTTATGGAATAAACACATAAGAGATGAATTGGAAAGCCAGAGTAGCCACTCAGGGATCTTAGAGGTGAGATTACTGGTCTAAATCTGGGATCCAAAAGGGAAATGGTGATGGAATTTGAAGCATGGGGATTGGAAAATGGGTTATTTCCATTTCATTCTTTCCCCAACTTGGAAATATGTTATCGGACATAGCTTTCTACTCTTAATAAATAATAAATCTCTGTGTATCATGAATTATTGTTAACTAACTCAGGAATGTAAAGCTTTTAGCCAGAGAATGGTGAAAAAGCTAATCTACCAACAACTAGAAACAGTTTTTTAGTGTGAAGTGGGGTAGGATAGAGTGAGGAGGCATTTGCTTTCTGTGCTCATGTAAAATGCTCTGGCAAGATGTAAAAACATCAGCGATAAATGTCACGTTGATACTTACATCAATATCCACCTCCTCAGATCTGTACTTGTACAATGTACCTCTAAATTCGTCTTGTGATAGCTATAAGGAAGAATATTATTGTCATAAAACAGCTTCAAAAATACAAGGATGAAAATGTTTAGTCTGTAGTTAACAGCTAAAATATACTTGTCATCTATATGACCAGTAACAATTTACAGGAAGACAACTTTTGATTTTACTGAACAGGCATTTATCAAGTATGGATTGCTTCAAAAAGGAAAAGATATATAAAATAATTAAATATTTTCATGTGACCTTTGAGATAATGTATTCTTAAGGTTGTATTTATTAGGCATGTGTTCTATGTCACAAAATGAGAAAAGCATAATCATAGCAGAGAATGAGGTAGATTTCAATAAGGTTTAATGACTTCATGTTGAAAAAGACATTTTTGACACATAGACACATGCATTTTATGTATGTATACTCATGTCTCATGTATTTTAGTATAATTCTGTGTGTAAAATGCATCTAATATCTATTTTGTGAATATACCAGAAATATATGGAAGAAAATGGGTTGTTTTAAAGAAAAAACTGATTTTTCTCCTTTGTCAATCCTTAAGATTCAGAAGATAGAGAATCTAAAATTTCTTTACATATTTTATATTATATAGTGCAAGTGCTATATTAGCATAGTTTTAAGGAACTGCACATTTAGATTTTTTTTTCTTAGCTACCGTAAGTGGTTCTCATCACAATATTTTTTCAAACAAGCCCTCACAGCCATTAGGATTTTTTTTTTAATTAAATGTGATTTCTAATCAAACAGAACTTTTTAAAGATTTCGACATGTATGTTACTACACAAAAGAAAAGGTATGTCTTAATATCTTTTTGAATTACCCATCTCAGTGGAATTATGTTTTGACTATGAAGTATAACTGAATTCTGTTACAAGTAACAAAATAAGTTTCACACACATATGTAGAACCACATAGGTATGTCAGTACTATAATAAAAGACAGTGTAATGTAATGAAAAGAGCACTTGGAATTAGAAGACCAGCTCCACCACTTCAACTATATGTTTCCACACTTGAAAAATGGGGAATACTTGTACTAGTACTCCAAAGTCATTGTGAGGATCAAATAGGATGATAAAATGTAAAGTATTTTATGTTATAGAAACACAGACAACTAACATCACTCTATATGACGTAGCAAGTATTAGTTGACACTGACATTTTACCTAATAACCTATTTGAAATATCCGACTAGTTTTATTTAAACTCAAGGATTAGTGGGAAGTTAAACATATACACACACATACATACATACACACGTGTATACATATATACATGTGTATATATGTAACACTTCTAAACATACTATAATTAAAAAAAAACCTTTAAGGAGTGAAGGGTTTCATTTTGAGGTATTACTCTAAGAATTATCTGCAAATGCATTCTGTGATAATTTAAAGGCAGGTATGCTTATATTAAACCATGTAGTAATTTTTATTTTAAAATAAAGTTCATACTTCATGGGTATACCTAAAAATCACCTTAGCTTTAACTTGTTTTGAAAAGCTCAATAATATAGCCTCCAACCTACTGAAATGTCTAAATTGAACTCTTCTAAATATTTAAATTTAAGTGCAGAATAACTTCACCCTACTTAAGAATATAGTTCTAGGCACTCTCCTAAAATGAACAATACAATATTTTATCTAAAAGTTTGATGGTATTTTAATTTTTTGATGGTATTTTAAATATCAAATGTTTAACTACAACTGTTTGTTAGGCCTAATTCTGAATTACTAAAATCTGATAAAATTACCAAAAGTAAAACATGCTTAATGAAAATTTTGGGGAAAAAACTTTTAAGGTACCTCTGTGTACATATAGTTATATGTTATCATTCTAAAGTCATATTTTGGATGGAACACTTACCATTATTTTTTGTAAAAACCCTCACTGTCATTACATTGGAACAGAATAAAACTAATTCATGGCACTAAAAATGTAGTCTTGAAATAATGAGAAAATTACATAATGAAGGCAGAATATTTTCTACGTATTATTTTCATTCTTTCACTTTTGTTTCAGGTCCTTACAAGACCATTAGCTAATTGATTTAATTTAGGCAAATTGTTGCCTGCAAAGCTAAATATGAGTAATCTGAGTTCTCTTACTGTAATGAAAGGAATGCAAACATAAAAGGATCTCTGGATGTAGCAGGAACTAAGTAGCTGTGGAAATGTGATTTAGAAGAAAGTATGATATAAAATTACCAAAAAAAATTTTTTTTTAATTTTTTATTTCTGGGTGACATCAGGATACTGATGAAGATGAATGTAGTGCATTTAGAGGACTGGCTCTGGATCCAGGAATACTTGGGCTCAAACCTTGCCTCTGACATATAAGCTGTGTGACCAAAGAAGTGAGTTAGTATCTCAGTAACCTAGACAACACTGTAAGACTATAAAAGTTGTATATCTTCATTGGTGGAGGTAGTTAAACATGCACTAAACTAATGAAATCACAGGCCTGGCACTACGAAAAAATATCCAGATGCTTATTATAAGTAAGATTGTAAGCTAGTATCAGAAATGCAAATAAAAACATAAGCTTCCTTGTAGATTTCAGGGTGAGGGATGAAAAAAGGAGGCAAAAACTGGCGCTCAAGAAGGAGTCAAATTTCAAGCACCACAAATTCATATCTTTGAGAAATGTATCTTAATATGGTATTTATATTTCTTAAAACTGCCCAGTATTAACATCAAGTTCTTTTTGGCTTCTGAGCTAAAATTTATTAAGATTGATCTCTTGCCGGGAATATTAGATTGGGTATGTATGGCTATTTCAAGTATCTACATTTTATTTTATCTCTGAAGTGCCTACAATACTAAGTAGACAATAATTTTCCCCTATTCCCCTTCAAAAATATCCTTTTACCCATTTATATAAATTTATGTTCTTTTATAATTCTTTTCTGAATTCAAGCTATAGTACTAGAGATCATATTATCTTAGCTTATGTATCATAGAGTATATGGCCTGAGGACTTTGAACCAGAAGAGGAAGCAAATGATTTTTGCCATATCCAATCTATATGTGGCTTATAGTATGAATTTTTACACACATCTAATGTCCATCACATATATATTTCCCTCCCCAATACACACCTCTTCACACACCCACAAACAGTAACTACTCCTATGTTTAAAACACACAAGCAGAAAAACTTCTAACTTTTTCTATAGAAAGCAGCAATACTAATGTTTTTGTAGTGCAAGTCTTTGAAGATGATAAGGTTTTTTAAACTGGTGGCTTTCTAAGAATAAATAAATTTTCTTTGTTTTAAAAAGTAAGCTTGTTTAAATACTTAATGCTTTAATTTTTATTGTGAATTATATCTAATGTTGCACTAAATCTGAAATTTAGTATTTCAATATAGAAATCACATGCTGTTTTAAAAATATTACTTTCATTTTTATGTTGGTTAATATTTTCTTCTATTTCTAAAGATTTTAATAGTTTTTTATTATTATTACTATTATTTTAATAGGCCATTCTAAGTGACTATAAAGAGAAATATTCTAATATAAGAAGAAATCTGGTTACTTTAAAAATTATGTGAAATACAACAAAATTTGGGCATAGATAGGTAGAACACTTCTTTTGTAGAACTGTGATTAACCATACTCCTAAGGCTGTCTTCTACTCCCAAGAGATACATACATAGATATACACACATGCACACACATGTTATGTGTGCGGAAAATATGATAAATGGAAAGAGCTATCTGGAAAATTACCTGAGAATGACAGGAACATGAGAAAAAGTAATCCAAACATTTTTCCCCCACCAGAAAGTTACCTTAAATTTTTACCATGCTATACATACATTTTCTTCTAGATATTAAATGATTTCATCTCCCAGATTAAAAACTAGATAGGACAAAATCCAACAGGTTGCGGGCTTTTTTTTTTTTATAATTAAGGAATAGATTAAAACTAAGAAACCAACTATTTGTAAAGAAATTGAGAAAAACCTTTCTTAAAATTACTTCTGAAATGCTTTTGCATTGATGGAAACAAATGGAAGTTCATTAGAAATTTTACAATTTTACTACAGACCTGTAATACACATAATTTGTCAAATATGTTAGACAAAATACTTTAGAAAATAGACAGACTTCATATTCAACAGCAAAAACGTTCAGCAAAGCCATGCTCACAATCCTGCAGCATTTCATAAAGCATGGATGATTTGTGGCTTCTCAAACAAAAATAAATAAATAAATAAGAAAAAAAATTAATGTTATGAGTAAATCTGGGGAACAACCAAAACTGTCACTGAGGGAGTTTTGCAGATGATAAAGCAGTATCATTCACTATCCAAGACCTTACTTGCTGGTACAGTTGGGGTCTTAGCGCCGAGTTCTCAATCATAGTGTGAACCATGGTGATTAAAGGTTCATTCTCTTTCATCTATTTCAAATCAGGAGGAGCATACAGCAAACATCAGTTTACAGCATGGCTAGATTTGAAAGACGACACTGTAAATATAGCCTCTACTTGAATGTCTTCCTAACAGTGTAGTAAGTCACACCCAAGTGTAAAAAGATTATAAGGATAAAAAGCATTTTTAACTAAGTATAACAAATGATATATTTCTAATAACACAATCTTTTATGAGTTGTACTATTTTCTAATGTAAACTTGATAACTGCAATTACATTTCATATAATTGTACAAAGTTTAATAAATAAGTCAAAGTGCCTATTAACTTAAAAGGAAAAGTAATTATAAATAACTCAATTATCATGCTAGTAAAATAACTTTCAAATATTCGTAACGGAAGATGGTAGAAAGTAAGTTTTTAGTTCATTACCAGTATATGTTCTTCAGCATATCTTACTGTCTAGAGTAATACACTACTTTTTTGGTCTATTTTGATTCAATATATCACACAAATATGTATTTTCTAAGAAAACAACAGGTAAAATATATCTTAAGGATAAATATATGTGTATATATATGTTGCTGTACTACTGATTGACATTAATTTTAAAACTAAAATATGCAATATGTGCGTTAAATCTCAAGGTACAAATCTTTAAAAGTGCTACAATTTTATCAGCCTTACGTTTAAAATATTTACCAATGTTTAATGTTAATAAAATTTATTTTTGTTGAACAGAATATGAGCCATCAATTAGTATCATTTTAAATACTGATGAAAAGTTTCCTTCAATGGCATTAAAACCTAGGAATTTCGAGATGACATTAGAAAATCAAGCCAATTCAAATCTCAATTCTGCTTTAAAGTTTAGATCAAGCAAGTATTAGTTCTATAGGTAAAATATCTTATATTTGTGCTTGCTTCTAGAATGTGAAGATCGGGATCAAGTCTTTGAATTAAAAAAATTATTTATTTAAACACAAATAGGCACAATGTGTTCTTTATGAATGTGCCTGCCATAAAAAATAATGATTACTCTGGATGCTCCAAGTGACCTTTTTTTTGAAGGTTTATGCAAGCAAAGTGCATGTTCTAGTGGTTTTGATAGGGAGGAAGGGCTTTCCGAAAGGTAGAATGAAACGAATGCTGGATGCTCTATTTCTAGTGAATGAGCACCAAGGTAGTTAAGGTTGGAAAGATTAATCACTAGGGTAGACACAGGAAAATTTTGGAAGTTTTTGGAAATAGCAACTCTGCAAAGTCTATTTACTTATCTTCAGATGGAAGGAAGAATCATACCAATAAAATCATGATTCCTTGATACAACAGATGAAGTATTTTCTTGGCAAAGGCTTTTCTATGTATAAAAATTCAACTTTTCCTTTTTTACCTTCTAGCCCATAAAGGAATGCTAGTAATTCTATAGCAGTTGTGACAAGCATATAACCAACTTAAAAAACAGACAAACCTCAATATTGATATTCGTTTGACTTGATCTAGCAGTACCACTACTAAGTCTGTATCCCAAAGAATTCAATGAAAAGGGAAAAGGATCTATTTATACAAAAATATAGCAGAGCTTTTTGTGGTGGCAATGAATTGGAAATCAAGGGAATGCCCCATCAATTGGGGAATGGTTGAACAAGTTGTGGTCTAAGAAATGATGAGCAGGATGGTTTCAGAAAAACCTGGGACGACTAATATGAACTGATGCAAAGTGAAGTGAGCAGAACCAGAAGGACACTATACACAGAAAGTAATTTTCTAAGGATGATCAACTATGAAAGACTTAGCTACTCTGATCAAGACAATGACCTAAGGATCCATGACAAAAAATGCTAGCCACTCACAGAGAGAACTAATGAACTCTGAATGTAGTTTGAAGCAAAACTTTATTTTTCCTTTTTTTGGTCTGTGTTTCCTTTCACAACATAACTAATATAGAAATATGTTTTATATGACTTCACATGTATAATCAATATAAAGTTATTCACTTTCTCAAGGAAGAGGGTGGGGCAGGAGGGGGGTAGAAAATTTAGAACTCAAAATTTTACAAAATGAATGTCAAAGAAAATTTTACATGTAACTGGAAAATATTTAGTGAAATAAAAATATTGAAAAAATATTAATATCAGTTTGATATTTTACTGATATTGTTATACCACAAATACTTAAGTCTCTGTTAAATGCAATTAACATCATTACTCTTCTAAGTTTTTCTTAGAAAATAAAACAATTTTCCAATGCTAATTTCCTTACAAAATAATTCTACTGCCAATAGGACATTAATGACTTTAGCTAAAACAGATAGGCAAAAGAAATCAAGCTAGATAGTATCCTCCTCAGGGTGAGAAAGGGTCAATGGAAGAATGTTACACAGAGGAGGAATTAAAGAAAAAGACACTGGTATAACTGGGTCTTAAAAAATAGACTTGAGAGCTAGAGAAGGAAGAAACTGCTTCTTCTCCCAAGAATGATATAGCAGAACCACAAAAACTACTAATTGATTTAAGTGAGGCAGAAGTGCACAGTCTTCATTCTTACTCCCTCTTCTAGAGTCATTGAAATCCAGTGGCAAGACAAAAGTCAGCATGACTGAGAATGGCACTCAGAATCAATGGATGACCTTGGTGTCTCTGGGGGTAGTCAAGGCAATTGGGGTTAAGTGACTCGCCCAAGGTCACACTGCTAGGAAGTGTGTTCTGAGGTCGCATTTGAACTCAGGTCTTCCTGACTCCAGGGCCGGTGCTCTCCTCACTGCGCCACCTAGCTGCCCCTTGACCAAACTCTTAAGTGCTCCACAGCACCTGCTTCAGCCACCTTCATTGCTGTTGGAACAAGCTATTTTCATTTGCCCAGTCTGCTGGGGGCAAGTCTTCACCAGTTTGCAGTAGACATTTCCCTATCTCACCAATGGGTTGGAGGCCTGCTGCTTACCCTAACCCTGATTTAGGGTAGGCATCCAAGATATAACAGAGAAGCCCTGTAGACTCAACAAAGAGATAACTACTTTCTTCTGGTGAATCACGTGGGCAAAAATGACACCTTTGGAAAGAATCTAAAAAATTAACGGTCATAACGTCTTAGGCAAGAAACTGAAGACCCTAAGGGCCCAGATTTTCTTTAAAAAGGTAAGCAATGAAAAAGGGAAAAATTAATTTGTGAGGTGAACAGTTAGCTAAGAAGATTCTATCTGAGAATAGATTTGGATTTCTTGATCCAGGAGTGAAAGATTCCTGGCCAGAGGAGGAATATATCAACAAAAGCTGTTGGAAGACATATTTAACAGATAGTCTTATAAATCAAATCAAAAAAGCTTTAAACCAAAAAGGACAGGAGAGGGAATAGCCTGCGTAGGTATACTCTTCAAATTAGAAACTATAAAGAGTAGACACAAAGAATAGCAGTTGAGAGAGCAAGAAATTCATAGAAAACAAAAATCAATAAAGCAGCCAGTAGTAAAACCCATGGCTTCACGTGTCAATACATAAATGTTCAAAGTTTAGACAACAAACATGATGATCCTAATGCAAGCAGGCAAAATTACCCACATAGGTTTCATTGTTACTTGGGAATAAACCCATGATTGAAAGATAACTCTGGATGGGCGTTGTTTATTCAAATGAAACAGAATATGGAAAAAGGGGGGTGGGGAGAGAAGATGGGTGACAGTATTATCTACTCAGAAGTTACATTCATGTGAGGAAATCCAAGAACCAGAAGGAAGGAGTACTACAGAGAGTTTTTCAGTAAAAGATAAAGGGAAAAACAGAAGATTAAGAAAAAATATTGTAGTATACTATAAGCTATCTGATAAAAAAGAACAAATAGATGAGAATGGCAAACATCACAGGTATGGCAAAGAGGCATAATATTGTAGTGATGGGGGAACTTCAATTACCTAGGTTTCTTCTGGAACTCTATCAAAAGCAGAGCAGCTAATTACTTCTTGATTTGCCTTAAAGATCACTTCATCCTTCTAAATAACAAGTGCTTTTTCATTCAAACATTCATTCGTTCGTTCAAATACACGGTCTGAAAATGGTGCCATGGAGAATGGAGTATACTTCCAACTGCTACAGCAGCATGCTAGCAAGAGAGGGATAGACGCAGGTATGAGCTGTATGAGAAGGGATGGCCAGGATGCAGTGTCTTGGGAGAAGCCTCGTCTCCATGAGTGGCAGAATGCAGAAGGTGCATGAGAGGGGAAGGTTTAAGATGAAAGAAAGTTTGGAAACAACAGAACAGAAGTTCCAGGGAGCACAATAAAAGGAGGAAGCTCATGTGGACTGGGAATTGAGTAAAATTTGGGTGCCAGATATGATAGTAATGCCATTATTACAGACAGATTAGTTAAGGGGTAGATTTTTTTTTTAAAGGAAAGATGGTGTTCAGTTTCAGATATACTTAAATTGTGATGCCTAGCAGGTAGCAAGGACTGGAGCTCTGGGCTGGCTTTAATGTAAAGAGAATGAGATTCAAGAATCACAAAGACAGAAGACCCCCTTATATATCAGTGTAGTAATAGAAGAACTTCTTGTGATAGGGAAGAAGCAGGAATCATCAATTGAGATTGTCCATCAATTGAGAGATGGTACATAAAACTACACATGAACAATTCAGAGAAGTATGGAAAGACTTAAGTGAAGTGATATAAAGTAAGCAGAAAGCGGGGGAAAAAATCTCCACAGGCACTGATTATAGTAATGTAAATGGAAAAAAGTGACTGCTATCTAGTTACACTGACCAAGCTTGGACTCAGGGAAGAATTGAGAAAATGTACCTCCTTTTCTTCACTGGAGAAGTGGACAACTATAAAGGCAGAATGCCTCCTATACTGTCAGACACAATGTGCTGGTTAGATTTGTGTAGTGTTACTGAGGAGAGGAGGGATAGATCCAGAATGGAGATGTGTGATCTACAAATGTGATCTACAAAAAGGCATCAATAAAACAAGTGAGGGAAACATAACACAATTTAGTGAGAGGAAATAAGTTTGGATCCTAGATTTGCTTTTATGACCTTGGGCAAATCACCTTTTTTCCCCCAGCCTCATTTTTCTCCTACAAAATGAGGAAAGAGATTAGACTAGATTGTAGAGATCTCTAAGACCACTTCTGTTTCTAAATTCCATATATATTTTGAAGTTATCCATATAACAAAGATAACTAAAAGCATGGAAGTAAAGGAGGTTGCCACGGAAGAGAGTGTTATCATTTGAAACTAACTTAAAGGGAAGTCTCTAGTGGAATCCTTACACAACTATCCTCAGTTTTGTTCAACACTTTTAACAATAAGTTGGAAGAATGCATAAATATCATGCTTATTAAATTTGCAGGTGACAAAATTGAGAGATAGTTAACATTTTCAGTGAAAGATGAAAGATCTAAAATGATTTTGGCAGCCTGTGATTTGAATTATAGCGCAATGTAATTTAGAGATAAATATATATTATGGTCATAAGATGGAGAGAATATTATTGCTAAGATGTAAGCATGGCCAGACAGCAGTTCATGTGAGAAAAAACTGGGAGTGGGGGTGGTGGGGGAGACTATTAGTATTGTAGTATGACCTGAATATTCAATGATTCATATTGAATTATCAGTTGATATGATAGCCAAAAATTGTGATATGATCTTAACGCTATGGCAAGCTATGGCACAATCCCTAAAATGAAGGAGGTGATAGTCCTGATGTATTTGCCCTGATCAGAGATTTGTAAACGTGAAAATATAGAATGAGGAGAAAAAGATTCAAGATCTAGGTTTATTTTTACCATTTAACTGATCAAGGAAACTTTAAACATATATCCCTACTACTATCATTTGTCTTAAAAACTAGTCTTTTTTTAAAAAAAAAAAACTAGTCTAGTCTTTCCATGTTTAGTTGTTATTTTAAAATATAATTATTCTAAACTTTAAGTGTTTTTCCTATGCAGAACATTAAGTGAAAGTTTTTATTTCCCTTTTAGGTCACTTTCCTTAGGTAATATTCTTTTTTTTTTTTTTTCCTTAGGTAATATTCTTAACAATACATTTTTAGAATACTGACACTAGAGTTAAATTTCAAAAGCCTCAGCCCCCAAATTGAGAATTTTTGGACATAAGTATCAGAAATACTATTTTCTAAACCAATCTGATTGGTAAATAACAGATTTTACCATAACAGAATTTCATAGTAAAAAAATCATTAAAATTAGCATTTTAATTACCTCAAAATCATTAGGTATAAAATATTTTCTTTTGTTTCTTGTGGCACAAAATACTTTATTAAATAAATTATTTTGTTCTAGAAGGAACAACATAACTAAATGTATGACTTTCTCCAGTATTTTTTTTGTAAATACTTCATTGCTTTTCATAAAGCATCTTTAAATTTAAGCTATTAAAAGATATGTATAACCTTCAGCTCACACTGTAATAAAAATGTATTCCCTGAAAGTTCATGCTAAAACAAATTTCATGTTTGAAAACGCATCAAAATATTATAAATATTTTAATATCCTAAATATTTAAATGTACTTAATAATGAATTTGAGCACTGCCAATAAACTATATAGGAGACCCTTCTTGTGCCAATCTCTATTTTCTACTTTTGCTTTTGTTGTGATTAAGTAAGAGCTGATACAAAACTCCTTGCTAAGGAGAAGAAGGGGAGATGGGGTGGTGGGTGGCTAAATTCTAACACTAGCTAAACTGGGGATGGGGAAATAACACAAGGCATTCTCCTCAAAAATATGTCATAATAAGTTTCATTTAGAGGCAGTTATCTTTTAGGATGTTTATTCTTTTTTTAAAAGAATATCCTAAAATTCTATTAATGGAATAGATTTTGGGAATCTAATCCTTCCTAAAATGCCACTTAAAATTCATGGTATTAAGTAGAACTATTTTAAATTCTAAAATGTTCAAAATGTCATAAGCACTAAGAAACAAAAATTCCAGAAATCCCACCTGATGATCCAAGTATAGGGTGTTCTTTTGAAGATGATGTGAAAGAATCTCATTCTAGTAGATGCCAGTCAAGCAGAAAAAGGACAGGGACAGAAGGTCAGGACAGGAGCCATAAAAAGGTCAATTTTTGAGAACAGGAAAATGACTAGTTTACTTTTTTATTAAAACCACAGCACATCATTTTCATACAGGTTTCCATGTACACTGTATAATGTGCAAGATGTGACATGCAATGTAATAATATTAAAATTGCAAATTACTAAATAAACATATAAATTGAACAAGAAAAATGTTAAATGAGTCCAGTTAATAAACTATCAGTTTTATGTTTCGATTGGTAAATGTAAATTCTTTTCTGAAATGCATTACTTTTTAAACATACATAGTCAATAACATTCATGAAAAATTTCTGTGACTTTTCTCAAATCAAAAGAAAAGGCTATGAACCCTTTGAGAATTTAGCCACATTATAATTTACTTTTGATCAAAAATAATTTATACGTTGAAGTGGAAAGATGAAATAGCAGAGTGTACTATTGTTTAAAAATTTTTTTACTCAACACTTTCCTTTCTGATCACTATAGTACCTCTCCTTTTTAAAATTAGATGTGGATATAAAATAGTACATCTGTCAAGTCTATTATTAAATGTCACTTTAGAAAGTCTGATTTGTATCCTATTTGTATTTTGTTTTGGCATAGCATTAATAAATCAAGTGGGCTCAGAGCTCAAAAGGTTAATAGCAGGATATGATATGTTTAACACAATGATAGCAGTATGCTCAATGACAATGGCAATGTAGAAACTGTGATTAATAAGTGGCTCAAAATTAGTGATGATGACAGGTGACACATATTAATTACTTCATAGCTGACCTTTGGACAGTGGGCCTCAAGTTTGAGTTGCATGAGCTGTGCTAATGTATTTTCCCGGATACTACTCAGTTCAGCTTGCTGCCGTCTCAGCTTTATTAGCAGCAGTGTGAGCTCCTCTGGCTGAAGGAGTGTAATTTAAGAATCCAAATAGTGGAAAACATTAATTATTGTTTTAAATGACAGTTATGTATACCAAGATTTCTTGGCAAGTTTCCTTTGGTGGTCAACAAGCTGAAACATTAATCATAGCACCTAGATAATATAGGTCTTACTTAAATGCACATGTATCTATAGAAACAGCATTATTTTTGAAGTTACAAAAAAAACCATTATAAAACAGCATCATAAACTTCACCCACAAAAGTTCTCCCCTCAAAGCAACAGAGAAGGTATTTGAATATTACATATATCATGCACAGGCATTGAGAAAATACAGGTGTACAATGAAAATTACAAAGACTTATAGTAAGGATGGGCTAAGCATTGAGGTAAATATAAAAGGCTTAGTTCACTGTATTATAGATTCCAAGTAAGACAATGTCTAATTCAGTGGATAGAACACTGGGTTTAAGGCCCTGGGTTCAAATCTTGTCTCTGACACTTTCTCCCTGTGTGGCTCTGGGCAAGTCACTCAAAAGCCACAGGCTTTAGTTTATTTGTATAAAAGAGGGAGTTAGACTAAATATGACTCAGAGGCCCCTTTAAGTTCTAGGTTTGTGATCCTATGAAAAATAATGATGTCAAAATGTTTCTGATAATAGAAAAGTTCTTGAGTGATTAAAAAAATTTTACAGAATGGAAGGCAAATGAAAAGACAAAATTGCGATTTAACACTTTTGAGGTAAAGATTTTGATTTGATTAAAATCGACTAGACCTACTAATTATTTCCTTGTTATGTTTTTAATGTCCTTGGTTAATTCTTTCACTACATTTTCCAAAATTGATCTTCACAGTGAAAATATTGCCTTTCACTAGCAGAAGTGTTCAGTGCAAGTAGGATTACCTACTTCATATACATACATGGAAAAAATGTAAGATCTTCTTGTCTTTATGTAAAAGAAGAGTGAATACTTCTCTTCATACATACATAGATGGAACAGTTATTCTCATACTGTTTTTCTGTCAGAGAAATGCAAGAAGGTGTAATACTTGGCAGCTGTGGATAGGATAATGATTGTAACTTAGTGATTCTCAAGCTATACTGTGATTTAATTTAAAAAAAAAAAAGAAAGAAAGAAACAACTGAGGTAGACCAGACAAAGGCTATTCTCTCTTTCCACAAGGTACTTTAGTATCTTGTAGAAACAAATTGTGAAAAATTTTTGCAGAATACTCATGGGCTTCCAGCGGCAGCATAGAATTTTCTGTTTAAGTTCTTATTTTGGTATCTGATGTCAAACATGATCTTTTTCTTATGGTGTTTTTTTTTAAACTATTTATTCTTTACCCAAAAACCAGTTCTTTGAGGACAATCACTTCTAGAAATTTGGAATATTATTGAGAACTAACAACTTCTAGTAGGGAAAATGCCAGTGAAGATAAGGTTGGCAAAGTTCCTCACATACAAAGGGGGAGTTCCCAAAGTCTGAATGAAGTTTTAAGCTTTAATCATGTACCAAGTGCACAGTTTTAAGCTTTAAATGCTTAAAAACACACTAAGACTTTTGGGACACATCCTCTGAGCTGATGTATTCCGTTAAATATCCACCTAAACTACAGAATCCCAAAGTGATGTCCCAAGGACCCTTGGGATCTTTCATATCTTAGGATAATCTACAGGTTATGAAACTCTTACCAGTAAGGAAATAAATAAGGAAGGGTATGAGACTCTGATATTTAAAGAACAAAGAAAAAAAGAAAAGGGGTCAGCAAATAAATTTTGGAATAAGAAGTAATAAGAAGCATCTTAGAAACATGAGGAACACTCTGTCCAGCTAAGATGATGAAAAACAAACTTTGATGAAAAGTTTAGTCCCATACAAAAATTTAATGAAATGATAACATTCAAGTCAATGCCAAAAGCAATTCTTACTAGAAAAACAACTGGTGGTAAATCATTTTATCTTAAATGCCCACCAGAGGGAGCAAGAAGCATTAACTTCAAAACACTGGATAATGTAGAAACAGGAAAATCATATATAAAAAGATCAGAAAATCACAGGATTGAGAAATGTAGGGTCCTTCAAGAGCATTCACAAAGGAAGAGAGTGAGGCTCATAGAAATAAGTTCACACAAGAAGTAAACATTAGGAATAGGTTTCAAAATTAGGTTGTCTGTTAACAGTATTTATGAGTATTTAAGAGCAGGAAAGATGACAAATCAAACAATAAAGAATTCTCCAAGCAATAGTGGAAAACTTTAGATAAAATTTTTGATAAGGCAGGACGTTTTGACATGCTACTTTTTAACACCAATCATTTACAAGGGCCCCTTGATTACCCTCAAACATGAATTTTTTTCCTCTTGTGGTCCTTTCTTCAAAAGTGATACACATGACCTTGCCTTTGTAAGAGGAGTAAGAACACATATGTTGTTTGCCTAAGATGTAATTGGCTTAGGAGGAACTGTATAATATTTACTTGGCTAACCACAGAATGGAGTTTTCATCAAGGCAGTGAGTATGGTTTTAGTCCTGATTGTAACCACTACTAGACATGGAAATTCAATCAAGTTAGGATCTCTTTCTAGGTCTCAGCTGTCTTATCTTTAAACTGAGGAAGCTGAACAAGAAAATCTCAAGGTTCCTCCAAATTCAACTTAAAAAGAATGTATGATTCTCTTAGTTTTGATAAATAAAATGCTTTATCTTAAGTGTATAAAACATTAAATGAGTTAAAATTCGGTACTTTGAGAAAAACACTAAAAGCTAGAGATAGTAGGACGAATAGTAGAAAAGGGATTTAAAATGATGAAAAATCATTTATTTTGAAGAAAGCTCAGTGACAACAAAAAATTAGCATCTTCAAATAAATTGATATGTATACTGAATATTAAAGCTCCTTAAATAACATAGCTTTCACAGTTACTAAATAAAAGAGAAATAATTTACTTGTCTTATAGGACAGCTGACTGATGAATTTTGGGTTGTGAATGTGGAAAACCACGGGTAATATGAAAACAAACATATAACGCACATGCAGATATCCATTCTTAGCAACTTTAACATTTTTCATGGTATTTCTTAACTTACTTTTTTTGGGGGGGGAGGCAATCGGGGTAACTGACTTGCCCAGGGTCACATAATTAGTAAGAGTCTGAGGCCACATTTGAACTCAAGCCCTCCCACCAACTCCAGGGCTGGTGCTTGATACTTTTTACTTTCAAAGCTAATTAACGTTATTTTTTTTAGAAGTGGCCCAGCAGATAGCAAATAGTTTATTGCTAAATAAATAAGTTCTAGTGAGTAACCTGAGTCACATATTGGTTAAATGGTTTGCCAAGGGTCACAAAGCTTCTAAGTATCAGAGCTAGGATTTGAATTCAACAACAACAACAACAATAATAATAATAATAAAAACAAATAGTTAATATTTACATAGTACTTATATATGCAAAGCCATATAAAATAATAAATAGTATTTTATCTTCACAACAATCCTGGGAGGTAGGTGCTATTACCCCCATTTTAGAGAGGATGAAACTGAGGCAGATAGAGGCTAACCAAGTATGCTGGATCTGAAGTTGGGTCTCCTTGTCCAGTGGGCTGCTCACCGAGTCACTTAGTTGTCTCTTTAATCTAAAGCAAACACTCTATCCGCTATTCCTAAATTCCTTCACACATATATATATATATATACATACATACACATATATATATATATGTGTATGTATATATATACATAATACGTATTATCCATAATGGAAATAATTATATGTATCCCTATAAAAATCTCTCATTTCAAAATTTAGACATAATACATTGTGTTATGCTTGAATTTTGTGTATCATGTTTAAATCTTGCATATTAACAATGCATACAACACAAATGAAATTATTAAAATGGAATACTTATTTTGCTTTTATACACAGCCCTTCCTATATAAACACATTTATCTATTATACATATTAAGCATATTTCATTTCTGTGGGAAGCATGGTTGTGTAGCAGATAGACAGCAAGCCTCGAAGTCTGGTAAGATCCAGGTTCAAACCCCACTTCTACCATACATTAGGTGTGTGGCCCTGGGCAAGTCACTTAATCTCTCAGTGCCCAAGGCAATCCTCACTCTAAGACTACAAATGAAAGAGCAGGAGCTGATACACATTGATACTTTCCTTAGTGGGAGTTGGCTATACTGATGAAATTCCAAGTCTCTGTGGAACCCCCAACCCCAAATTAACCCTGCCCTTGCAATTCCATAATATACTTAATCTATACAAAATATACAAACATAATTCATAAGCATACTTATGAAATATTACAATAAAGTAGTAATACTGATTTCTATTTTTGGTTTATGGAACCCGTCTTATTACTTTATGTCTTTCAAGGTGAAAAAAATCAGTCTAACAGTGTAGCTAAAGTTCATGATTTTTGAAGATATTTAAATATAAACATCCTGAATCCCAGTTTTATACTCATGAACCACATACTTAAAATATTATCCAATATATGACAACATAATAATTAATGCCATCTGCACTTTTGTTGTTACATATCATCCTTATATAAAATATGATGTGCCAAAAAATTTCAGCTCACCGTCTTGCCTTGGAGGCTTTGGGGATTAACTGGCTGTAAAGTCAAGCCTGCTGGCATCGACCTTCGATCAGGTACAAAAACATGCTAGAGAAATAAAGGAACAATATAACCCCTGTGTTGAGTTGTGTATGTGTGAGGTTTTTTTGGGGGGAAGTGGGCATAGAGGGTGTCAAGGTCAGTCACTCAAAATGTTAAGTAGAGCCACACTGTAAAAACATCTTAAATTACTCATAGTGCTGGTGAGAGGAGATAGATTCTAAGCCAACTTTTGCTAATTTAAAACACAGATGCTCAATACAGGCTAATTCTACCACTTTTATTTAGTATAAGGATTATGGTTTGGTGGGATTTTTGGTGCAGACATTTAGTCTGCTGGGAACCAGACAGAAACCACTAATTCATCTCACACAGGCTGCTGAAACACCAGATAGTTAAGTTTTGCTTAGTAGTGCAAAGAACATGAAGATCTATGATATGGTATAAACTTAGAGCAGATTAACCTTATTTAACATGATTTAACCCGTAAGTAAATTAATCAAAGAAAGATTTATAGATAAAAATACAATAAAATGAAATGTGAAAATATTATGAAATAATAAGCTTTACTGTAGTGGAATTCTATTGTAGCTCTTGGGCCTTAAAAGACCAATGGAAAGCAAAAATACCAAAACTCTGACTACTTAAAAAGGTAAATCCGTATGTTGGCAGTAACTTAACAACATGTAGTAGTGAAACCCATGTATTTCAACAATGTGAACAAGACAGTGACCATTTTCACTTGTATCTTTCTATCTGATACCTCTTGTGGTGTTTTTTAATTTTAAGAGGACCTCATCCACAAACTGGAGCATACCCAGGTGATTATGTCTACAACAATATCTTATAAGAACAGCTGCATTAGGGGAGATGTTTAACCTGAAGGAAAGATGACTTAGAGGTTATGAGAATTATGTTCAAATGTATGAAGGGCTGTTATTTTGAAGAGGAAATAGAGTTATTTTGAGACGGAACTCATGGGAAAGAAGATATATGTCCCACTATTTACTGTGGTGGTGTGCCAGCCAAAGAAAAGGTTCAGTGGGAGAGGAGTAGGTAAACCCGGAGAGGGCAACTGTGGAAATCTGCAACTGCATTTATGGCTGACAAAGATTCTCTCCAAGACATTTGGGTGATTCACGTATTATTACTTAGAGAAGAACATGAAACATTCATTCTCCAAAGAGCTTTCTTTGTGATCCTAGAGGATGAAAACTTCTGCCCTGGGTTTTTGATATTGATTGTGAAACTTTAAAAAGAGTAAAATAACTTTTCTCTTAAACTTTTAATGCCTGAACTTTAACAAAAGCCAGAGTACTACATATGCCAACAGCTATATACTTAGTGAATATTTTACCTTAGGGTGATGTGTTCTGTGTCTGCGGTCCATTGTTATATCTCCTCTCTGTATTGGTGAAGAGACTTCTGATCTATAAGTTCGTTGAGGAGAATATCCCTGATAAGCAGCTATTGAACCATGGGAAGGTGATGTGGGAATAGAGTGCATTGCTTGGTCAGAAATATTAATCATAGTTTTAGGGCTGCTTAAAGTGCCATGTCTCGTGAGAGTACTTTGCTTATTGTAGAACTGACGCTGTTGCCATTCATAGAGCTGCCACATTGTGTCGTCTCTCATGGATCTCCGTTTTTCTTCTGTTGGTGGTCCCACTGTCCTGTCATGAGCGGATGGTGTGATGCTGCATATGCTCTCAGGTCTCATTTTGCTATTTCTTGGGAGAGTTCTGTAGCCTTCGGGATAGCGAGGAACAACATGTGTTCTGTGGCTTGGCATATTTCTTGGTAATGTCTGGTAAGATAGCACACTGAAAAAAAAA
>CM053623.1:153579475-153660296 GCA_028646595.1 Phalanger gymnotis
AAGAGGCTTCTCCTGCATATAGGAGCAGCTAGGTGGTGCAGTGGATAGAGTGACCAATTCTGGAGTCTGTAAGACCTGAGTTCAAATCCGGCTTCGGATACTTATTATCTGTGTGACCCAGGGCAAGTCACTTAAACTTTGTTTGCCTCAGTTTCCTACTCTGTAAAATGGGAATATTAATAGCATCCTCCTCTTAGGGTTATTGTGAGGACCAAATGAGATAACTGTAAAGTGTTTTGGCCAGTACCTGGCACATAGTAGGTGTTATGTCAATGTAAACTACTAGTATTGAAATACTATTGCAAAATACGCTGAAGTCATGATAGAAGTTCTGGGGTTCTTCATCTGACTACTGAATTAATCTGACATAAGGCAATAGAGACAACGGGTTAGGGAGATCTAGCCTCACAAAACTGAAACTATAAGGGGTTTCGCTGGACGATTTCCCTTTCTCAATAAAAGCTCACTCACCCTCCTGGCCTTAGTAGTTCTGACGTCTACTTTCCTACATGAGAGAAGTAGCATGTAATTACCAGAATACAAATGCTGCTTTTTGGCAAATCAAAGTGCATGGCATTTCTTACTATACCAGAATGGGAGAGACCATTGGAAATAAACTGAGTCCAGGATTAGCATTTTAAGAACTTTTCCAAGCAGATTTGTGCATGTGTGAGAAGGCATCACGTTTGTCCAGTGACTGTTACTTAGAAAATCTGGATCACTATTGTGTGTTGCTAATCATTGACTGCAGTCCTTTGTGAAAATGTTATGCCCTATGAAACAGCAAAGTAACATAAAATAAAATTACATTTATAAGCATACATAAAAGAAAATATAAAAGGGATAGCTCCTAACTGGCTGGCCTCAAGCACAATTCTGGGACAGATATCTTTTTCAGACTGTTCAATTTGAGACTGGCTAATAATATTAACTATGTGAATTGACAGTTGTGGAACAAAAATGTGTGCAAGATCAAAAGATAATTAAAAGAAATCAGACCCAGAAAAATTATAAAACATCATTCTACAATTGAGGATAAAATGACAGAACACACAGTTCCCAAAGTAGCCCCATAGGATGATGGTCTTTGAAAAAAGATAAATCACTGCTTTGTCCCTACTCATAGGGAGCTCATAAGGAGACACTCCATGTAGAAAGTTCAGCTGCAGTGGAGATGCTAAAAGGTCTTTAAGCCCCAAAGATCCAACAGTGGAGTAGATGGCAAGGCCCAGGGCTCCTTATGAGTGTCCTAGTAGGTTATATGATAGTGCCCAGGGACCTGAAGGGTAGAGCAGCAAGGCAGGTAGTAAAGACTAGAGGGCTATCTTTTCAAAGCTACTTTCTTCAAAGTTACATTAAAATTTTAATCGTATTTGATATTTTACCCATACTATTTATTTTTGGTATAGAGACATCTGAAGTCATAGGTATTATTCCTTATCCTCTTCATCAATACTTAACATACTCTCACCAATTATACCCTCCCCATCCCAGTGATTCTGAACTCAGAAATGTTCAAAACCTGTTCACCACTCTTCACTGCCAATTTCCTTATCACCATCCCCCTTGACTTAACTCCCTAGTGTTCCATTCTAAACCTCCCTACCTTCTATTATGCTTTCCATGATGCTTGTTCACTGATAAAACTTGCTTTCATCTTAAATCTTTTCCTTTCCCACTGTTTTCATCTTTAGGCTTTCACTTGGTCTAGCTCCCTCTTGAGGACACAGCCGCCCTGGCCACCCTTTACAACACTTTCATTCATTCCCCTCTGACTCTCTGGTGGGGAACTTGTGCTACTCCTTCCCACTTATGACACCCACACATTGCCACGATCACTTGAGAATTCTTCTCCTTTTAGTTTCACTCAATCTACACCTATCACTGTAATATCAATTAAGTTGGGTGTCTCTGATTGAGTCTTACTAGGTGCTAAACCCCGGGCCCAAACCCCTAAGCTTATGTGGGCGTGAAGCCCTCAGGGTCCTAAGGGGAGTTGCTACGACTAGAGTCAATAATAGGAACCTGAGGTCTAGTGGCTCAGATGACGTTTGATGATGGCTAAAGAGGGCATAAAAAGAGAGAACAGAGTTATTTGCTTGGGGCTCTCACTCTTGGAGGTGTATTGATGTGGAGACTCTGGGCAGCTGTAGTTAAGAGCCCTTCAGCTTGTAAACCTAGATGTTTGGACTTTGTTAAACCCTGGTAACTATGTACTGAGATTTGAATCAGACAAGGTCTGTCTGTTGATGTTTGTAATTTGTTTGTATTTGCTCTGAAGTTCAGCATGCTGGCTTTTTCCCCTGAACTGAGTGAATGATATTTGTATGTTGGATTGAAATAAGATTGTCAACCCCTTAACGTTGCTTTCCTTAGTAAAGCAGATCAAAGAACCTGTGCTGGCAGCGTCCTTGTTGTTGGGCTTGTGTTGGTCTTTCACCCCCACAGCAGCCGCTAGCCGAATTGCTGCAACAATCACCCAATCAGAATTCCGGTAGCTGTTGTCTACCAGCTTCCAGGACACTCTTCCTTCCTCAGTGCTTGGTATAGTGTTTCTCTCCTCCTCAACTCCTGCCCTTATAATATTCTCTCAAATACCCTTACCTCACGGCCCATCAACGTCCTCATTTGGTATTTGGAAATACCTAAGACCCATTCATCCACCTCAGCTCAGATGCACAGAAATGGTCATGCCCTTGATTCTGCCATCATTCACAAATGCACTACTTCCAAAGCCCTCTCTCTGATCACAAACTGATTTCATTCCACCTTTCCCTCTGTCTTGCAATCCCAAATCCAGTTCTTAGTTATCATTGTGACCTCCAGTTTTTTGACCCTTTAGTTCTTTCCCGGGCTGTCACCTCGGAAATGTAGTCGGCACTAGTTACATTTTCCCCCTTTGCCCATTTTGACACCTCAGAGAACTGGTTCAACTCTACACTGTGCTTTTCTTTTGGGTCTCTTGCCACTGTATACTATTGCTAATTTTGCCCTTCTGAGATTTAGCTTTCAGTTATGCTTACCATCTGCACACCCCAACTCACATACTGCTAAACGATGCTGGAGAGAATCATAAAACTGAGCTGAGTGGGTCGACTACAAATTTTTGTTATCTAATCTCAAGGAGGGACCTCACTGCAAGAAGTAACTCTTTCACATCTCCCTAACTGATCCACTATCCCACTCACTAAGCAGTTTTTCCAACCTTTTCATTCTTCCTCAAACCTCCCCCTCCATTATCCACTTAGCTGTCACAGTGATCTTACCAAAGTGGAGGTCTGACCATGTTGCTTCCCTATTCCATAAACCTCAGCAGTTCCCTATCACCTCCAGGATCAAATATAAAACCTCTGTTTAGCTTCCAAGTCTTTCATAGCCTATATATCCCCCATCCTCAATTATTTTTTCAGTTTTATTATACTACACTCACACAATGTACTCTGTAATCTAGTAATTCTGGCTTCCTTCCTATTCCTCTTACAAAATACTCCATCATCTCCACTCTGGACATTTTCACTAGCTTTCTCCCATGTCCTAAACTCAACTACCTCAGCATCTCCATCTCCTGACTTACTTCAAGTCCCAGCTAAAGTCCTACCTTTGACAAGAAGCCTTTCTCAAACCTCTTGATGTTACTGCCTTTCCTCTGACATTACCATTTTGTTTGTACCTAGTTGTCTGAATGTTGTCTTCCCCATTAGAACAAGCTCTTTGAATCTTCTTTCTTTGCATTCTCAAGGCTCTTAGCATGGTAGCTGGCACACAGTAGTCACTTACTACCTTTATTTTCTTTTTGACAGGGTTATTAAGTTGTTTGATCAAAGGGATGTCTAGGTATTACCCTATATTTTAACAAAATGTTGATAAACTATCTCAAGCTTTTCTTGTTTAAAAGATGGATATGTGGGCTACCTGATGCAACTATTAGATGGATTCAGAAGTGTCTGAATGGTGGACTCAATAATGATTTCATGTCAACTTGTAAGGAGGTTACCAGTATAGGGTCTCAGGGACAGCCCATGTTTGGAATTGTGCAGTTATGCATTTTTATCAATGACCTGGATAAAGGCACAGATGGTATGCTTATTAAATATTCAGGTGACACAAAACTGGGAAGAATATCTAACATGATGGATGATAGTTATTATGCACAAAAGCCTGACAGGACAGAATACTATGCTAAAAAAAATAAGATGAAATGTAATAGATATCAATATGATTTCATATAAGTTGAAAAAGATCATCTTGAAAAGTATAAGATGGGGAGAAACAGGGCTAGAAATAGCTTGTCTATAAAAGATCTGGGTCTTTTCATGGACTCTAAGCCCCAAATGGATCACTAGTGTAATACTGGCAGCCAAGAAAGCTAATGCAGTGTTAAGCTGCATTAAGAGCCAAAGGTCACAGGTTTGTGTGAAAATACTAGGAAGAATAAGAATAACTGCACTTTTCCTTCTTATGGTAACTATAACTTTCAAAAACCAAGGGCAAGGAGAGCAGCCAAACTAGTATAGCCTACTTCCTCCTGCAGTTATCTATGAAGAATGCTGGACAGAGCAGTAGATGGGAAATCAAAGGAGAAATTGCAGTGGATGGTCTATCTAAATGTGGAACATGGGTAGGCTGGGTTCAGACTCAGCTCTCAGAGCTCTGAACTATGTATGCCGACAACATATGGTACTCAGAGTTGATCAAGACTCTGCCCAAACCCCAAACAAAGAGTGAGAAGTCTGTCTCTCCGAGGGGCCAGAAACACAGATTCCGAGCCTTGAGTTCTGAGCTATGCCTGCAATGCAAAGATGCACAGACTGATCTTGGATGAACTCAGCATAGCTCCCAGCGCAGACCTGCGCAGAACAGATACTGAACTTAGTCTTCCTCCTAGGAAAGCAGTTGGAGGGAGGTGAAAGGATAACTGATTCGGGTCCAAAAGAACTCCCAGGTAGGCTACCAATAACAATTCATCTAGATCCTTGGGAAAATAATTAAGCAAAGAAGATGAGGAGCTTGGGCACCAGCAATGCCCAAGACACAAATTCAAAAGGGGAGAATTACAACATAACACCTACAAGCAAAGCCACAAAGAAAAACATGGCTTGCCCATAAGCTCAATTATAAAGAAATAATATATGAGTTAAAATATGGTAATATGAATGAAACGAGAATGGACAAATGAACTGGAAAAGAAATGAGAGCTTGGAATGAGAATTAACAGCATTATGAAAGAGGTGCGAAATCTAACTCAAAGAATCAGAACAGACAAAACAGATTAATGATGCCATGAAATATTAAAACGAAACCAAAAGATGGAAAAAACAATATATCTTACAAAATAATAAGGTATCTCATATAAAAAAAACTAATTTGGAAAATAGATGAAAGAGAGATATTCAAGAAGTCAAATGTTATAGACTTAAAACCAAGAATAACTAATATCCAGCAAATGGACTTTTAATGAAATAGAGGACTTCCAAATATTTTGATGAAAAAACCAGCATTCAATGGAACCTCAGAAAAATCAAATACTAGGAGTGATTTTTGTTACATTTTGATGATCTTAAAAGGAGAAAATTAGGGAGAAAAGGTGACATTAGGGGAAAAAAGAAGGAACGGAAGGAACTTACAATCAGGAAGTATAAATAGAAGTCAAGACAAACGAGGAAAGGATGAGGGAGCACTCACACTGAACTGAAGATAAATGAAGTGAGTAAAACTAGGAAATGAATTTTATTTTATTTTGAATTATATTTTTTCCCAAAAACAATTTTTTATATTCATTTTTTAAAACCTTGAGTTTCAAATTCCTTCTTTTCCTTCCCTCCATTTCTAAAATGGTAAGCAATTTAAAAATAAAACCAAGGGCAATCATTAGCCATAATGGAAAAATTAGGAGCCTTTCCAATAAAATCTGGTATAAAACATGGGTCTGATACCTATAGCAATGTTATTTAGTATAGTTCTGGAAAAGCCAACTATAGGAATAAACAAAAGAAATTGAGAGAATGAATACAGGCAAAGAAGAAACAAAATGATTGCTTTCTGCAGGTGGTTTTCTCAGCCTTCCCTAGAAATTCAATAAAAAATTACTAGAAATAATAATGCAATAAAGTAGTAGGATATGCTAAAAAAAAAAATCAGTCTTTCTGTACATTACCAACAAAGCTCAGCAAAAACAGATATAGAGGAAATAATTGGTCCTAGTTGGACCATGGCAATATAATGAATATTATGGTAGTATCAAAATTAATTTATAAAATCATTGCCATACTAGTCAAACTACCAGGATTACTCTCTGAACTAGAAAAAATGAGAACAAAATAATGAAGGAAGGTGGGTGGCCTATCAGTACCAGATCTCAAATTACATACTATATAGCAGTAATCATCAAAACTATCTGGTTTTGGTTACAAATGAGAAGAGTAGGTCAGAGGGAGAGATCGAGAACGCAAGATACAAAAGCAAATGAACACAGTAGGATAGTGCTCAATAAATCCAAAGAGTCCATACTGCTGAAACACAGACCGTCTAATGAAAGCTGAAAAACAATCTGGCAGAAATTAGGTTTAGTTTAGATCAAGAACTCATACTATATGACCACTATAAGCTCTAAATGAATATATGACCTAGATATAAAAGGTCAAACCCATTAGAGGAAGTGGGAAGTAATTACCTTCCATAGTTATGGAGAAGAGAAGAGATTGTGACCAAAGGATAGAGAGGATTACAAGCAATAATATGGGTAATTTTGATTATATAAAAGTGAAAAGGTTTTGCAGAAAAGCAAGACAATTCAATTTAGAAGGGAAACAGTTAACTGGAGCAAAAAAAAAATCTTTCAAGTAAGTTTCTCTAATATCACTGGGAAGGACTGTGGAAGAATGGGGATACTAATCTCCAATATGTATCATCAATATGCAGTGTTCCTAAGAGTAGTTACTTGGTACAATCATACTGGAAAGTAATTTGAAACTATACCCCAAAAGTCATTAAACTATGCATACCCTTTGACCCAATACCACTCCTAAGTATACACAACATAAAGATAAAAAGAAAGTTAAATTACCCATATGTAAAAAAATATCTGTAGTAGTATTTTCTGTTGTAGCAAAAACTTAGATTCAAAGTGATTGTTTATTAAATGGAAAGTGGCTGAACAAATTATGGCATATTAACATAATGGAATATTGTACTGTATGAAATGAAAAAAGGGAGACAATACAAGAAAAATGATAAAGATTAGGATAAAAGGATGCAGAAGGAACTGAGAAGAACCAGAAGAACTGTTTATATAATGACTACACAGAATTACTTAAATAATTACTGCAACACAACAAAGAAAAAGCGATAGAGAAAATATCTTTTTTTCTGGCCTCAAAAATCTTCATGTCTTGAGGCAATATTGCTGATGCCTTCTCTGTAAAATTTTACAAATACTGTTAAACTATTATTGCCCTGGCTGCCAAATTTCTTCACTTGACAAGTAGGTCAGGTGTTATCTGACCAAAGTATATTTGCTCTTTTGGCTACCTTGTTATAGCAGTTATCTTTGATGAAAAAAGAGCAGACAAGCTTTTGCAAACCTTATTTGATAGCAAACCACACGTTTAGGCTCACAACTGACTAAAAATACAAAGGGTCAACTATGGTTATTCATTTGCCGACTAAAAGAAAGCACTGGCTTCATTAATGCAACATTCTCGTTTGAATGTCTTATCCAAGAAGGTTTTTCTTATCTACATGTTAAAATCACACAAGATTCCATGACGGAGATGTAACATTAGCTTCATGGAAATTTTAAAAAATTATACAACAAAAATAGTATTATTAAAAGAAAAACAATAATAGACCAAGCAAAAGATTTACAGGATGTATAATGGATAGTTTAGATTTGTGAAGTATATAAAAATGAAAAGTAACCATGGTAATTCTCATTCCACCGTTAAATGTTCAAAGCATGTGAAGAAACAATTTTCAAAAAAGGAAACACAAAATTGTTAGATCATTAAAACAATGCTTGATCCCATCATCATCAAAGTGGTACAGATTAAAACTAACCAGAGGCATGGATTCACAACCAAATATATTTTGTATTTACTTTAATGCATGCATGCATGCAACTGCTGCCTAGCCCCAGAAGGCAATGTGGACAGAAAATTTGCTTTGGAATCAGCATTACTTTTAAGAAATACTGGCAGTGTTAACATGAGCTAGTCACTGAAGCTCTCAGTTACCCCATCATTCTTTTAAGTGTAAATTATAGGGCAGAGGCTGATTTCTACTAAAAGAAAGAATTCTATTACCAAGGGTTCTCTGGACCACTGAAATTAGTGAAATCTGATCCAAAACACCACCAACCCCCAAATTAAAGGAAAAATAAAAACAAACCAGAAATTTTCCCCTAGTAGAATGTAACACTCTTTGAGGGTAGGGAATATTTCCTTTTTTTTTTTTGTCTTTGTATTCATAGCGTTCATACAAGTGTCTGGCACACTATAAGATTAACAATGTTTGCTAAATTTACTTCAACGAAGACTGTAAACTTGTGGGACTAGAAGAATGATGATGACCTAGCCAGGAATTGGAAAATTAAGAACGAGGTAGATTTTGTGGGACAAATAATGAGTTTCTTTTGGACTTACTGTGCTTGTGATACCTATGTAGGGGCAGGTAGGCGGTGCAGGATAGAACACTGGGCTTGGAATCAGGAAGACTCATCTTGAGAGTTCAAATTGGGCCTTAGACGGCAGTGTGTGTCAGGGCCTGTGAGAATTGTGTGACCTTGGGCAACTCACTTAACCCTGTTTGTCTCAATTGCTCATCTGTAAAACAAGCGGGAGAAGGAAACAGCAAACTACTCCTGAATCTTTGCAAAGAAAAGCCCCCAAAAGTGTTGAAAATGACTGAAAAACAACTAAAAAATAACAAAATAGTGTATCTAGTTAGAAACGTCCAACAGGCAGTTGGTGAAAAGGGACTGAGAGCTTAAGAAAGAGACATTTTTTTAAGGAAACAATTTGTTAGCCATAAGGGATTCATTCCTAAATCAGCTATTGGTGTATAGTTAGTCAGACCATCAACTTGTTAGATTGGAGAACAAAGCTAATACAAGCTAGAAAAAGTAAACAAGTGAAAAGGGTATGGCATACAAACAACTCCAACTTGACCTATTTAAGTAACTTATTGGTACTGAACTGATTACACCAATTCTGGACTCAAGGGTAACCAATTAATTTCAGCTGCCATAACAAGGTAGCCAAAAGAGCAGTTAATACCTGACCTACTTGCCCAGTGAAGAAATTTGGCAGCCAGGGCAATAATGGCTTAACAGGATTTGTAAAATTTTACAGAGAAAGATGGTGGAAGGTCATCAACAATATTGCCTCAAGACAAAAAGAAGCAGTCATTAAAGGGAAAACCAAGGTTAAAGATATTTAGAAAATAATACATTATGACTAATTTGATCCATATCATTACCAAGATGGTTCAACATAAGGAGAACAATAAACATAGTCATATGAACAACAAAAACAACAAATTTCAATATAAAAAAAACCCCAACAAAATACAGTACTTATTTATGTTAAAAATCCTAAAAAGAACAGAGCATAGAAGGGCCCTTCTTTAATATGAATCAAAAGCATATATTTAAAAAAAGTTAGTACCAATACTAGAAATGTTCCCTGCACAAATAAAGATAAAGCAAAGATCTCTCCACACCCTATTATTTGAAATAGTTCTAGAAGTGCTAGCTACAACAATAATACAAGAAAATAATATTAGTGGTATCACCAGTAGCAAAAAAGGAGACAGAAAAATCTCTATATTTGGATGGCATGATGGTGTACTAGTCCGAGAACCCCAGGGAATCAGCAGAGAAACTAGTTAGGATAATAGTAACAATATAGCAATTCATAAAACAAATTCATATAAATTATTTCCATTTCTGTGTATTTCTCACAAAACTCAGGAAGAGTCATTAGAAATTTCTTTAAATAAAACCACAAAACATATAAAATATCTGGGAATTACTTTACCAACACGAGATTTCTACAGATACAACAATTATATGATTAGAGCTATTACCTTTCATGGTTAGGCCATGCTAATATAAAAAAATGACAATGCTACCTATGCTAGTGATATATTAAATCACTAAAGGGTTATTTTTTAAATACACAAAAAACAAACAAAATTCATTTGGAAGAACACCAAATTCACCAAGGAAATAAGAAAACGCACAAAAAAAGGGGAAATGTAGCATTACTAGATCTTAAACTACATCATAGAGCAGCAGTCATGAAAACTATTTAGCACTGACTAGAAACGATATAGTATATCAACAGAAAAGACCAGGTAAGTGGGAAACTAGGGTCACTGAAAAAAATAGCCCAGTGTTTAATAAACCCCAGAACATAAATTATAGGGAGAGATTCCCTTTTTGCCAAGAACTGGTAGAAAAACTGGAAAATACTTTGGCAGAAACTAGGTTTAGTATCAGTAACATATACCATGTACTACAATATGCTACAAATGATAGGCAAACTTTATATTTAAAAAAAGAAGAAAAAGAGCAAGGAGACGAGAATAAGATAATTTCACAGCTATGGCTAGGAAAAAACTCCTAACCAAATAAGAAATCATAAAAAAAATTTGATTATGAAAAATTTTGAAGTTTTAACACGAATTAATGAATTAGAAATAAAATAAACAGTGGGAAAATATTTAGATAAAATATCTCCTATTAAAAAAATCTGATATGCAGAGAATTGACAAAAATGCATACAATACCAAGGGCCACTCTCAAACAGACAAATGGTCAAAGGACATGAATGAAATGCTTTCAAAACAAGAACTGCACAGTACAAATAACCACATGAAAACATGTATCAAATCACTAAAAATAAGAAAAAATACAAATTAAAACAAATTTGTGGTTTCTCCTCACACTCAGTAAATTGGGAAAGATGACAAAATATATAAATATTGAATATTGAAAGATGAGCATGCTGAAAGACATATTGCTGAATGGTGAAAGACAGACTGCTGGTAGAACTGTGAATCAGTCCACCCCAAACTGGAAAGCAACTTGGTAG
This sequence comes from Phalanger gymnotis, assembly GCA_028646595.1. Classification (NCBI taxonomy): domain Eukaryota; kingdom Metazoa; phylum Chordata; class Mammalia; order Diprotodontia; family Phalangeridae; genus Phalanger; species Phalanger gymnotis. The sequence continues at coordinate 153,590,569 of CM053623.1, forward strand.
TATGTTACAAAAAGAAAGCCCAGGGAGACACACAACTAAGTAAAGTCACTCTAAGCATATTTAGGGATGGAAAGGGAAAGAAGAAAAAATATAGCTACCTCCCCCCGCCCAAAAAAGGTCAATCTCTCCAAAGATTATTATAACAAACTCTTCATATCACCAAAGACAGTTAAACCAGAACTTTTGGTTTCAAACATGATAGTACTGGGTATAATTCTAGAGAAACTGGAAAGGGTATTGAGTAAAACAAAGATGGGAAAAACAACTGGACTAAACCAAATACATAAAGAGGAGGTTTGTGCTCAATCAATAAGCAATTATTATTAAGCACCTATTTTGTGTGGGGCACTGTGTTAGATGCTGGGGATAAAAAGACAAAACGAATTCTTTCTGGCCTTAAAGAGTGTATATTCTTCTGGATAAAAAAAAGCATGTACACAAATAAGTAAATGCAAACTATTGGGGGGATGGGCAGATTAGCCAAAAGGGTATAAGAGATCATGTAGGTTGACACTTGAAATGGATTTTTTTTGGGGGCGGGGGGGAAGGCAAGGTAATTGGGGTTAAGTGACTTGCCCAAGGTCACATGGTTAGTAAGTGTTAAGTGTCTGAGGCCACATTTGAACTCAGGTCCTCTTGTCTCTAGGGCCAGTGTTCTACTCACTGCGCCACCTCGCTGCCCTAGGTTGGCACTTGAGATAAGCTTTGAAGGAAGCTAGGGGGCAAACCAATTTGGAGAGTCCTGAGGTTAATGGCACCTCCTGAATGTGCCCCTTTTCTCAGGTCCTCACCACTAGTCATCTGGGCTATTTCAATAGCATCCCAATTGGTTTTCCTACTTCCTTTCTCTGTCTTGTCCAATTTATACTCCACAAAGGTGTACAAATAATCTTCCTAAAATGAAGGTCTGTTCACGTTATTGCATTGAGCAGTGACTTCCTATCCTGGGTAGGATAAAATACAAACTGCTCAGACTTAGCATTTAAAGTCTCTCACAATCCATACAATTCTTTTGTGGGTATAGTGAGTAAAATGTGAGAGAATGCTGGATTTGGAGACAGTAAAGATCTGAGCTGAAATCCTGCCTCAGACCTGTACCTGCTGTGTCACTAGGAAATTCATTTAACTGCTCTGTGACTGATTTTCTTATTGGTAAAATGAAGGGATTGGATGACACTTCTAAGATTCCTTCCAGTTTTGAATCTATAGGCCAATTCAATAATCATTTATTAAGCACCTATACAAAGTAACAAGCATAATACACAGATAAATGAATACAACGTATGCACAAAACAGATACAAAGGAATATTGGTGGGAGAGAAGAAAGCACTAATGACTGAAGGGGGATCAAAAAGGTTTTATATAGAAGGTGGCATCTGAGCTGATCCTGGAGGTGACGCAGAGATTCCAAGAGCCAGAGGGCAAAGAGGAAGAGTTTTCCAGTAATGGGGACCAGCTTATGCAGCAAAGGCACATAGGTGGGAGACAGAATGTTGTGTGCAGGCCAGTCTGCCTGGCAGCTAGAGTGAATGAGAGGGAGTAATGTGAAATGAGTAGGGTAAACAGGAGTTAGCAAGATTGTGAAGGGTTTTAAAATTCCAAACAGGAGTTTGCATAGAAGCAAGAAGTCACCGTGCTACTTGAGCCAGGGAGTGATACAACCGACCAGGCTCGTGCTTTCAGAATATCAGTTTGGCAGTTGTGTGAAAAATGGCTTGGTTTTATGGTTCTAGACTGGTGCACCTAGGTGGGGCAGTGCATAGAGTGCTGAGCCTGGGGTCAGAAGACTCATCTTCTTGAGTTCAAATCTGGCCTCGTACATGTACTAGCTCTGTCACTCTGGACGAGGCACTTAACCCTGTCTGCCTTAGTTTCTTTGTCTGTAAAATGGGGTAGTGAAGGAAACGGCAAACCACTTCAGTATCTTTGCTGAGAAAACCCTAAATGGGGTCACAAAGAGTCGGACACAGCTGAAGACTACTGAACAAGTCTCTGTCTTTCTTTACCAGTTAGGCTGTGATAATTGTCTTGCTGCAAGGATATAAAGGCCAGAACTAGAGAAGTTACCACAAGAAGTGGATAGAAGGGAACTGATGCCTAAGACAAAGGTGAGGAGGAAGATGACATCATGTGCTGAAAACAGCAGTTAGTTTGCCTAAAATGTTAAGTGTGTGAGAGTAAGTAATGTATAATAAGTCCAGAAAGGTAGGCAGGTGCTAGATTATAAAGGGTTTAAAATAAGAAATAGATAAGCTTGTATTTTATCTTGCAGCGGCGAACCACCAAAATGTCTTTAAAAGGACAGTGAACTGCTCAGACCTGTGATTTAGAAATACAGCTGTGTGGAGAATATACAACAGAAAATAGATCATGAGGTGGTAAGAACTTGGATTGGCATAGTTGTATATACAATTTCAAGCATTTATAGATTTTAGCAGAGAATCTCATCACAATAAAAGCTGATTGAACAGAGGCTTCATAAAAACATAATGGTAGGAATCTTACCCCCTGGTCTCCTCCTCATGACCTTTCCCCTTCTGGATCTTAATCCACTGCTCCAGCTGCAACATTGAATTGGTTCTCTGTATAACTCGATCAGACTCAATATGAACCGGCACAGTGTTAGGATGACTTCCACTTCTAAGGTCTGCGAGGCTAACATTGATTGCTTTCGTTTCTGAACCATTGGTTTGTGCTGGCCTGTAGCGTCCAGGCTGATTTGTGTTGGTCGTTAAACTCTCATACTCTGAAGGTAAAGAATTCAGTTTTACACTGTTAATTTTTGTTAAAGGTCTATCTTGACCGTCCTTCTGAAATCCATATTTTTCAGCTTCTAAGGCCCGTTTTTCTTCATTTTTTCTTACTTCTTTCTTTTTTTGGTTGCTCTGTGTCTCTGGCTTAATTAGCACCCTGTGGTTGGAAATATTATTGACTTCTCTAGTTGGTGCCTTTTCAGATGTCATCTTATCCACCCTAAAACCAAAAAAAAATCATAGATGATTCAGTCAAAACAGATATAATAATAACCAGTATTATTTTTGATGTGAGATTCAAATGAGATAATTTATATGAAGCACTTAACAAAAACCTTAAGTGGTATGTAAATATAAACTATCATCATTATTTTTTTCCTGAGATACACTCTGGGAAACAGAGAAAGTCAATTTACTAATATACCAGATTGACAGATATAGGGTTATAAATGTTGGTGGTGGGGAGTGTCCATGGGAAAGGAGAATCACAGCAGGTAACAAATTTGCATAAATTCAGTGATAGTGATATTAAAACGTAAGCATAATGTATTGGGATATTGGTGAAAAACATATGAATGCTTTTTATTACAATAGGACTAGTAAGACTCTTGGAGTGTAATATCCAATTTTTGGCATATATAGAGAACTTGAATGAGAAATGCACAGAAGCAACAAAAACGGTTAAAAAAAAAAGTTGGACTGATTCTAGTGAGAAAAGATGAAACAAAATTATGGGATAGTTTACAGAATTTTTAATTTCCAAAGAAGATAAAACAAAAGAAATGACATTAATGTGGCAAAAGGGTTTTGTGTTTATTTGGCAGTTTCTGGAAGAGTAACATTCTAAAAAATGGTTCAGTTTACTAATGGAGATTGTGCAAGCCTCTCCCCTCACTCTACCCCCACTGCCCATTACAGAATAATCATTTAGTGCTGTCTCATGTTTTTCTTTAAATTACTCAGGTAACTTATATTCCATATTTTTCCTTCAATTCATATTCTTGAAAATTACTTAGAATTATTAATTATTTATAATTATTACTTAAAAGCCTTTGGTTTTTAGACTGAAAACTTTGATCATGCTGATATCTACTTTATGCCAAAGTTTTCTTCTTTTAGAAGATGCCAAATATAGCAGTTTACTGCCTAAGCCACAGATTTCTTCTATTAGATACTAAGTATATCCTTTACTTTAAATTTAAGTGTTCAATTTATGCCACATGGCTTTTCAAATTCCAATATGCTTAGTGGGAAAAGAGTTTAGGCTTCTTTAATGTCAGGGTATTTATATAGTGCTGTGGCAGAAGATAGTAATTTTATAAACAAATTAGAAGTGTAATGTTACTAAAACTCAGGGTAGCATTTATACTGGCAAACGAGCTAACTTTTTTTTTTTTAAATATTATTTTCTTAAGTGGTTATACTTCTTTAAAATTATAGTTAAAAGTCAGACATCTTGTATCTGTCTTCCAGTCTACTTGAATATTTAAACATCTGATCTATTTCCATGTACTATGTAATATTATGAATCTTTATTACGTAAGTAATACAAAAATCACAATAGTCACATATACCAACTTATCTTTAAAAACTGAGTGAAACAGACACTAAAACAAAAAATAATATTAAAATGTAGGCTCTATTTAAAGTTGAACTTAAGTCATTATCACAGCAACCAAAGGAAGGACAGGTTGTATAATGCTGGATAAGGATGAAAATTAACTAGAATTAGAAATTATTTACACAGGAAAACTTGACTACTCTTGGGCTAAGAATTATTTCAAATAAAAAACTATTATGCTCTAACTGGTGTCCTTGTTTCCATTTATTTTTCTCTCTAAGGTGATCAGATTTATTTCCTTAATCCTTAGGCCAAACCATATTATCCCCCTGATAAAAAACCTTCAGAGGCTTCCCACTGCTTATAAGGTAAAATGAAAACTTTTCAGTCTGGCAAATAAGGCTGTCCACAATGTAATTATACGATGCCTTTTGATCTTGATTTAATTCTGTTCCCCTTCTTGCCCTATAGGTGCTAACCAAACTGGATTCTTAGCTATTTCTTGACTTCATAATTTCGGCCTTTCCCATCTTCAGATGATGAACATCATGCCTGCCATATATATTCTTCCATGTCCTCCCTGTTGAACTCCTCTTCCTTCATGGTCCAGATTAATTATGTGCCACTTCTTTCACGAACATTCTCTCATCTTCCCAGCTTAATATACTATCTCCCCTTCCTTAGACATGTCTTAATCTGTGTACAACACCTCTTTGCCCTTATCACCATCTATATTTATCTCTCTTAACTACCACCTCCAACGCTGTAATATAGACTTAAAGATAGGAAGGTTGTTTTTTACCTTTGTATCACTAGCATCTAGCCTAATGCTTTCTACGAGTAGTAGAAAATTAATAAATGCTGGCTAAATTACTTTATACTTAACACATTTGTTATATAAAGCAATATTCAATAAATGTTTATTTGTTGCTAATCAATGAATATTTACATATATTACGGGTTTCCTTAAAATTATTTCTTGGCTGAAACAATAAAATTTTTATATAGAATTTCATTTAACTTACAGAGTTTAAGAAACAGATTTTCCTTCTAGTTCTCAATTGTATACTAATGTCAATTATAATTTCAAGTTTTAAAAAAAAATCAGAGGAAGTACTTTTTTAATAGTTTGGTATTCTTTTGTATATTTATGTAGTAGCTTATGAAACATATAATGAAAGGAACGAAATCAAAATATGAGGAAATAATCATTAAAAATTGGATCATAAAAATACTTGATATTAAAACCATCAGCAAAAATTAAGTAAGGTAATTTACCTTACATATAATTAAATTAAATTCAGTAAAATCAATTGCGTTTTTGGGATTAAAGATTAAAAGAAATTATCTTGATGGAAAACATCTGTGTAGAATTTTATTGGTAACAACTAAAAATTTACTTACCTGAAATTAAAGGTAATTCTGTAAGAAGAAAAAAACATTGAAGTTTGAACATTAGGAATCTGGACTCATCTCTGATATTCTGACAGGTGAAAATGAGTGAATAGGAAAGATGGGAGAAGAAATCAGGAGGAGTTTTCATGGATTTTAAGCTGGCACTAAGAATTCAGAAAACCTACTAATCTTCAACTATGGATATAGATTTCCTATGATAACGATAAAACTAGCAAGCACTTCCACACAGACACACATGCACACAGAAGCAAAAACAATTATAGGGACATGTATTGAAATGAATGGAAGACGCATGATTGAGAATCTCTGCTATTTCTCCTGTGTGCTTTTACCTTTTGACGGGTTCTGTCTGTACAAGTGCAGCATCTAGCATGGCTTTCATCCACAACTCCATTTCCTTCCCTGTATCAGTGCAGAAATAATAGGTCCGCATGTTTGGATGGGCGGCCTAATTGGAGATGACATGGCCATTTAAAATTAAAAACATGAGGATCTGATAAAAGAAAAAGGGGGGAACAAGTTAAAAGTTGCTCTTCATTTAGTTTCCTTTTATTATTTTTTTTAATTTAAAATGTCTTTTACAACAGAAAGTTTTATTTCAGGGGGAAGTTAATTTCAGTTACTTCTAAGATAATACATCTACTTCCATTATTTCCCACCTTGTTTCTCTGATATTTTCAATATAAAATTAAGCTGATAGATTAAAAGGGAACAAAGTAAATGGGTTCTAATCTGAGTCCAGCCTTAGAAATTTTTACTGCTAGTTGAAGACCTCACTTCTATTTACCAAAGGATAATGACTCAACCTAGAATATCCAGCAATCAGTGGCAAAGTAAATTGAGGTTCACGTTTCCTAACATTCTTCACTTTCTTAAGCAACTTCCCTCATTCATGAACAGTTCTGCTTAGAACAAGCTGTTTTAAATCAGAGGGTTTTATTTCAAGGGGTCTGTGAACTTGATTGGAAAAAAATGCATCTTTATTTTCACTAACTTCTAACTGAAATGTACTATTTCCTTCAATTAGAAACGTAGGCAACAAACGTAGGTCCACAGGCTTTGCCAGATCTCTAAAGGTGTACGTGATACAAAAAGATTAAGATCTAAGTGAAGCAATGGGGAGAAATATACATTATGCATACATACATATGCATGTATGATTTGCTTCCTTTTCAAGGCTTAAGATTTAGTGAAGGGAAGATTTATCAGCTAATTGGATTCTTTTATAACTTTAGAAAGTCAAACTAAAAAATTAAAAAAAAACCAAACAAACAACTTAGTCTGGGGACCTAGCTTATTTTATTTATTTCCTAGAGTAAGCAGATTAACTGGTAAAGCTCTTCATTTTGGGTTCAATGAAACAGCTGTGAATGAAACTAGCAACTACATAATCTTAATGCATGTAAAATCTGAATGAAATTTTTGAGAAATAAAGTAAATCAACATAGGTCCATGATACCAAGATTGAATTTCGACTTACCATTTTGAAATGCAGCAGTGTGTTGGTCAAAGGCTTCTGAGACAGCTAAGAGCAGCTCATAATTCCAAATAAGCAAATAATACATTGGAGAGAATTTGAAGCATAAATTATTGTTCTTATCATGTAGATACAAAATATACAAAAAACTTTAATAAATATTAAAACCACTAAGATGAAAATCTTTTTACTATTATTTCGGAATTTTAATGTTGTGCCAAGTATACACTTAATAATAATGATTTCTGAATTTAGAATGAACAAAAAGTTAATCTTTTAAATGAACATAACTCAACATTAAGATGTTAGCATTTTGGAAATCTTAAGTTATCCTTTTGAAAACTGAATTTTCCTATAATAATGTAATTAAATACTATAAAGTATCCAGCAGTTAATATACATCTTTGTAGTAATTAAGTTTTCTAAAATAAACAAAAAAAATATATCACAAGAGCTTATTCTTCTAATATAAATGCAATGTACAATATACTCCTTACCTTAAAAGCATGTTTGCGATTAATGTGGTCTTCAGAGGTAAGCATAGCTATTTGAAAACTAGGTAAGAGAATGCTTCCCAGTATGCCTTCTTCTTTTTCATCTAAAATATATTTAATCAATATTAAGAATGTTTCCCCATAGCAATGATCTTCTCAAAATGGTTTAACAAATTAAAAAAAAAGATATCTGTACATAAATTGTACTATGTTAATTGTATTTGTAGAGATGTCTTCCTTTTTCTAACAGTTTAAAAGCTTAATGGAAGCTCTAAGATATGGGGGGGGGGGAGGTGTCCCCTGTGTGCTTTACTGGAAACAGTACTGGATTTAAGAGTAAGAGCACTTGAGTTTGAGTCCTAATTTTGTTATGTGACACTGAACAAGTCACTTACTCTCTGGGCCTCAGTTCCTTCATCTGTAAAACAAAAAGGCTAGGTTAGGTAATTGAATCTCCAATACTCCCTTTCTATCTCTAAATCTATCAAACTACTATTAATTTAGGCAAGGAACCTGCCTCATTAATATTTGCAATAGCTTCCAAATTGGTCTCTCAGCCTCAAGTCTCTCTCCACTCCAATTTAAAGACTTTTTTTTTTCCAATGAGGATCCTGATTGTGGCTCCATAATATTTGAATGCTCATAGCACCTTTTGTCTGACCTGAAAAATATGAATTTGTGCTATAAAGATATTTGTGAGATTCTTCATGTTGGAGTTTCTTTTGGGAAATGATTAGTGGATTCTATTTTCACACTGTCCTATGGTTCTAAGGAATGTGGGCAATTTCCATTTGGGATTTCTTGAAAGACAGAATCTGGTATTTGTGGAGAGGAGTAGTAGTTTTCAGGCAGTTTAATGATTCTTAGATTATCTCTCTTTGACCTGTTTTCCAGGTCAGTTGTTTTGACAGGTGATATTTTATATTTTCTTCTGGGTTTTCAGTCTTTCAATTTTGTTCTAGTATTTCTTATTGTCTTGTGGAGTTGCTGAATTCAGTTTGGTCCAAGCTAATTTTGAGAGGGTCTGTTACTTGACTGAGGTTTTGTACCTCCTGAACTAAGCTGTTTATTTTCCTTCCCAAAGGTTTTCTCTAGGGATTAAGAAAGGATTCTTAAGCTTTTTTTTTTTTTTTTTTGATGAAATGGACCCCTTCTCTCCTTTGGCAGCCAGGTGAATGTTTTTAAAAGCACATAACAAAAATATATAAGGTTACAAAAGAAATTGGCCACCAAAATATATTTTTTTAAAAGTTCAAGGATCCCCAGATTAAGAACTCTTGCTTTTGAGTTCTAATTTCGTTCATATGACAACTTTTAAATTCTTGCTTTGTTTCTTCCAGAAATCCTATTAGAATTAGTGGCACGTCTGCAAATTTCTTTGGGACTTTGCTTATAGATAAGACGTGCATTAACTGTCTTCTGGGTTTTGGTCTGGGGTATCTGTGGCTCCTTATACTAATATTTACTTATCATTCGTGTTTTCCCAGCATTATTTCTTGATTTGGGACTTTGCTGGTCAGCCAATAAACATTTATTAAATGTCTCCTACATTATTTGTGCTATGTATGCTAAGTGCTAAATTACAAAGAAAGGTAATAGACAGTCCCTGCTCTCAAGAAGCTCACAGTGTGATGGGTTAGACAAGATGAACACTGTACAAACAAGCGATAGAAAGGATAATCCGAAGATAATAAACAAAGGGAAGGCTAGAATTAAAAGGGATAAGAAAAGGCTGCTTGTCTAAGCTCTGAGGATTTCTACAAGAAATTGTAGGGTTCTATCGGGTCCTGAATTGTATTGTCTGGGATCCTTCCACCACTTAGCACAATTTCTGGCACACAGTAGGTGCTTAATAAATGTCTACTAATTATCGATGGATCGCTTCCTCCTGATATTGAGTCTATTTTTCAAGGACCCTCAGGGTAGCTTAGACCAGTAAGCTGCACCGGCAATGTTCTGATTCAGAGCACGGCTAGATATTGCCACCGTACGCTGAGTCACTAGGGCTTCAGACCCTTGTCCTGAGTCAGACTGACAAGCTACAAATTTTGGGTATTTGTAATCTAATTCTCTGCTCTAGGTACACCGTTGCAGAATACAGATTTCTCTAGTTTTCTCTTGGTCCACATGCTGGAAGGCTTCCATGTGCCATGCCTGCAGGCTAGGTTTTTCTGGTTGACTTCTTCCTTGGTTTCCACAGGTTTCTGGCTATCTCCACAGAGATATGGGCAGGAGAAATGCACTTACTATAGTTTTTCCTTGAAGGTCCTGAGCTCTGGTGCTCTTTTTAAAAATCACTACTACAGTAATAAGAGAGTTGGGATGTTATGTTCTCTCACTCTACCCTCCTAAGTATGTCCCCAGAGTGATTTTCCTAAAGCTCAAGTAACACCCTACTCAATAAACTTGATATTTTCCCCTCTGCCCACACTATTTCCCAGCAAAACTGGCCTCCTTATCGTTCTTCACTTCCCATCTCTAGACAATCTCAGAGCCACACAGTCATTCGGCGTCTCATCTTTGCCTAGCTGTCCCCCGTGCCAGGAATGTACTTCCTTCTCTCCCTCAGAATCCCTAGTTTCCTTCAAGGCAAAGCTCAAATGCCACCCTCCACATGCAACTTTTCCTGATCCATCACCTTATATGCATTCAGCGCATGCCTAGATATACACATGTTGCCTCCTGCGGTTAGATAGGGACTATTTTATTTTACTCTTTGAATTCCCAGTGCCTGTAGCACCGTACTTAGCACATAATAAGATCTTAATAAAAGCTTGATTGATTGATTGAATTTACCACAGTACCCAAACACATTGCCTTCAACATAATGAGCATATTAAATGCTCAATAAACGTTCAATATAAATGAAAATATGGGCCCGGTCCCACATAACCCTGTCTCAAAACAACATAACATTGTTTTGTAATTACACCATTAAAACATTATAATGAGAGTCAGCCTCGGAGTCACAAAGTTGTTTAACCTGTCAGTGCTTCAGGCAGCTCTTTAAGACTCTTAAGTTGCAGAAAAGGTGCCAAATTGTACTGATAGAGAGTTTCCTCAGCTGGAACCAAAAAAATTAAATGTCTGGTTAAAAAAAAAAATCAAAGCATTATACTAATGCCAAACTAATGTCACACAGAACTCCTAACACCTTTCTGGATGGTAGCTGGCTTTCCTCCCGCCTGTCTGTCCTCTGAATAATGGAGAACTTCAAATTTCCACCGAGTAGGGAGGAGTGACACTGCTGCTGATGATTGAAAGAAATCATCTGGGCATGAGGAAGGAACTCTCTGGTGGCCAGAAGATGCAAAGCTATGACCTTTGAAAGTAAACCAGAGGTTCAAATTCATGGGTATGACAAAGACCAAAGGATCAGGCTGAAGTCAGGGAACTCAGCAGAGAATTGGGGATAATATTCTACAAAGGTATATGATACAGAGGAGCAAAACGATAACTTCCTTGTCCCAAATGCTGTTCTTTTAAGGGGACCCTCACGCCCTCTCCTTACTTAGCTGCATGATTGCCAGGGGCTTCTAGGTGCTTCACCGCTCCCTCCAGGTTCCACTGTTCTGACAATAATCCCCACCCAACCAAGCCAAGCCCAACGTCCCCCTGCTCCCAAAGAAACCCCCACACCCAAAGCCAACAAGAATCCAAAACAAAAAAGCAGTTGTCAGATATGCCAGGGGGAAGTACCCTCACACTTTTCCCCATCCTAGAGAAATGCTGTTTAGATTAACACCAAGAACGAACTAATGATTTAAATGGCATATGTTTGTAATTCTGGATTTAAGTGCTAGGAGAGTAAACACAAAATCCAAGTGTATTCATGTTAAGTAGGGGTAGAATATAGCTCATAATTAAGATGTTTTAACATTTTTCTGCATCTCGGAAACTTAGGAAAACAGGGTATTAAAATGCTGAACTCACTGCAACATTCAGGATATATATATGTATACACACACACACATATACATATATATTTATGAATACATTTTCAACAATGATATTCTATTATTCTTTCCTACATTATGATGGATTCCTATTTTAAGTCTCACTATGAAACAATGCTGTCTCAGGAAACAAGGAGCAAGATTCTAAGGCAAACAGAAAGTAATCATGAACATGGAAAAAACTGATTAACTTTGGTATTATTTGGGACCTACCCGTATCTGCTGTTAAGAAGTACAAAGATGTTGGTTAAATTTAAGTTTTTCAGTACAGCCATGTCCAGAAATGCAAATGTGAATATTATGTTAAGGAATGTGACATAGAAAACTACCAAGGGCTTGTCTAAATTTTATTTACTTTCTATAGTTCTGGTGACTAAAATTTCCAAAGAATATGGGAAGAAAAGCTAAAAGTCAATGAAAACTAGTTTCTCTATCTTAGTTCACACACACAAAAAAAGTAGTGACAAAACATCTTCCAATGTGCTCTATGTAAAGTTCACAAGTGTAGGTTTGGTAGAAGTATACAGTTTTCTGAACAGCACTGAAACGCAGCTGAACACCTAACAGATTGTTATTAAGAGTCTAGACCAGGAATTGAAATGATGGAACACTTCTCTTCTCTCTGTAGGAGATCAGGGGATTAAGTGTATGGAGTGTTGAGTGGGATGTATAACATGCTTACTTGTGTAGATTGGTTTGGCTTAACCTTTTAGTTGTAAAAAGGAAGGGCTCAAAAGGTGGGGGGAAGCAGGAGGGGGATGTGATAGGAAAAGCCATATCATTAAAAACAAAATTTTTTGAAGCAAAATTTTCAAATTAAGTACAATATTTTTATGTAACCAGTAATAAGAATAAAAATAGCTAGAATTTATATAGGACTTCAAGGTCTGTAATTGGGGCAACTACAGAGTGCTGGGCTCTGTCAAGATGACTTACCTTCCTGAGTTCAAATCTGGCCTAAGACTTCAGTCCTAGCTGTGTGACCCTGGGCAAAGCATTTAACCCCGTCTGCCTCAGTTTCCTCATCTGTAAAATAAGCTGGAGAAGGAAATGGCAAACCCCTCCAGTATCTTTGCCAAGAAGACTTCAAATTGGTAACGAAGAGCTGGACGTGACTGAAAAATGACTGAACATGAACAACTCAGGATTTGTAAACCGCTTTGTGTGTGTTAACAGCAACAACAATGCTGCTAGCTAACATTTACACAGTGCTTACTATGTGCTAGGCACTTTACAATTACTATCTCATTTGAGCCCCACATCAATCCTAGGAGGCAGGTGCCATAATCATCTCCATCCCACAGATGAAGAAACTGAGGAACTTGCCCGGGGTCACACACCTAGGAACATGTGATCATTTTATCCTCCCAACAATTTTAGCTGCAGGACCTATATCAAGCAGTAATGGCTCAAAGCATGCAGCATCAAACAATCTGACTTCATCTAAATTTTTTTTAAGTGAACTTAATTATTATAGTTCCTCCTGTTGTCATCTTTATTTTTAAATCACACTAACATAAACTTCTCCTAAGTTAGCAAAAGTGCTCTTAAGAAACAGAGGGTTAGGTGGCACAGTGAGTAAAGCATCGGCCCTGGAGTCAGGAGGACCTGAGTTCGAATCTGGCCTCAGACACTTGACACATTTACTAGCTGTGCGACCTTGGGCAAATCACTTAACCCCAATTGCCCTACCTTTCCCCCTCCAAAAACCAAAAATTAAAAATAATAATAATAAAAAAAGAAACAGAAAAATAGAATTCGCAGATTCTTTGTTATTGTTGAAGGAAATAGAATTAGGCAAAATTTTTAAATTTTTTCTTGTTTTATTTTAAAGGACTAAAAATCATAGTCAAAACAGTACATGTCCTTATCCTTATCACGTTTTATGTTTTAAATTAGAATTTAAATCAGAATTTGGATTAGAAAAATTTATCAAGTAATCAGGACAGGGAGCTACAAATTATAATATTATGCATTTTCAATCAGTGTTAACCCTATACAAGAGTAAAACAAGAAAAACTGGAATGAGCCAACATCTCTATGAGAAACTGCTCTCTCAGATATCCAGGTAATTCAGACTTAGCAATCGTTTTGTATAACTTGTAGAAGAATGCATTATAAATGATTATAATTTTATGATAAATATGAATTACAAGGTATATTATGTAAATACAAAATAAGAATTAAAATTTTATGATAAATACAAATCATAAGGTGGAAGGGTGAATGCTTCTTTTAAGGCTGTTCACTGAAATTTGCTATAGAGTTTTCAAAACAGAAGGCTTAACTTTATCTCATTGCATATTGACTTTGCTACAAAACAACTGCCACTGTCTAAAATTGATAACCAGGTCTAAAAGTCTATCATGCTTTGCATTATCTCTCTAAAAATAATGAATAATGAATTATGTATTGGTACTTTAATGTCTTCAAGAAGGACTCCTGATTTTAAAAACAGCCTTCAAGTGGAGAACAGAGAGGTTATATTTATGACAGTTTTAGGATTACAGGCTCATAGATCTAGAGCTAACAGAGACCTTAAAAGTGCTCTAAAATTCAAACCTCTTAGAGTAAACAAGGAAATCAAAGCCAATAGAGTTTAACTGACACGTTCAGGGTCAGAGAGGTATTAAGAATTATTGAACTCAACTCTGAATCCAGAACCAATGAATGTTTTTTCCATTGTGACACTGCCTCCATTTTGTATTACAAATGAGAGGAATTTTCATTTTCTTTTGAAGAGTATTGGTAGTTTAATCCTTAGGCACTCTTTTGTATACCTTGAGGTTTTATATTTATGTACTTCATAGCACTCACTTTAGTTTGACTTCTAAAGTATAATTGTAAGTAAGCCACTTGAATACAATAATTTCATATTTTGTCTTCATGTTTATAATTATCTGTTGTTCTACAGGATCAAGAGTTTTTGACCAATGTAAGCTGGTTTTAAATATTTCCCTTTATTCTAATAAAGAAAATATAGGTAAGCAAAACCTACCACATCTGCCAGTATATTTGATTCAAATTAAAAACAAAACAAAATAAAACAAAAACAAACGAAAACACCCAAGTACATTGGATCTAACTATAAAATTTTTGCTAGAGTAGAATTTTGCATATGGTGTTTTGGATCTCATCCTAGACTGTGGGAACTACCAAAAGGGCTGTTTACCATGTACCTTTTAGGTGAAGCCGTCAAGTGGCAGTGACTTCACAAAAATGTGTCAAATGAGATTCCTGTGTACTTTATATTAATATTCCCCTTATAAATTTGGAGTTAGTGAAATCAGACTAGTAAAATGAGATTCACTAAATTTGGACATTTAAGAACAAACATATTTTTGCTTTTCCAGATAATTAAAATAGTCTGAATTTGATTTGTGATCTGGTATTAAAAAATCATTTTTATCAATTCAATAGATTTTACTGATATAAGACTAGGGAGAAAAGCTAATAAATTGGATGATAGCCTTGAAAATGTAATAAAGCTGATAAAGGATCAATGTAAAATCTTGTATTTGGTTCAAAAGATCAATTTCATAAGCACAAGCTGGGGGAGGCATGACTGTACAGCAATTTGTTTGAAAAAGTTCTGGAGGTTTTAGGACTGCTAAAATCAGTATGACTCAACAGCCAAAATGACATGGTATCCAAAAATTTCAATCAAAGGCTTCATTAGGCATACTGTCCAGGATCAGGGAGGTTTAGTACCACTTGGCCAGTCAAAATGAATCTGGTCTTTTTTCAGTTCTCATCCTTCTTGACCTCTTTGTGGCATGAGACACTGTTAACCGCCTTCTCCATCTGCATCACCTCTTCTTCATGTTTTCATGACACTATTTTTCTGGTTCTCCTTCTGGCTGTTTGGCCACTTCTCAGTCTCTTTTCCTGGTTTGTCATCCATATATATTACACCCTGTGTCACAGTGAGTATACTTCTAGGTACTGTCCTGGTGCTTATTTTCTCTATATATTCTCACATGGTGACATCATCAAAATCCATGGGTTTTTAGTATCTCTATGCAAATGATTCTCAGATCTATACATCCAGACTCATTTTCTGATATAAGCTCATCTTATATCAACTATTAGATATTTCAAACTGGGTGTCTCATAGGCACCTCAAACACAATCAAAACAGAAATTTTCATCTTTTCTTTCAAAGTTACCCTTCTTCTGAACCACTCCTCCCCTTCTGGTTGACCTTCCAATCTCTACTGTCCTAGACTTAACCTTAACTCCTTATTTGTTTTTACACATTTAGTCAGGTATCAAATTTTCTCTTTTTTACCTCCCCGGCTCCATTAATGTTCAACTCTTTAACATTAGTCATAGACACCATCTTAGCTCAGGCCCTCATCACCACTTGCTTGCATTATTGGAACAGCCTAATTAATCTTCCTTCCTCGTTTTCTCCATTTCTATTCTAATGTATCCTACACGCAGGTGACAAATTTATTTTTCTTAAGTATAATCTAACCACATGACTCTTTTGCTCAATAAACTCCAATGGTTCCCTACTGTGTCTAGGATAAAATATAAACTTCCTCTTTTGGCACTTTAAGTACTTCATAACCTACCTTTGTAGTCTTATTATATATCCCTTTCCACATTCTAAAATCCAGCCAAACTAATTTTCTTACTCCTTATACGCAACTTGGGGTGCATAGGGTGTTCAGAGAGGACTAGACACTCTGGTGTGAGTACCTGCCAAGCCCTTTTAAGGGCTGCTCATGAATGTTTAGCATCTACCTGATTCACCTAACTTGCACTTATGGCTCCAAGAAGCTGTAGCATGTGCAATGGCTACACCCCAATAAACTGTCTTGACAGATGGGTTAAACCAGGTTGAAGGTAACTAATAGGCCTCAAAACAATCAGTGAGTTAGGGGGATGTCCACCCCAAGCATGCAAAGACTTCTCCTGGTAGAATGGGCTGATGAGAACAGTTTGTTCCAATGGCCATAAAGGCTGAAGCAGGCCCTATGGAGTGCTCAGAGCTTGGTCAGGCATCAAAGACGCCTGGGTCATCCACTGCATCCTGGGCGATAGCCAGTCATCTTGACTTTTTTTAGCCACTGGACTTTGAAGACTCAGGAAGAGAGAGTGAGGCTGCCGATCTTAAGCAACCCTGCCTCACTTAAGTCCAATTCACGTGTATGTCAAGACATCACCTGTGATGTCAGTGGTCTGCTCAGAAAATGAAGGACAGACAACAAAAACAGCATAATTTTCCATCTTCCTCTACGCTTTCTCTCTGGCTGTCTTCCATACTTCGAATACACTCATGCCTCACCTCTGACTTTTAGAATCCCTTTCTTCCTTCAAGATTCATCTTCTACATGAAACCTTTCCTAATCCCCACACAGCTACTACTGTTTTCCCCACATTACTATTTATTTATTTTGTATATGTTCATGTATGTACAGGAGGCAGGTAGGCAGCACAGCGGATATCGGGCTTGGACAACGTCCAGGAAGACCTGAGTTTAGATCTTCCGGAATCCAAACCCTGCCTCAGACACTTACTAGCTGTGTGGAACCTGGGCAAATTACTTAACCTTTCTGAGCCTCTGTTTCCTCATCTGTAAAATAGGGATAATAAAAGCACCTATCTTGCAGGGTTGTTGTAGGTACAAATGAGATAATATTTTTAAAGTGCTTAGCACACAGGAAGCGCTCTATACATGTTAGCAATGATAATGTGTTCTGTTGTTGCTGTTTCTCTTGATAGAAGGTAAAATCCTGGAGGGCAGGACTGTTTTACTGCTTATTTTCCCAGTATGGCTCCTGGTACATAATATGCACTTACTAAATATTTATTGAGTACTGGGTTAAATTGGGAGTGCCACATTTTACAAAGGACACTAATAAAAGTAGAGAATATCCAGGAACCCAAACGGTACGGGGAAGGACCTAAATATGTGGCTGTAGGAAGATCAGTGGAAGGCACTAGGGATTGTAACCTGGAGCAGAGAAGACAAGGGGTACTACAATAGCAGTCTTCAAAGGGTCTTAAGTGGAGGAGATTAGACTTGTTCCTCATGGCCCCAGGAGGTGCAACTAGGAGCACTGGTAGAAGTTGAAAAGAGACCAATTTAGACTTATTCAAGGACTTTCAGGTGACTTGTCTTTAAGGAACATTTCCTAAAATTCAAGGCTGTCTAAAAGCAGAATGGGTTGCCTCAGTGTCACATAGAACTTCAGAGATTTAGAACTGCCTGGCATCATAATTCCTATCATCCAATCCCCTCGTTTTACATACAATAGGCTCTCCCTCACTTGAGGTCTTCAAGTCAAGGCCTGATCAATGAATCAACGCATTAATTAATCAAAAAGTATTCAGTAAGTGCCAACTGTGTACCAGACACTGTGCAAGTGCTGGGATTGCTATTGTAAGGAATGCTGCAAAACATATTCTTGCTCTTTTATGGTGAACAGGTAGGTCTCTGAGGTCCCATCCAAACTCTGAACCATGCATCATTAGGAAAAATAGCAAGACATTGCTATTAAATTTTTTCCCCTTTTAACACTTCTTTAGAGTCAAAGAATTTTAGAATTAAGCAAGAGAACTTCAATGCTGCTCTAACACTGTTGATTTACAGAACAAGAATCAGAGGGTAGTAAGGTGAAATAAATTGTCCAAGATCACATAGCTGAGACTACACACAATGCAGGCCTCCTGATTCCTAATCCACTTGTTTTTATGAAGTAAGATTTATTTAAAAATTTTTATGAAGTAAGATTTATTTAAAAATTACATAGTTGCAAATAGGAAACAAGAGACTCGACTTCTGCATACTCACCTCTGTAATAGAAGAGGCACAGGTCAGAAAGCACAAACCAGCGTTTCTTCCACAGCTTCATACCAGTACTATCCTGCATCAAATAAGCATGTTTTCAGAATAATTTTCATCTCCAACAATTTAAGATGACTCCTGATATATTTATAATAATGCTCAGAGTCATAAACTTAGATAAAAAGATAAGCTGAAGTTTAATATATAGTTTTGCCACTAAAGAGCCCCACTGTCAGAAATTTTCCCCAAGTCTACTGACCTCTGAAGCAACTATCATATAAAGAGAATGAATATTTTAAAGCAATTTTAAATATATTCTTCTGGGCATATATGACTACTGGATGGCACGAGGATAACAAAGTAGCATGTACCTTCTGGCAAACTAGAAATAATAAATATGCCAATATGCAATAGGAATAATATGTCTATTTACATTATTCCTATAGATAATGGGATTTAAATTATAGTGAATAGTATCCTGAAGTGACAGATTACACATCAATTTTATCAACATTTTTTTTTAAAAAAATATAGTTTCTGATGAATTTTTGCTCACTTTGAAAAACAGGTTTACCAGCTGGCAAGACATTTCTTCCCTGAATAATTTAGTTCATAAAAATGTATCAGCTTTATACAAAATTATGCATTTCCTTTAAAAGAGCCATAAACAAATCCTACATACTATAAATGGCAAAATCAAAAAAAAAAAATACACATTGACCTTTGAGAACTCATCCTTCAAAACAAAATGACAAATTTTAAATGCATTTGAGTATATAGTCATTAAATAATTTCCTTGTTATAACTACCATTTCAAAACAATTCTGAAATTAAAGCAATAACTAGATATGTGGGACAAAAGAGTATTTAGGACAGGGAGCAGTATGTTTGTGAAAGAGATAACACCTCAAAAGAGAAAAAAAGATGTTATAAACTTTCTCGGGCAAATAAAATTGTCAAGTCACCTAATAAACAGGCTCTGAATAGTCATTAAGCACTATAGTTATAACATTTACCTTAAATTGTTGTTTAGAAAACTACTTGTACTATCAAATAAAGGGTATACATAATACATTTCTTATTATCAGTGCTGTCTGAAAGATATGTAGAAAAATGTATATATATGTAAGTAATAAGACCTTACTCATCCATCAAACTTAGCTATCTTATGTAGTGCTGAAAATGAACAAATGAACCTTTAAAAGTCTGACCAGTTAAAATAGAGGTTAGTGCTTCTATGCGTTAAGGTTCATGTACTTTAAATGCAGAAAACTCACTCAGGCCTTTTTACTTAGATACAATTATGACAAAGTTGATTTCTAGGCCAAAATAGATAAATGGCAAATTATTAGTATGTTGGTATGAGAGAGAGAGTGTATGCATGCATGTACGCACATGTGTATCTGTTTCAGGAGCGGTTATTTCATTGGTGGTTCCCCTTGGGGACCACCAATGGAAGTGGGCACCTTCTTTGCAACTCAGAGTCTTGACATGGCTGTCCAGAGAATTAAGAATCACAATGCAGTATGTATCAGAGATTAAACTTGAACTTTCTGACTTTAAGGTCAGTTCTCCGTGCCACTATCTCTCCAGGGTATACTGATAGCAGAAAAAAATAATGGTTGGCAGGCGACTAAAAAACTAAAATGCTGACAAACAACTTTAAAAAGCACAGTAATTTGAGAAATTAGAAGAAAACAGGAATATTTTCAATATACTTCAACATACCATGAGGTATCATTACTGTACCACTATTTCCTAACTATAAGGTTCATACTATGTAGCTTACTCCTTTTAAGAAGGAAGTAAAACAAAAGTCAAAACAATACAAAACAATACATTTTGGAATAATTTCAGCAAAATAAAACCTAAAACTAATTTTTGTGTACTCTCCCACTTGCAGAGGGAGTTGATTGGTTGTTGTCCTTTGTTCTTGAAGAGGACCGAAATGACACCACTAAACATTTGAAGATTACTTCTCTGAAGTATTTCAACAACTAGGTTTGCCAAAGCTGAAGTAACACTGTACATATGTACCAGTGCACATATATGCTCCGGTATTAGCAGAAGAGAATGAAATCTTAGCATATTTTTCTTGTGGAATAAGCCAAAATTTTCTCAATGAAATTTCTACTCTAACTAGATACTTCTTACACATTTATCCTCATATTTTCCAAAACAGATTACTTTTCATCTTTTATTCTCTTCCACAAAAAAACCTTCAAAGTAAAATCTATTTTAAATCATGAAAATTCTATTATCATTTCCACTGTTTCCCCAATAGACTTGACAATCAGAAATCATGGAAAGACCACCTCTGTAAACTTCAAATTCCATTTTATACACTTAAGATTCAATGCTTCACCTAATATTGTATAAAAAATTAAAAGGTACCTGTTTGTAAAGCCAACCTCGTCTGACAACAGGTGCATTGGGATTCCTTTTAATTGAGTTTGATCTCTTTCCAAAATTATGAACTTTTTTTGAAGACCGTGAAGACTAAATGGAATGAAAAGTTAGAAGATGAAATGGCTACAGATGTGATCAAAATATTATTCTATGATTATGAGAAATTTTCATTTATTTTGTAGCTATCTTAGTGCCTAGCTTGTCATAGACATGCCAAATGTTCAATCAATTTAAATAGATATATTAGAGAACTAGAAAAAAATTTCTTACAAAATATTTTTAAAATCTTGGAAAAATGACACGTATGAGAATAAAAACTCTCACTGATTGGAAAGGTAGGGCAGCCAAACAGAAAGAGCATGTGATATGTACTAAAAAGACTTGGACCAGAATCCTGACTGCTACCTACCACCAATTTGATCTGGGCAAGCCAGTTAACTTTTTTGGGCCTCAAATTCCTCATACGCGAAATGTAAAATTCTATCTTCAGCTCCAAATCTA
Organism: Phalanger gymnotis; assembly: GCA_028646595.1. Taxonomy (NCBI): domain Eukaryota; kingdom Metazoa; phylum Chordata; class Mammalia; order Diprotodontia; family Phalangeridae; genus Phalanger; species Phalanger gymnotis. The sequence continues at coordinate 153,611,936 of CM053623.1, forward strand.
TGATCTTATGGCAATGGATTTCCATGAAACTTGTATGGGAAAATTTTAATCCTTTATGTATTCTAACAGATGACAATGAAGATTTTGTTTTCTACAAAGAAAGACTTTCCCCAAGGTATTAAAAGACCCTGTCTTTAACAAGTCATTAAACTTTTTGACAATTCAGAGAACTTGCTAAGTCCCTCTAGTTTAAATCAACATATACTTTAGTAATAAGGAACTTTAAAATACTGAAAATTTAGCTTAGAAACAAAATAGACTCAAGGTCTGAACACTACAAAGATATGTCACTCATATATATGTGATGAACATTTTAAGAGGAAATTTCTAATGTGTTAGGTATGGTGAACACTAAATATCACAAAAAATAAAATTGAGTATGTTTGGAGGGCAAGAAGTGACTAGCTACTAACGTAGGAGTCATTTCTGAATTAGCTGTCTGTGAACAGTCATACTATTGACTTGCCAGATCAAAGCTCAAAATCAATGCTAACAAATTAGAATAAAGAATAAAAACATGAAGGGCATGCAAATAAAAGAACTTGAACAAGATCTACTTACACAAGCTGAGATGGGCAAAAAAGAGATACCAATAAAAAAAAGGTCACCATTTCCTCCTCAAAGGAGGCTGAAAGAGGTTAGAAACCACTATAATCAGCAAATACTTGCTCTACTTGCTAAGTGAGGAGATAAGATTGCCATGGGTCATACTGGTGAAGAACAGAACTCGTGTCAAATCTTCTAGAAGAAGATGTTGGGAGATTATCAATAGCATCATTTCATAAAACAGTAAAAAATGACAGAGAAAAAATGAAGTATATATAGAAAGCTCGGTGAGACACCTAAGTAAGCTAAATGATTTTGAATGCATTTAAGAAACTGGAAGACAACAGATGAAGAAGAAAAACAATTTGACAAGATTTTTAAAATTACCTTTTAACCATGAAAGACAGAGGAATCATCACATTTAGCCTTTACTGAGGAAACAAAACAGGATTATAGATATTTTAGTGAGAAAGAATCTTAGATGTCCTGTAGTCCAACCTTCATTTATAGATGAAGAAAGTGAGGCTGCAAAAGACTAAGGAACACATCTGTCATACATGTAAATGACAGAAACCAAGATGGTAACTGAGACATACTGACTCTAAACCTAAATTTTCCAGCTTGATTAGACTGAATGTACATCAAGTAGGTCTATGTTAGAAGTGATCTAGTCTTTGAGATTACTGAAGGATTCTCAGGAAATCTGGGGACAGTAAACATAGTGAATAATTAAAAAAAAATTTCATTAGTATTATCAAAGAAAGCTTACTGAGAAAATATGAATAATTACCAGCCTATATTTGTACTTTCCTATGTGTCTAAAACTTAATTAGAAAAATTTGTTCAAGCCATCTTCACTGAAGGTAAGAAAAAGGAAGGGCTTTTTCAAAACCAGCTACGGCATTAAACACTTAAGTGAAAGGTAGAAAGAGTAAAAGACCACACTGTGATTACTGTTTGTTGACTATGAAAACAAAACAAAACAAAACATGATTGGGTAGAGCAGGTTTCTCACCCTGGGGTAGCGTTAAATGATGTCTCAGGAGGTCTCCTTCTACTAGGTGACGTCAATGAGAATATTGAGACTTTACAAGATCTTTGAAACACCCAATAGAGAAAACTCTGCAATTTCTTTTTAAAAATATCAAGGTGGTATTTGGTCCTCAAAACAATCTGCCACTGTCACAAAACTTCAAGTAAAGGATCACAATGGGAAAAGAATTCTTAATGGACGGTGAGATCCCTGAGATATTTCTATTTGTGGATAGCACAAACATTCCAGGGCTACTTAAATGAGAGCTATAAACACTCCAGAGAGTTCACCCTAACTTTCCACATAGAAAAAAAAAATCAAGCACATAAAAGAATGGATATTGTTGAGATTTATGACATATAGGTGGATGGACAGCCCATCAGGAGTTTGTTGTTCAGTCCTTTTTGCAATCATATCTGACTCTTTGTGACCTCATTTGGGGTTTTCTAAGCAGAGTGGTTTGCCATTTCTTTCTCCAGCTCATTTTACAAATGAGGAAACTGAGGCAAATAAGGTAAAGTAACTTGCCCACGGTCACACAGCTAGAAAATGTCTGAGGACAGATTTGAACTCAGGAAGATGACTCTTCTTGAGCCCAGGCCAGCACTCTATTCACTGTGCCACTTCAATGTCTCACAGGAGCAGTGTGTTACAAAATGGAAAGGGAGGCTGGGGGTATATGGATCTGGAGTTAAAATGACTTGGGTTTGAATTCTGGATTCTGGCAGAGTTGTGTGAGTCCTCTTGGACAAGTAATGTAATTTCTCTCAACCTCATCCTCATCTCTAAAACAAAAATAACAATAGGGCTTTTCTATAAATTCTATAAGCATTTACTGAGCACCTGCCGCACACGAGGAAGGGTGCTAGATGATGAAGATACAAAGACAAAAACAAAAAAAATTCCTGTCCTTAAGCAATTAACAACTTGTTGAGGGATAGAATATGTACACAACTAAGTAATAGAAGACAATCTGAGGAATGTGAGAGTACTAACAACTGGGGGCCCGACAGTGACCCTCGAGTTTGGGCTTGAAGGAACACCTGGGTAAAGGCTCAAGAGGGAAATAGAACAGAGTGGTCAAAAGGAAGTGAAGTGAATCTGGAAGGGTAGGATGGAGACAGGTTGTGAAGGGCTTCAAATGCCAAGCTGAGGAATAGGCCGCCAATTAAAATATTACAGAGGTGAGTGTCATGGTCAGACTTGTGCTTTTAGGAAAGTGATTTTGACAGTTGTGTGGAAGATGGGTTTGAGAGAAGGAGAGACTATTAAAGAGACCAATTAGGAGAATTTTTGTAATTGCCTAACCGAGATGAGATAATGGCCTAGGTTAAGACAGTGATGACTTGCAAAAGTTAAGAAGGTATGGGAGGTTGTGGGGATAGAACTGACAAGATGTTGAACATAACTGCATATGGAGGAGGGGAAGTGGTAAACCTGGATGCCTGAGAAGTCCGCATGAAGAATAAGAACACACTGAATTTGACAGGCACATATATAGTGCTTTGAGGCTTGCAAAATGCTTCACAAACATCTCATTTTGTCCTCCCAGCAACCCTGGGAAGTTGGTGGTAGGTTTAATAAAGGGAAACGCAGGACAGGTATTTCCTCATTTTCCCACCTGGCTAGATTCATTTTAGACTTCTTTGTCCCTGCACAAAATAACATTACCACCCCCCCAACTTCTTTTCAGCTCTCTTTTGTGTACTGCTTACCGGAGTGTAAGCTTCTTGAGGGCAGGGACTATCTTTCTCTTTCCATTTGTACCCTCAGTTCTTAGTAGAGCGCCTGGTACAAAGTAGTTTAATAAGTATTTGGTGAACTGAACTGCTATCATGTGTGAAATTTACAGATGAGGAAAACTGAGGCAGACAGCAAGGGTAACTAACTTGCCCAGGGTCTACATAGTTAGCAAGTGACTGAGGCTGGATTTCAACTTCCAGACTCCAGGTCCAGCATTCGATTCACTGTGCCATCCAGCTGCCCTGAGCTACTTAGCTGCCTTGGAAATGTTCAGTGGGTAGTTGGCAAAGCAGGACTGGCATTCTACTCCTCAGGAGACAGATGATGGCTACAGATCTGGGAATCATCTGCACAGAAATGATAGCTGAATCTGAGAGCCAATAACATCACTGACCACACAGAAATGGAAAAGGGCTCAAGAAGGAGCCTGGGGGCACACTCACATAGTGAGTCAATGAAGATGAGTATCTTCTCTCCAAATTATTATCCTAGAGGGCTTGAGGACACTCAGAAAAATTACCCAAGGTCACACACAATGCCAACATGTGTCAAAGGGAGACTTGAACCCAGATCTTTCGGGCTCTATTCACTATGACATTTCTTCTCTATAGGTTACACACACGTATACAGACAAGATACGAATAGAATATAGAAGATACCCACTGATAGGAAGGCATAGGGCGCTAATCAAATTGGAGATGAGAATGTTTGAGGGTACCAAAATGTACATAATTAAACTTCTAAGTAAAAAGAGTAGAGAAGACTGAACTCAATGAAAAATTAAGGAGACTAATATGAGGGATAGGAATTAATTGCAACAAAGTTCTAGGTCTGGTGATATACAGAGATAAAGTAAATCTTAAAGGAGGAGAGTCTGCTGAGTGGTGGAAGCAGAAGAGAATATAGAAATGAAAATATGCTTACTCCTACTATAGGTGAACAATGAAGCAGGACCAAATTTTAACAGTAAAAAGAAAGTGAGCTGAATTGTATTTGGGAAATTGAACAGAGATTCTGGTAACTTGAAGCTTCACATCCCCATGGAAAAATATTTAATTTGTTCCTATTGCTATATTTAGTTTTTACATTTTCTACTTTTTCCAATGTATCCCCATTCCACTCCAACTCCAAAAGAGCCATCCCCTATGATGAACAAAGAAAAAAACCCAGCTAAAAAAAACAAAAAACAAAAAAACACAAGCTCAACAAAACACTCAAACATCACATGCAATGTTCTACATTTATAGTGATCCATCTTTGTAAAGAAAGAGGGGTAGAGGAAGAATGAAAGGCTAAGTTTTTTTTTTTTTAAAAACCCCAACACCAACACATCCAGTAGTTCTATATGGCTATCAAGAATAAAAGACTACAGCCTTCAAAGAATTAAAGTTTCAGGTCAACAAAAGGGTAATGGGGAAATGCATGTTGTACTTGAATAGACTGGAACTTATTTTTAACAAAGAATGGATATTAGAAGCAGTACAGAGGATGTTATCAGAGAAATGGACCCTGAAAAAGGAGATGAGCTGGTCATGGAGCAAGAGCGAATGATCACTGATGGATAGCCCATATGCTACTGATATAATGTAATTTTAAGAGATCAACTAGGTTGGGGGGAATCCCTGTGAAAGATTTATGGTAGGATAAGATGATCGACTCAATCACGTCTTCTCATCCTGTGTGTGGAACTCAGCTAAACCACTGGAGGGAGCACCGATATCACAAGTCATAGATCCATTTAAGTACTGAAGTAATGGCAGAGTCAGGTTATATTTTAACTACAAGATATTTTCCTACCTGCTGTTAAAACAAATGAGGACATAAAGAAGAAATATATAGTATCAAACAAAGCTACAAGGAAAAATGGATGACTATGCTCTTGGCTCTGTCTCAATGAAAATACTTTTCATACAAAATTACCACAAAAATTCGGAATCAGCATAATTAGATAGTGTTACAATTATAAGTTTTGAATATCTTATAACACAATCAAAACAGGGCTGAAGAGATCTTTAAAATCATCTAGCCTTACTAAACTTTGGTAGAAAAGTGAACTTTAACCATTCTAGATATCTGGTATTTATTGCTGCTTAAAAATCTAGTTAAGAATATTACACAACCTCATTTAATAATAACCTTGAACACTAGTTTATGTCTAGATTAATACTGACAACTACCAATAAACTTTAACATGTTAACAAAGCTATTTATTCATTAAGATAATCTTAGAACCCACTGTGCTTCGCTAGCATTTTCTTAGAACACAAACTATACTAATAAGAACGATCAATTCTGAGAAATAATTAAAGTCTGTACTACAATAAATGTAGAAATTATTTTTGCATATCTTAAAAAATGCATTATAGCAATTATTAATAATATGTAAAGTTCATCCCTAATACATAATTCTCAAGATATTCTTATCTTTTCTATAGCATTTTCTCTATCTAACCCAATTCCAAAGGGAGTCTTTTATTCTATTTTTAAGACTCACAAACGCTCCTGTGATCTCCTGTTACACACTTCAAAAACCAACCAATAATTTCATGGGTAATTAAATGAAAAGTAACTTTGTGTCAACTTTTTAGAGTTGTTGGAAGGGATATTCCTAACAGTTTGCATCAATTGAAAAAGAATACACATTTTAATTTAAAATTCCAAATCCTAATTATTAATAGTTCTCTTTAATGATGAAGATGTAGCAATCTGAGTTTACAAAATGCTCATTTCTTTAAAAACCCTTTACGCTTTTTTCATGAATTCTTCCTTCTACTGCTTCCTAATTTCCAATAAAACACACTTTCTCTCTCTCTCTCTCTCTTTCTCTCTCTCTCTCCAGGAAGAATAATCATCAGTACAATAAAGAAGGGCACAGATATGACAAGCACTTAATTCAGTAAGTAATATTTTATCTCCTCATTAAAGACAATATAAACTTTTTAAACTGAAATGGGGATGTAAAGTTCTCTACTAAAAACTTCCCATTTTATGTTCGTTTCCTTTCCCTTCTTCAAGTTCTGCTTTAGCTCCTTGACCACCTGTTCCATCTGAAAACTATTACTGTTGTCTTTCTGTTTTCTCTTGATAACATTTCCATATCAGCTTTTTCAACACCAAGTTTTTTAACATCCACGATTTTATTCAGCACTTTAATTGAAGTTTGTAGTTTTGTAATTGTAGTTTTGCTTTAACTTCAACACAGCTGCAACATTATTATTTTTCATGCACGGGGCTTTTGTCCTCTGTAATTATGATTAGGGTCACTCTGATATAGCTGGAAGCATCAATCCTCATCAATGTACAGTGAACACTAAAGGCATGTTTCCCTTCTAACTGAACATACGTTGGTTTGAAATCATAGTGCTATAATCAACTGCCTATAAGAAATAGTTTATAGCTACAGTAATAGATACTTTTGATCAATGAGTCTCAGTTCATTACCTAAAGAGCATTAGAAATCATATCAGACACACATTAAGCCCTATTATTATTGTTCCTTGTCTATTTTCTTCAGGAAAAAATGCTATCAAGAAGCTTGAAGAATGTTGTAGGCGCCATCCATAACAAAACTCAGTTATTTGCTAAAATTCTTAAATATGTCCAATGGCTAACATTAATTACATAATTAATGTGGTATCAGTGACCTTCCCGTGAAAACATATTGGCTCTGGAGCTATAGCTTTGTCAAGTTATATATTATTTGTTTGTGAGGGACTGAGGCGGTTGTTTGCTCTGTTGACCCTCTCCCACAGACAAAAACCAGAAAAGATGTGTTAAGATTTCTATAATATTTCCTGCTAACGACAAAGACGACTATCACAAGGTCCCACGTGCTGCAAGAGAGCAGAAATGGCAATAAGTTCCCACAAAAATGGGAATAGCTATAGTAGATTAAGTATATATACGGAAAAAGTTTATGTTGGAAGGGGAGGGTGAAAAGTACGTATTTTTAAAAGGCAATTGAGAAAATATTGACTGTAAACCCATGCCTACTTTTCCATCTTTGTAAATAATTTTATGACAACAACCTGTCAATGTATTAATGACATCACTGGAAAAGATATGAGAAGGCTACAGAAAGGCTTTTGCAAACAATATTCTACAGAAGAATACAGAATGGTATTGTACACAGAAAACTGGGCTTGTAATCAGGAAGACTTGGATTCGAAACCTACCTTTTGACACCTATAAGCTCTGCAGCTCTGGGCAATTATCTTCTAATATATCAATAAATTACTGTATCTATTTTGGTGAAGGGAGTTCTCTATGATATCATAGATCTTTTGTATATTCACTTATTCTCCAGAACACAAATGACAGAGAAGTGCCTGAGAATACCAGCTGCTACTGCACTTGTTTGGCATGTAACAAAAAAGGAACATTTGATTCAGGAGAGCAAAATGTTCCTTTGCAAGCTCTCCTCCCATGTGTTATGTCAATATCAAACTAGGCTCCCTGAATGATGTAGTAACAGAGATGACTGTTGATCCTCTGATTACTGAAATCATTCAAGGCAGAAAACAGAGAGATGGATGTTCCCCAAAAGTATTGGTTTCTTAAATCAAAGCTCTTTCTAGAACAGAGATGCCAAACTCAAGGTCCCAAAACTTCTCAGAGAGACCCTAGCCAAATTAATATGTAATTGGGATATTTGACAAAATAAATAAAAATATGATGCAATATAGAGAACATAAATTCGCAACTTTCTAAGCCAATATGCAGCCCATAGGGATACCTTTCTATATGAGTTTGACATCACTTCTCTAGAAGACTGTGCTGACTGTACCAAGTCTTCCAACTTTGTAGTCTCCTAAATGAGATACATTACCACTCAAGAGAATTCAATCTAAACAACAGTGGAAGAAAAATGTCTCATTCAGACTATGATTTATACTTGGACGGACAATTTATAGAGTTGGTCCATTAGTACATATATCTTGGACAGGCATTTTGGAGACACAATGAACTTGCCCCAAAGCTGAACTGGAAGAGGAAAGTGACTTGGACTACACTTGTGGAAATGTATAGTGCTTGTAGTGATCTCAAACATCTTCCTGAAACAAGAGGCTCATGTTTTCAAAATCAATGCCCTTCTCATGCAGCTGTATGGATTCTGTTCTTGGAATTCTATAGTCTCTGAAGAATTATGATTTAAGATCATTCAAAGGTCAACAGAGGCACAGCGTGGGTGTGGGTCATCAGCAACTTATTACCAACAAAGAACTGGTTAGGCGAAGCTAAAAAAAGAACATCATTTGAGAGATCCATGCCCAAAAAAGGAAGTGGGAAGGTCATTTAGAGAGACCGAGGCATAAGCTGATTAACAGTTCATATTCTATAGATCAAACAATGTCAAGAAAATTACAGGGCAACTTTTAGCACACTGGGTGGACCTCTTATAAAGAAATTATGGGAAGGTAAGGACCAGTCACACAGGACAAGAAGGTAAGACAGTTGTCATTAAATGCAGAGAGGGAGTGCCCACATAAATTGGATTAGAGATGCATGGAAGCACCATTAAAATAATTTTTTACCTACTAAAAATTTGAAACAATTCATATCTTTTGACGGGTAGAACATCCACACAATTAATATTGTTTTTTACACATATGCATTTGGAAGGGTAGAAAGAACCTTATAATAAGTCATTTAGACAGTTGTAGAAACAGAATTTAAAAGACTGTCCCAGGGTCACATTGCTAGTCAGTGGCAGAACTAGGATTAAAGACCACATTCTTGAAAGAATCACAAAAGATAGCAGTTTTATGTATTCATTTAACTAAACTATAGTGATGGCAGAATAAATTACACTACTCTTAAACAAGTACAATAGCACCCCTCTCCCACTCAGCAATAAGGATTCTGTGATACAGATTATGGGTTTGTTAAAAAAAACAAAACATGGAAATATGGTTAGTCTCTAATTTATCTATTTTAAAAATCTGGAACTAATCTCATTTCTTTACAGTAAACACAAATTCCTAGCTTCTAATAGAAACTGTAATAGCAAGACTTTAAACAGATTTATCTATATACAAATTCACAAAAAAAATTCATACTATAGGATATTATAAAAGTAAATTCAAATCATGGTATCAAATTATAATCTATTATATTTCAGTTTCTTGTCTTCAAGTGTTCATAGGCACTATTTAGTTTTGAATTCTAATTATTCTTAATATAATATTTCTAGTTGTAGAAAAGTATACTGTGAACCAATATGAGCTTTGCTAATCAATAATTAACAGAAGTATAACTTACTCTGCCCACAGGGCTCACTGGATGCACTGCATAATCTGAAGTCAGGTTATAGTTAGCAGCTTCATTTATCATGCTTATTGGTCGTTCCTTCTTTTCTTCCGAGGTCATAGCTGTGGTGGTCCTGAAATACAACATGCCAAAGTACTAGAATTTGTTGTGTATGGAGATAACTTGTTAATGAAAGTTTCCTAGTTGTGGCAATGTGGTCTGCTTTTTCAAACTTTTGAGGCGCTTGGCTGTTGTGCTCATAAGATTTAATCATCCCCACCTAGCTTAATGCACTTTTTATTTACTTAATGACCATCCATACTCAAGTCATATTCTATCAAGGCCTGATTTAATTTTTGATTTGAATATTGTATACCCTCCACCCCCAAGATCATTTGTAAACTGAGCCGTGGCAGTACCACTTTTCTCTCAGTAAGTAGGCAATGTGAGACATCTGAGACTCAAAACCAATTATTAGATACAATTTAAACTAATGAAAATTGAATACAACTTGTCTGAAAAATATCACTGTATCAGTGCACAAGAAGAAGGCCTTCTCCTCTGAGGTCTCTTACTAAGCAACCACAGTCTCCTTTCCCTTCTCTCTGTTCTCTTTTTTTCTCTTTCTAGTTCTCCTTTTCTACAATTTGCTTCTTATTTCTCAGGCCCACCATTTCCCCATGCTGTTAAACAGAAACAGCCTTCTATATAACATTTTTCATTTTAGATGCTGTAACAAAAGATTATTGATACAAGGCACATTTTGTCTGGTGGCTCTAAAATGCATGACCACTGTCTGTACACTCTCCCCTCAATGCTGAGGCATTCTTCAATCTCAATTGAATGCTTCTAGAGCAGAAGATCTGGGTTAATTATAGTGAATAGATCACAAGGAATACAGAGGATGTACATTAGGAAGCAAAAACCTTATGAACAACAATAATCATATTTTAAGTTGAAATCAGCCTGAAGTGCTACACACAAAATAAACATACGGCATATTGAAACACATGTGTAACTTTGGAAATTATTTTATATATTTAGTACATTTAAAAATGATACCAAGAAAAGACTTTCACCATGACATTCACTTACTCGAAAAAGTTGAGAAGCAGGAAACAAGAGGGAAAAGCCCCCTCGACTGCCAAAATAGTTTTCTCGGTTTCTATGTACTAAAGTTTGTTCACTTTACTCAAAGGGAAGTCCCTCAGAAACTCATTCGGAGGATGTTTACTCTGATTATAGACACAGTTGTGACAAGCTTAGCTATTCGGTTTGCCAGCCCACAGCAGATTAGGAGTAGCAAATTAGAAGTAGATGGAAGTTACTGTTAGTAACAAGCACAATGACAGCAGAAGCCAAATGAGCTATACCCCTGGATACTAAAAGAATCTGAAGATGAGATTGATGAACCACTGTCAGTGATTCCTGAAAGATCACAGATAATGAGCAAGCTGTCACAGGATTAGAGAAGGAAACAAGTCCATGGTTTTTTTGTTCCTTTTTTAAGGGAAGAGAAGAGCCTGCAAATTAGAGGCCTATGAACTTGATTTTGACTGCTAGCAAAATGACAGACTATACTATTTTTTAAAAGTTCCTGAATATGTAATATCTAGAAAACGATCATTAAGAGGCAGCATACTTTCAGTAAAAATAGGTCATGCTAGACTCTTATTTTCTTTGTTGTGATGGTTACTAAACTGACAGAACAAGGGAACGCAGTCAATATGATTTACCTAAATTTTAGCCACATATTCGGCAAAGTCTTTCATAGTATCCTTGTGGAAAATATGGAGAGAAAATGGGCTAACCAGGAGCACGATTAGAGGGATTTTGAACAAGCTGACTCACGGGATCCAAAGAATGGTCATTAGTAATTTGATGACAACTTGGAAAGATGTTCCAGATACTTCTGCTTGACTTTACACTGTTCAACATTTTCATCTGATTTAAATAAATGCTCAGATCACACATTTATCAAATTTTGAGATGACACAAAGGGGAAGGGATAGCTAACAAACTGAAAGATGGTCAGGCTTCAAAACTACCTAAATGAGCTAAATGTTCTGGGGATCTAATACTATATGGTGTAATTTGAGATCAATTAAAAACGTTAGACTCAGGACCAGAAAATCAACTTACCAAGTAGAAGATGTGGAGCACACAGTTAAACAATAGCTTTAAGGAGACTGTATGCTCACTGGGTCAATAGAGTGAGATGGAACCCAAGAAAGCCAATGCAAACTTATGCTGCATTAAAAAAGGCAAAATGTCAGGGAGTGGGGAGATGAGAGACCCAATGTACTTTGCTCTGGTCAGATACATTTGGAGTACTGTGTTGAGATCTGAGTGCCACATTTTAGGAAGGACACTGATAAACTAAAGAACACCAAGAGGACATCAAGGAATTTAAACTTCACGTTATGCGAAAATAGAACAGAGAAGTTTTGTCTGACAAGAAAAAAAACTTGGATAAAGAGAGGACATGATAGCTGTTTCCAAGTGTTTGAGGCGGCAGACTTGTTCTGTTTGGCCCCCAGAGTGCACAAATAGAAGCAATAGATAATCTGAGGAGGTGCAAATTTAGGCTTGAACTAAGGAAAAACTTCCTAACAATTAGAGCTATCCAAAGGTGAAATGGACAGACTATGTAGGCCCTGTCGTGGAAAGCCTTTAATGAAAGGTTGATGACCACTTCTTGGGTATGCTGTAGGGAGGATTCTTGTTCTATATTATTAGACTCAATCTGGCATTTGGACTAGATGTGCCCTTCTGTCTTTTTCAACTCAGAAATTCTAAAATTATGACATAAGAAAATGAAACTCTATAAAATAAAATAATTTTTAAAAAATGGACACTGTGGGACTTTGTACCCCACACAATCCATGAAGGTATCATCATATTCTATCAAGTATTTATCACGGATGTTTAAAATGCTGACCAATGAAACATAAACAAAAACATAAATTTTAAATGCATTCTATAAAATAACAAAGGGGTTATCCATTTTAGGAAAACAAGTTTCATCAAAATGGTCAAAAAAAATTTGGAGGCACTAATAGGACCACAGAGTTGGGAAGGATTTGAACCATCATGCAGTCTAACATTTTAATTTACATATCCAGGAAATGAAGTCCAGGGAAGTTAAGGAACATGCCCAAGATTACACAGGTGGTAACTGACAGAGCCAGGAAGTGAACAGAACTATTCCATTAACTCTTAACTCAATGTTCTTTCCATTACATCAAGCTGAAGAGTAAGCTTCAGTTATACAGAAAATTCATTTAAATGGACTAGCTCATTCCTTAAAAAACAAATAAACAAAAAAAAAACCCTGAACAAATGAAGCATTATATATATATATTTCCTAGGACATGTAACTGGCACAAATTCATACTTAGGTCATTCTTCATCCTAAAATTAGTAACAATCCTTTGGCTTTGAAAAAAAGTTTGATGTAATTTTAACAAAATTTTATATGAACCAGAATGTAGATCTCAAAATAACCAACAAACATTAAATTAAGTACCTATTCCATACTAGTATTACTTTACTTAAGATATGATGCTGAGAGGCAGCAGCTGAGATTTGAAATAGGGCCAACCTCCTTCATCGACAACAACTTCTTTTTAGTCAAGTTTAAAAGTGTGCTATGGTTAAGAGTGCTATAGGCAATTAATAAGGCAGCTGCTCTGCTGAACACTGAAAGGAAGAGGAACTATGGGTAGGGAATGAAAAGAGAAAGAAAAGAATTAGAGAATTAGAGCAAAAGATGCAAAGTTAGAAAATGAATGTATAAAGTAGAATCAAAGTGCTAAAGATAAGTAGGAAATAAAGGGGGAAAAAGGTAACTCAGTTCACTTTTTTTCACCATACTTTATGGAGCTTTAAGGAGGTAAATAAATTTGCTTAACATTCCATTCGCATATTACAGAATCCTAGTAAGTGATATCAGTGCCCACTTGATCCAACCCTAAAGAAGAATCTACTCTACAACATATCCGGAAAAAGCGTTCAGAATTTGCCTGAAGTCTTCCAGTGAAGAGGAAATCACTGCTTCCCAAGGCAGCCATTTCTACTTTCCAAAGTTTTTGACTGTTAGAAAGTTACATCAAGCCTAAATTTGTTTCTTTGCAATTTAATGCCTACATATCATTTCTAATTTTTCCTCTGGGCCCAAACAGAACAGAATCCTAACCCCTCTTGTAGGTGATAAGCCTTCGTACACTTAACAACATATATTGCCACCTCCACCCCTAAGTCTTCTATTCCCCAGGCTAAATGGTAAAAGCTTCTTCAACTAATCTTCATAGAGGATCATTACAAAGCATTTTTCTATTCTGGGTCCTCCAGCAGCAACTCTCCATCTTATCAATGTTTTTTCCTAAAAATGCAGCACCTGAAACTGAATAGAGAAGGGCACAGCAGGACCAGGGCTGGACATCATGCTTCACTTAATTCTGCTTGAGACTGCTTACTTCCTGCAGCTTCTATTAGTGAGATTAGTTTTCTAAACTCAATGTAAGACATTTATATTGCTAAATTTTATCTCATCGGACTTGTCCCAATTCTATGGCCTGTCAAGATATTTGTGGACCTTGACTCCATCAAACAAAAGAGTATGCACATTTGAGAAGTGTGCTAGATGCAGATCATTAATAAAAAGATTTTTAAATGCACAGGGCTAATAACCTGATGGGATACCCCCTTGGAGAATTTCTAAGCTGACATTAAACTCTTAGGGTCTTGAAATTTAACTAGTCTTGAATTAATCCAAATGAACAAACAACTAGCCTACAGCTCTGTCTTTTCTACAAAATTAGCACAGGAATTAGCATGAGAACATTTAGCAAGCTCTTGGCTTATTTAAAGATTCCTAAGAATAAGCCCTAAAGAGAAAGTAGTACTTTTTGATGTAGTCAAAAGCAAATGAAACAAGACAACACACACATCACAAACGTGGGGAACAAAATGGGCATGGATAGATTAGAGCCTAGCTGAAAGAAACTGTAGCATAGGGATGTACTGCACTGTAAGAAATGATAAATATAGGTGCAGCTAAGTGGCACAGTGAGTAGAGCACTGGCTCTGGAGTCATGCGGACCTGAGTTCAAATCCGGCCTCAGACATTTGACAAACTTACTAGCTGTGTGACCTTGGGCAAGTCACTTAACCCCAATTGCCCTGCCTTCCCCCCTCAAAAAAAAAGGAAAGAAAAGAGAAATGATAAATATTACTGAGCCAGAAAAAAATTACATAAGGAAGCCAGATAAGACAAAGACTTTTAAGAAGTGATACAGAGCGAAACAATTAACCTGAAAATTGTGTGTGTGTGTGTGTGTGTGTACACATAAAGACTAATCATATAAATGAAAACAGCACAGCTCTGGAGAACAGTATAACATTTTCCTCCTCTGGGAAGAAGGGTATGATATTATAGGAGGAGAATGTTGCATACGGTTCCATCTGAGATAATCTTTTCAGTCAGTTTATTTATTTATTTATGTCTTTTGGGAAGATTCAATGTAAGTAAGGATGAGAAGAGTTATACTGGGAAATGATGCGTGTAAAAACAAAACACGTCAATAAAAAAATAATTTTAAAGAATAAATTAAATAAAATTTAAAAATAACAAATCAGTGACTTTAAAAAACAATTTTATAAAGAACCTTCGTAAACAAAATACTGTCAAAATAACAAAAATATTTTTAAAATAACATAAATTAAATCAACCCTGTCAAAAAAGTAAATAAAGCTGGCTCTACATGACCTGTTTGACACCATTTGTTTTCTAGACATTCAGTATCACCATCCTGTTAATATATTCTAGATATGTTCTAAATATCCAGGTCAAGCTCACTGGTTCATGGTCTCTACACTCTCGATTTGCTTCCCTTTTGAAAACTGAAAAAGTTGTCTCTTTTTCCAGTGCTGTGGTACCTCTCTGTTCTTTATCGTCTTTCAAAGATCAGACTGACTTAGCAAGGTCACCAGTCAGTTCTTTAAATACCTATGGGCATATTTATTGTTGGACAGATGTTTTGAACTCATCAAGGGCAGCTACGTACTTTTCATAATATCTCTATTTATCGTATCTACTCCCGGTTGGCCATTTCTATTCTGTCCTGGTTCCAGTCCAGACGTCATTCTCCTTCACAGAGAAAAGCAGAAACAAAGGCAGAATTGAGCAGCTTGTCTTGTCTTCTGTCAGTTATCCTTCTGACAAAGGGTTCGATCCCTTCTTTGGCCTTCCTTTTCCCTCAAAAACACCCCAAAAGAAAACAAACAAAAACCTTTTTCCTCATCCTTAGCTTCAGTCTCAGCTTGTTATGAGGTTCAGCATGCCAGACAACTATTCCTAGAAGATCATGCCACATCATAGGTTTTGTTATCTGCCCTTGCTTCCATCTTCTGGACATCATTTTTATTAGGTTGCTGTTCGTTTTTTAAAGTGATATGCTATTGCTGTCTTTACTTTTATATCACAGTAATTTCTGGGTATATTCTCTAACATCCTTTGCCCCCCTTCCCTCTCTGCCCTGTAAATCTGCCTTTTCCGTCTGTCTTGAAAATATAAGCTGGATTAGTGATTATACCCTGTGCATTCATACTAATCTTCAGAAATATTTCAATGTGAGCTTTTAGAATTTAATTCTTTGAGAACTTCCCATTCCTCTAAAGCCAACTTCCCCTAAAGAAGTTTAGTTTATGGAAATGTACCTATTCACTTCTAAGTTTTGGAAACACATTCTTCCTAAATCAAGGGTACAAGTCTTATTTAATTACTTATTTAATAGTCTTCTATGAAATTCTCAAGAGGGAGTACTAACTTCCCTTGAAGTTTACCATAATTTTCTCCTAAGCAACCGGTTGGTGAGAATCAGATACAGAATAAAACTTGAGCTTGGAGATTTTTCCACATTTTTTAAGGGAAGAAATATCATTAAGGTAAATTTAAAAATTATTAGATGTTTTGCTTTTGGCAAAGAAAATGCTCCAACTATATCATGCTTCTGTGTCAATTTTCTTTTTCTTTATGCACTCTTTCTTTATTTCTGTCTCTTAATCCAAATGGTGTCCATTGATGTCATGCCCCAACCCACCTTGGCTTTTGGGAATGTTCACATAGGTTAACATTTATCTATTTGAAAAATATGCTTATGTGAACATTATTCTTATTTTTTTGAATAAACTATACTATTCCAGGGCCTTATTTCAGTCGTTGGTATCATCTCATACAAGTCTAAATGAGGTCAATAAGTGTTATTAGGGTCACTTAAATGTGCTTTTGTAATGGTAATTAGGGTGGGCCTTTTTTAAAAAACTGTTTTTTCTCTTGGAATGCTGAGGTAATCAAGTACCTTTGATGAGTCTTGCCTTTCAAATGTAATAGCAAGCAAAGTGGGACTTTTTGCTGATTTTTGAGTGCCTCTCAGCACTGAGGTAAGTTTCAATATTGACTGAATCAAGAGTCTTTGATGACCTGCTTAAGTCACAAGATAGTCTAGTTCACATGGGTTTGAGTTGCATGGTTGTAACACCCTCTGACCCTGAAGAAGGGTATATAGACTCAGAGATTAATGTTTTGGCTAGATGAGACTCTGGGTAGCTGTCAAGACACGCCCCTCCCTCCCTGCTTTGAAAACTCAGATATTGGAGCTTCTCTCTCTGGTAACTGTTTATGTATTGCTTGGACATATAGCTAGAAGCCTGTCTGCTGATTTATGTTATTTTGCTCTGTTTATATAATTTCTGCTTGTAATTTGTGTTTGTATAATCTCTGAAGTTCAGGGTGCTGGCTTTTTCCCCTGAACTAAGTGAATGATATATATACATTTAAGATTGTAAACCCCTTAAAGTTGCTTTCCCTAGAAAAGCAGATCAAAGAAACTGTGCTAGTAGCCCTCCTGTGTGCTGGTGTTATTGGCCTAACACCTACCTCCACAGTAGCTGCTAGTAACACTGTTGTTAGAGCTTTTTAACATTATGATCTTTAATTTGTCTTGTTTATTAGCCATACTTTGTGAATTTGTATAACTAAAATATGAAATCATAGAATTTATTATTGATTCCTTTCCTGGATTTTGCTCCTGTTAACTTCTTCTGATTAGGTTTGTACAGCTCCTGGCAAATAAAACTCTTACTATTTCTTGTTAGGTGCATTCTATTCCAGGCCAGGTACTTGCTACATCTATGTTTTAAGCCAAAGACTGTAAAGAAATCTTCTCAAATATCTTCTTAACTAGGTGGTCATTCCCAAAATTTGCTTTTCTTTTCAGAATCTCTTTTTATTGTTACAAGTTACAAGACCACATATGTGCCTAAGACCTTCAACTTCCTGTTTAATTCTTCTAGAAGTAGAATTTGTGCCCACATGAATCATCAGATTTCATTGCAGTTGTCTGTCTTGACAAGATTTGATAGTGTCTTGGATAAATATCCCAGGAAACTTTTAGTATCATTGGGTTGGTAATAGCTGCCTTTCCTGGAACAACAAATAGCTGCTTCCTTCTCAGAACAACAAATTTCTTCCACTTAAGGAATGCCTCAATTTTTATTCTTTGTTCTAATTGTTCACAATTGTTTAATAGTCCTCCCCTTTCTCCTCTATATAATATTCTTGTCCTATCATCTGGTCAATCTATTATCCAAAGACCAAGAAAAATGCTTTTCGTACTTGTCTTCACCTATTTTCTTCTTGCTTGCATCTTAACCTCCTACAGTTTGGCTTCCTGCACTGCTGAACTGAACTGAAAGTGCTCTTTCCAAAGTTATCAAGGACCTCTTCATTGCCAGATCTGACAGCCTTTTCCTATTCCTCATCCTCCTTTAACTCTTTGTAGGATTTCCAGACATGATTCTCTCATTTCCCTCTTTTCTGTGATCATTTCTCAGTCTCTCGCTGGATTATCATCCATATTCTGCCCCCTAACTATCCCTAGGTTTTATTCGAGGTCATCTTCTCTTTTTTCCCTATGTCTTAGCAAAAGAATACATTATGTGAAGTTCCTCCAAGGTAGGGACTTTCATTTTTGTTTTCGTATCCCTAGCATTAGCACAGTACCTGGCACACAGTAGGCATTTTATGAGTGCTTATTGATTGGTGATATCACATGGGTTAAATTACCACTGATGTGCAGATGGTTCCCAGAATTATATATCCAGCTCTTGTCTCGTGAGCTTTAGTCCTTCATTAATAATGGCTATCCACTGCATAATGTTAGAGGCGGGTTAGGTGGCAACGTGGATAGAGCACTAGGCTACAAATCAGGGAGACCCAAGTTCACTTCTGGCGTCAGACACCAGCTGTGTGACCCTGGCAAGTCATCTACTGCCTCAGTTTCCTCAACTGCAAAATGGGGATAATAGACCCACCTCTTTCAAAGTTGTCATGAGGATCGAATGAGATATTATTGTCAAGTGATTAGCGTGGTGCCAGGGATACTGTAGATGCTCAAAAAATGCTTTTCCCTCTTCCGTCCATTTCAAACTCAAAATGACCAACAGAGAACTCAGTCCCTTTTTCCCAAAACCCATCCCTTTCCCAAGTTTCCCTATTTCTTTCAAAGGGGCCAACAGCCTTCCAGTCACACAGTTATCTTTTACTCTAAATATCTAATTAGGTGCTAAATCTTGTTGAGTATATTTATACAACTCTTCCCTTCATCCCACTCTCTCCTCCTACAAGGCCACTATCCTAGTTCAGGCTGTCATTATTTTGTATGGACCAACTTAATAGCCTCCTAATCCCTTCCTTATTCTTACAATTTATCTGCCACACATAAGACAAAATGATACTCTTAAAGAATAGGTTTGACCATATCACTCCCTATTCAATTAACTCAGTGACTCCCTATTACCTCTAGGATAAAATACAAATTTTTCTATTTAGCACTAAAAGCCCTCCACAACCTGGCTCCAACCTACCTTTCCAGGCAGTCTGATTCATTACATTTTTCCTGTATCTGTGTGGCCCAGACAAACTGGAGCAGCCACTGCTCCTCACACGATATTTCATTTCTCATCTCCAGTCCTTTACACTGGCTGTCTTGTATGCATGGATGGTACTCCTTCCTCACCTTCAACTCTTAGAATCAATCCCTAGTGTCCTTCAAAGTTACTAAATGTGATTAATATGGTTCCTGAGAATATCTTTAGTAAGAAAATAAACAGCACTCCTCCATGAGGCCTTTCTAGATCCCCAGCTGTTAGTGCCGCCTTGCATACCTTGTATTTATTTGTATGAATATGTGTTATCTACCCTGACAGTACACAAGCTCCTTGCAAGCAGGGACTGTTTCGTGCAGCATCCAGCACATATGTTTGTTCATAAATGTTTTTTCATTAATCAGGTTAACACTGACAGCCTTTAATTAGGAATTCTTTTTTTTTTCTTGTCCTCTTCATTAATAAAATCATTAGTGTAACCCTGAGCTAGAGGAGATTAGGGATTCTTGACCTTTATTGTGTCATGGACCACTTGTGGTAGCTTGGTGAAGCCTACAGATCCCTTCTCAGGGTTTTTTAATGCTCAAAATCTAAGTCACTCCATAAAAAAATTAGAGGAAAATAGGATTAGGATCTTTTTACTACTATGACTAGGGGAAGAATTGAGAACCAGGCAAAGGGGTAGAAATTAAAAAAAAAAAAGCAAAAAAGGACAATTTTGATTGTTATCACTAATTTAAAAGTTTTTGCGTGAGCAAAATCAAGTTCATAATAATAAGAAGGAAAATCATGATTTCCTTAGTATAGTCAATCCCCTCAACCAATTTAGGTAATCATGTTCTGTGCAACTTATTACTTTCAGAATTTCCTGGGATGCTGAGAAATAGTCACACTTGCTGAAGGCTGCAGAACTAGTATGTGATTTGGGATTTGAACCCAGGTCTTCATGATTTTAAAGTTTGCTTTCCATCTACTGTGGTGCTGCCTCTTTGCTTAAAGCAATTTGGAGGGGGGGGGCGGTTTGTTTTTTTGCCCCAAGGCAAATATACTTTTTAAACCTGTTTTAAAAACTTTGCTGCCACAAATGCTCATTTAAATTCAAATTCCTTTAATATCCCTTACTAAAACTTTCAAAGTTACTGCTACTACCAGATTTTTGTGGTAGAGGGCAAGAAATTATGAAATCAGAGAAGCTAAGGCTGGGCTGGGACCAAAGCAGATCTTTTTTATATACCTGTCCATGAAGTCCGATCAAAGCTAGAATACAGGTTTCCTGGCTACATGACAGTCATAATGCTGATGAAACTAAGAAGTAGATAAAGTGTGATGCTAATAGAATTTCAACACAAACCTTTTTTTCGTGCAAAAAAAAAAAAAATAACAGAATAGACAATAGGAGCACTAAAGAAACAATTTCTTCATTTTTCTCTGTTCTTTCTTATTTTGATACTCTCCCCTATCTTCTTTTTCTTCTTAGTTATACTTTCCTTTTACAATTTATTCCCATATAATTTTCTCTCAAATTTACAGCAACAAACAGCCACAATTCAGAAGCAGTAATTGTTGGTTAAGGCAAAGTGAACAATTCATTTCAAAAAGATTTCCATCAAATACCACTACTAGGCAGATGATACAAGAAGGTCAAAGATAAAGTAAGCAGAACCAAGAGAGCAAATTACACAATGACCACAATAATGTAAAGGAAAACAATACTAAATGACATCAGACCTCAAACCAATGCAGTGACCAATCTTAAATCTAGATGAATGATGAAGAAACATACTTCCTTTCCTTTGGCAGAGAGATGGTTGGACCACACTTTGTTGGACATGGTTACTGTGTTGGTTTGTTTGACTTAACGGCACTTCTTTATCATAATGAATGGTTCTTATTGCAGAACATAGGGAAATGGCAAGATTACTTGAAAAAGGCATCAATAAATGTTGGAGAGAAGGGAAGAAGAAAAACTGAGGCAAAAGTTTTTGTACTGGAAGGGATATATTTTAATTATCTGAACAAATCACTTTTGCAGAATAATGTACTACAACTGAGTTCCTCTCCACTCTAAAGATTACTCTTAATTGAACAAATATTCATTGAGCATCTGCTAGGCCTTGTACTAAATATGGCAGGGAATAAAAACCAAACAGTTAATATTTGCCTCATTTCAAATATCAAAGTGGACTGGGAGAAAATTTGAAAGACAAAATACATCTATTACAGAGACATGCCAAGTGAACCACAATTTGGCCTGGCCTACTTTGATTGTGGATAATTAAACTGCCTTTGGTAATCCATTAAAATACCAGAGGCTAAAATGAATTTCTTTAGTAGAACAGGGGGAAATCAAATATCATTTCAAGGAAATGGTTTACATGTAAAAAAAACCACCTTGGCATATAAATCATTTTGGGTCAAATGTCTCCATTACAAATAAGCCAACTGCTATGCAACAGATTGCACATGTCTAAACCTACCTAGGAGGAACTTTAAAAATAGATGAAAAGATAATTCTGTAGATTTTGAGGAAATAAATTAGCTCTTAAAATCTTTCCAAACCCACTGCTACCATCTTAGTCTAGACCCAATCCTTTCTTCCCTACCTAAGAGATTGTGTCTTATTAATCTTCTTAGATCCTTCATGTACCACAGTGTTAGCATAGTTAGCTATTAATAAATGTCTGCTGAACTGAAAGTTATCAGTTAAATGTTAGAACAACAAACCAATGACTTACCCCTTTTATTAGTTAAAACAATTTATAAAATCTCAGCCTTCAGATAAAATCTTTGAAGGTCCTTGTGCTATTCCAAAGAAATCAAACAAAGTCGTTAGTGTTTGGCAGTTTCACCTGAGTACAAATATTCAGGATGGCAAATTTTACTAATAGAATCTTGCTCTGAATGTAATAAAAACTTCATTCTCTAAGCTAACAAATATAATCTTAAAGGAAGCGATGAATTAGGAAAATATGCATTTCATAATAAATTCTTGTACTTACTGCTCATTTACGACAAAAATACAGTTGTCCTGTGATGGTTGTCCTGTAACTGGATGCTTGCAGGTCACCTTCCGTTCATTATGACTATAAGAAGAACACAGAAAAAGAGAACTTTATCGTTTGAAATTTTGTCCACAACTGGCGCCTATTTTACCTTTTTTTCACCAAAGCATCTATACCTTAGTTTTAAAAAAATATGCAAATCAACCTACACAGAATTTTTATAATTGCAAAAAGGCAATTTAACATTTAGAAGGGGTAGTTGGAAAAACCTGAGCAAGTTACATAGAATGAAATAGGCAGAACCAGGAGAACAAATTATATGAATACCACAATACTGTAAAAGATAATTTTGAAAGACATGCAACGCAGCTGCTGACTCTGCCTGATCCTAGAGCTACAAATTGCCTGAGGGCTATGGAAACCAGTTTTAAAAAGGTCAGATGCAGCCATCAGAAGAGTCATACCTGACTTTGATCCCAACTGGTCCCAAGATTGGAGCACGTCCAAACCATCTTCCCATAGCTACTCCTGGAGCCCAAGCCTGCTGTTCTGACCAGTTGTCACCGCCCCCCCCCCCAACTCCTCAACCCTAAGCCTTCTCTTTGGACTTTCAATTGTTATATGAAACAACTCACATACCTGGTAAAAGTTTCTCTAGGTTGTGCTTCCCATGAGACTCAATACTTGTGGAAATGTATCTAACCCTGCCCCTTTGGGACACTACAGTACTTTCATGCTGCATGGTAGCACTGGATTGCAAAGGTTAAAGGACTCTAGTTTTTGCTGTTTTGGCAGTTGTCTTTATTTCAGGTTGACATCAATCAAAGCAGTGACCAATCAGGAATTTAAAAGATTAATAATGAATCATGTTTTTACCTCTTGAGAGAGGGGTAATGGACTAGAGGGGCAAAGTGAGACACAATAAGACATTAAAAAGAATGAGATAAAGACATGAAACAATATTTGATTCTAAAGTAAACAGAGAGCCACCGTCGTTTATTAAGTAGGGAAGTGAAAGGATCAAACCCCATCATTCAGGAAAACTACTCTAGCAACTGTGTGGAAGGAGAATGAATTAGAGAGGAAGAGAGATCTGAGGTAGGCAAAACAATTAGGAAGAAATTGCAGTAGCCTTAGTAAGGGGTAATGAGGGCCTAAACCACAATGATGATTACGTGTTGAGAAGGAAGCAAATGTATGGCTGTAGAATCAATAAGAATCAGAATTACAAAATAAGAGAGTTGGAAAGGATGTCAGAGGCCATCTATTCCAACCTGTACCTGACAAGAATCTCTACAGCATTCATAAATGATTAATTTCATGAGCAAGAGAAAAAATAAAGACTCCATAAATTAAATTTGGAGATAGTCTTCCACAATAAAGAAAATAAAAGGATGCCATTAATAATATAAGGCAGCTAACTGGTTCACTGGATAGTGTGTTGGGCCTGGAGTCAGGAAGACTCCTCTGCCTGAGTTCAAATCTAACCTCGGACACTTAACTAGCTGTTTGCTACTCTGTTTGCCTCAGTTCCTCATCTGTCAAATGAGCTGGAGAAAGAAATGGCAAGCTACTCCATTATCTCTGAAGAAAACCCAAATGATGTCACAAAGAATTGAACACAAATGAACAACAATAAAAGTGGGAAGAGCTAAACTGCTGTCAGTCCAGAAGCATTTATTATGTGGTAGACACTGCCCTAAGCACTGGGGATATAAATAAAGACAGACAGTTCCTACTCTCAAGGAGCTCAGTCTAATGTGGGAAACAGGATGGAAACAACTATACATAAGAAGATATATACAGGGGAAGGTGGATATAAGCAAGAGGGAAGACATTATGATTAAGAAGAATTGGGAAAGGCTTGTTGCAGAATGTGGCACTGCAGCTGAGAACTGAAGGAAGCCAGGGAAGCCAAGAGGCAGAGACGAAGGAGAGAGTTCCAGGAATAGGGGACAGCTAGTGAAAGCATAGAATGAGGAAGAGCAGGGTGGGCCAGTACCACTGGATCACAGAATATGTGTGGAAAGTAAGGTATAAAAAACTGAAAAGACAGTAAGAGGCTAAGTGATTAAAGCCTTTATAAGACAGAGGATTTTATATTTGATCCTGAAGATGACAGGTAGTCACAAGGTTTATTCAATAATGAGTCAATTGATAGGTTGGTTAGTTAACTGCATTTTCCTCCATCTATTTTTCATTCTTTGTTATGACAAGTGGCCCTCTCTAGAGGAGATGGAGGGATATATTTGGAAATAAATGTGCTGTAAAAACTAAAGATATCACTAAATTAAAAAAAAAAAGCTGGTATCACCAGTGGGAACAAATTATGTAAGAAAGAATCTTTTCACAATTATTACAAAAAATAAAAAGCACTGCCTGAAAATATGACAGAATGGCAAGAAAAAAAATGACCTGGAATAAATTCTTCAGTTAAGTTCTCAACAAAGACAAAAAATTTTTAACATGCTAAAATGAGTAGCTATAGTAAAATATTCTCATTCTTCTCCAATGACTCAATTTTCATGAAGGCTGTTTTGGTAGGGATACATTATTATCTTTCTTGGAAAGTATTTCTGAAAATGTGGTACTGACTACTGGACTTCGAGATGTCAGATAATACATAGTTATGAAGATAAAACGATTCTTATGTATACTATTTATTATGAAATATCCATAACCACAGACCACATTCTTTGTTAGTCACTAACTTTACGAAGACTATATTTACTTACTTAAGTTCTTCTGCTCCAAATTCATGGTTTTATTATTATTGTTACTATTAGCAAAAACTCCATGTTCAAACATCAAAACTACAGGCAGCAGAATAAAATAGTAAGAAAAGGTTTCTAATACAGATTTTTTGTTTTTAGACCTCCCCTCCCATCTCCATTAATAAAAACAGTGTGGGATTTAATATAAAATATTTTGAGTGTCTGCTTGTACTTAAAATTTAACTTAGTCTGTAAGGTAACAAAGAAACATGGCCTATCAAAAATGATTATATTATTACTTTTCATTGAACCATACCAAATAACCAAATGCATTATCATCACTATTATTACTATGCATATTATCATTATAAACATGCACACATACATGTGCTTTTATTGGCTTAAAAATAAAAAAAGTTACATGTAAGATCATAGAATGTGTAATGAAGGATTAGATTTGTACTGGAAAAGACTTCTGGCAAACATTTCAAGATTTAGAAGAGCAATATTTTTGGGTCATGAGAGAATTACAAAGAAGCTTTCCGTGTCTCAGTCAAAAGCCTAATATCTTTAACTATTTTTCCAAGGGCATTTTACAGAAGGCAATGTGCTGATAATCCTCACTGTTGATAACATGAAGAAAGTATATATTCAGTGTCCTTTTTTCCAATTATGCTGAACATTATATAATTTGCAAACTATGAATTAAACTACTTCTATCAGATTAATAACATTTTGCAACTGGAAGGCACCTTTGAGATAATTTGTTCAAAATTTCTCATTGGAATGAGGCCTTCAGTATAGTATCAAAGGGATCTCTGGTTGTTCTGACATTTTAAATAATTTTATCATAGGCATGCTTATCCATAGATGATGTGAAGCTAATAGGGAGAGTTAGCCTGTAAGATGAGAAAATCTGGACCCAAAAAGGTCATAACAATTTATAATACTGGACCAAACTTAATAGGGTGACTTTTTTTTTTTTTTTAAAAGTACAACTTCCTAAGGATAATATAAGATCAAGCAGGAGTGGTTTGGTAGCAGACTAGAAAACAACAACTTGGTACAAATGATTCCACAGTGCAGTGTGGTATCCCCCAAAACAATTATTGTGTTAGGCTGCATTGGGGAAGGGAAGAAGAATGGAACAAACATTTATAAAACACCTGCTATGTAACAAATACTGTGCTAAGCACTTTATAAATATTATCTCCACAACAACCCTGTGAGGTAGATGCCATTATTATACCCACTTTACAGCTGTGGAAACTGAGGCAAACATGTTTAAGTGACTTGTCCAGGCTCACACAGCTAGTCAGGGCATGAGGCCAAATTCAAACTCATCTTTTCATTATTTCAGGATGTGATGATAAGTTGTTTTTTTCAGTCACGTCCGATTCTTTGTGATGCTCATTTGGGGTTTTCTTGGCAAAAATACTGGAGTGGTTCGTCATTTCCTTCTCCAGCTCATTTTACAGATGAGGAAACTGAAGCAAACAGGGTCAGACTGCTAGTAAGTGTCTGAGGCCAGATGTGAACTCAGGCAGGTAAGTCTTCCTGACTCCAGGACCAATTCTCTATTCATTGTACCACCTAGTTCCCCCACTGGGAGGCACAGTGTCCAGAATATCAGAAGTAAAGGCCCTGTTTCTACTCTGTTGGAGTAGAACACATCTGGAATATTGTGTCTAATACTAGAGTAGAACATTGTTCACAGTTAAGTAAATAAGAGATCTACGCAAACTCAGGTTCTCCTTCTATAATTCCAAGACTTATTTATTTTGCTAAAGTCCAAAGTGACAAACATTGCTTTACATACAGAAGACATACCAGTATCCACCAATTCATTCAAAAACCATTTATTAAGTGTCTACTAGGAGCCAGGTACTATGCAAGGAGGTGGAGATGGAAAGACAAAAACTAAACAGTTCCTGCCCTGAAAGAGCTCACATTCTGTTGAGGCAAAAACCATTTACTAAGAAAATTAAACCCAAAATGTATAGTAGAAAGTAATTTTTATGGGAGAGAAAACTAGCAAATGTGAATAATAGAATGAATTTCCCATAGGAAGTGGTACTTGAACAGAGTTTTAATGGAAATTACAGATGTTACAAAGGGGAGGAACAATAATCTTTAAAGGAGATTAATTTTAAAATTCAGTATTTAAGGGAATGAATATCCTTCTTGCTAAGAAAGTAGTACAGTGTCCTTTCCAATACAACACAGGACAGGGAAAAGCCTATTCAAATCATACCTCTTCATTAAAATTCCTAGTTATATTTTCAAATCAGATACATTCTTTCAAGAGTGAGAACATCCTTATGTAATACATAACCTATTTCTTGTCCTTTATCTGACAATTTTAAGATATTTTGTTAAGGAAAGATAATGTATTTTCTTCTCACTTGAATTTCAAAAACCAGTGACATTTGATGTTAAATTGCCTCAAAAACCATTTTTTTAAGTTAGATCACATACAAACTATATAAATGTACATGTATCTGTAGATATGTACACACATAAATATGCCAATTCATCAATTCATTATTTATTAAAAACATTTAACAAGCAACTTTAAAATCTAGTTTTAGAACTGCTCGAATACTTTTAAATAATTTAGACTTCAATTTAAAAGGGAATATAACCATTAATAAATCCTCCATTTATTTAAATTTCCTAGCTTTGGGTAGAATTTTTAGCATACAGCTGAAAATCTGCAACTGAAGCAAAATATGTGAATGTTTAACTATAGTAACCAAGTCAAGTAAATTGAATTTGAAATCCTAGTTCTATATTTATAATAAAGCAAAAGAAAAGTTACCATGCCACAAGCAATGCTATACATAGGAACATAGCTCAATATCTATTTCTCAAGTGCGACACTGAATATTCATGCAACTATGTGAAGGATTTATTTATAAGATTGGTTCCAAGCTAGTGAAATGTAGTCTCCTTGAGGGCAAGGAGCTGTTTCATTCTTATCTTTGTATCACTGACACCCAGTGCAGTGCTTGATACACAATAGTTAACTGCTTGCTTAACTGAGTTGGATATTTAACTTTATTCTTTACAGAAAATTTCAAGCTACATTCCAAATGTCATTGTACCCTAGAACACTGAAGAAGCGATAAATACTGAAGTCTATTAAGACATAATGTTAAACCCTGCAAATTAATCAACCAACAGGCACGTACTAGGCACCTACAATGAGTTCACTGTGCTAGAAACTGTAGTTCGAAAGGAAAAAAGATGAAACAATTCTGCCACTCCAGGAACTAACACCTGCACAGGAAATGAGAGACATTATGGTGGGTCGATGAACCTGGAAGAGAGAGTGAGGCTGCTTCACTTAAATCCAATTCATGAAAAAATCAAGATATCACCCATCATCCAGGATTATTCTGCTCTGAACATCGTGATGTCATTGGTCCTCTTTTAAAAAGAAGGATGAACATAATTTACATCAATATTTAAAGATACCCTGTTGAAAGTGAGGAAAAGATATTTAGGACTTTATTTTCTCTAATAAAATGTCATTACAGCACAATAAATAAATTTATGTTTATATGACAATACAATTAACAAGAATCCCCAACTCGAAGGGGAAAAAACCACCACTGCCCCTTTAGCTATTAGCTATTACATTAAAATAAGCATAATAGGCATAACAATTACTTGCCAGTATTGACAGAAATCACATGCCTAAATATGTAAAAATGCTCTAAGTCACTATTGATAAGAGAAATGCAAATCAAAACAACTCTTAGGTACCACATCTCTCCCGTTAGATTGGATGACATGACAAAACAGGAAAATGATAAATGCTGGAGAGGATGTGGGAAAATTGGAACATTAATACATTGTTGGTGGAGTTGTGAACTGATCCAGCCATTCTGGAGAGCAATTTGGAACTATGCCCAAAGGGCTATAAAAAAAGTGCATACCCTTTGACCCAGCAATACCACTTTTAGAGCTGTATCCCAAAGAGATCACAGAAGTAGGAAAGGGATCCGTATGTACAAAAATATTTATAGCAGCTCTTTTTGTGGTAGCAAAGAATTGGAAATCAAGGGAATGCCTATCAATTGGGGAATAGCTGAACAAGTTGTGGTGTATGAAGGTAATGGAATACTATTGTGTTGTAAGAAATGTGGAAGATATGGACTTCATCATAACCTGGAAAGACCTACATGATATGATGCTAAGTGAGAAGAGCAGAACCAGGAGAACATTGTACACAACCACAAACATACTGCTTCTGTGTTGACTTTGATAGACTTGGGTCTTTTGAGCAATACAAGGTTCAAAGACAGCTCCAAAGGACTCGTGATGGAAAGAGCTAGCTAGCTCTTTCAATCTGCATTCAAACTCCACAGTATTGTGGATTCATTCCATTGGTCATAATTCTTCTTTACTACTTGACTATTATGTAAATGTATTTAATTCGAAGGTATATCGTATTCCATGCTGTCTTTGCGGGGAGGGGAGAAGGAAAGAAAATTTGGAACTCAAAAACTTGTGGAACTGTTGTAAACTAAAAATCATAAATCTAATTAAAATACAAAAAAAAAAAAAGAAATCACACGCTTAAGTATTCAGCACAATCAAAAAAGAATGAAACAAATGACACAGACACCTGCTTTGTCTTTGAAGCTGATGCTCACTGAGTAGTGCCTGAAGACCTAGAAAATGTATCCTTGCTGGCCAGGGTTGTTTCCCATCCAGGAATCTAACACCAGAGGATTGTCTGACACTAACATTTTATTATGTCTTCAAGTTAAGGAGGTATTTTCCAGGAAAAAATCAAGCAAATATTTAATTGTACATATGAATGTCATTTAGCCCATGAATTTGATATTTACCAATTTCAAAATAAGAATTTTATTTAACATACTATAAAATGCTTCAGACAATTATTACAAATTTGCAAAGAAAAACATTTAATTACCTTAACATACAGAGACAAATTAAAATCTGACACAAACCAGCTCAAGTGAATATCTTGTTAAAAGAGCTATATTTGTAAAGTATGCTTTCAAAAGTTTAAATATGTTGAAATGTAATTTGAACCTGTATGTTACTGATGCTAACTAATTTTGTAAATTGTAACAAGTTAAAAAATAATGGTTGTAGCCAAGATTTTAAAGTTATTTTGTCAAATTTAGTGATGCTGAATAGGAAAATGAACAGAGTGTACTTTGCACAGGTTAAATGTACGCATGCTGGGGAAAAGTAAAGATATCCTAAACCACCACTACACCACTACATCAAGACAAGGGGATTTGTTACTCTAAATGAAAAACTGAATGCTTGAATTTTTTAAGTGAATAATTAAGTTTATCCACAATGGTTCTAGGCAGCAAAGGGCTCACCATCACCACCCTCACTGCTAGGCTCTTTCTTTAAAGGGAGTAGCTTGGCCAGTATTTCTTGTAATCTCCAAGTTTACCAATCTCAATGTCATCCTCGACCCCTCATTCTTACTCACCCCCACTTATCTAATCAGTTGGTAAATCTTGTGGTTTCTTTCTCCATGACATCACCTGCACCCTTCTCTTCCTCTCTATACAAACAGCCATCATTGTAGTTCAGGCCCTGATCATCTCTTGGCTCAACTACCGTAATACCTTCCTATTTGGTCTCCCCCTTTCAAATCCCTCCTTATTCCAATCCATATGGCTGCTACAGCGGTTTTTCAAAAGCAAAGGTCTAACCATGCCACTCAACGAACTAGTTTCCTTATCACTTCTAAAACAAAATATAAACTCTTATGTTTGACACTTCAGATTCAATATACATTATTCCCATCTACAAACTCTGTGATCCAGCTATAAGGGTCTCCTTGCTTCCAGTTATGTACACACAATGCTCTATCTCTCCTACTCATGCTTCTGTACAGCCCAAATTGCATTCCCTCCTCACCTTGGCCTCTTGGAATCCCTTATTTCCTTCAAGACTCAATCAGATACCTTAGGTACCATTGTAGCAGTTGAAGTTAAATAAAAATTTGCTGCTTTTAAATTGGATGCCACGAAAGAAATTCTCTCAATAGAGATATCGAGGGTTCTAAAATACAGAATTTTATCAGAATATCTATACATACATACATACATACTAGAACTGTAGTCACTACAGTGGACCTGTGGTGGTGGTGGTGGTGGTAGTAATAGTAGAGTAGTACTGTGGCACTACAGTAGTACCTTGTCATACTGGAGCAGAGAACTGGTAGGGCATTAGTGTATGTTATTCAGTTATCAGTGATGTTATTTACCTCCTTCATGCTAGTAGCTCTCTGAATAAGCTACTATTCTTTTTGCTCACCATCTGTATATTTCTGCTACGAAAGGGGTGTGTGTGTGGGGGGGGGGCATTTTTCTGTTCCTTATGAGACTATCTTCAACTGCCACTGTATTAGGAACTACAACTTTAGGGCCAGGCACCCTCCACTACAGTACTCCTGCATCTTCCTCTATTGCCCAATCAGGGATTACTGCCAAAGAATTAGGGAAGTAGCTAATGATTTCTTTCTCTTAATATCATATGCTGTAATCCTTGAGAAAAACATTTGCTTGGGACACATGGAACTCTCCAGGCTCTGGCAAATCATCATTTAATATTTAAATGAATGTGCACTGGTGTATTAAGAGTTAATTTGGTTAAGGTAAAGAAGTATGAGAGATTTTGGGAAGTCAGAAGTCCTATTAGTTTCATGGTCTGTCTGAAAGAATACCTGTCAGCAAATTCTTTTGAGAATGAGAAGGCCTTCATGAATTTTCGTGCCAAAAGCAACAGAAAATAAATATGATCTGATATTTTAACGGCAATTTGGTGGTCTTGTGGACATGTTAATTAGAAGTGGTTAAAAAATATTTTGAGTTTCAGATTGGTTAAAACTAAAGAGTATCTGGATTTTGTGTATTTATACCACAAATGTTTACTGCCTATAATTTCATCCTGATCCTGATTAAGGTGTTTATGTTGATGAATCAGCAATCCATCATGTAAGGGGAAAGCATGTTAACAAGCAACTTGTTGGGGGTGCTCTCCTCCACCCCTTACCCAACTCCAGCATATAAGAATGTTTAAACCAATTGAAATGACTGCTGAGAAAGGTAGAGAATCTTGTCCTGTAAAGGCAATTAGCAAAATGCCACAAAGCCATCCCCCACTATTCTGCTTTTCCCTTTTAAAAAGAAAGTTTCGGACCGCTTACACCATAGGAGTGGCTATGAAAAGCCTTGAAAAAAAATGTAAATTCATAATTAATAAATTTCTGACTTTTTCCCAGAATGAAATTGAATTCTGAAAAAGCTTCCTTCAGAGGCAGGATGTGAGAGTGGACAGTCATTTTAACCAACATATTTCAAGTCTTCCAAATTGATTAAATTAAGCTAAATCTCTCTTTCTTTAGATGGCTTCAGCTCCCTTTCCAACTCTCAGATTTTGTGGTTCTGTTTAGGATACCTGTGCTTGTGCTATAAGAAATGATGAGTAGACAGACTTCAGAAAAACCTGGAAAGACTTGAATGAACTGATGCTGAGTAAAGTGAACAGAACAAGGAGAACATTGCACACAGTAACTGCCACATTGTGAGATGACTAACTTTGATAGACTTAACTCTTCTCAGCAATGGAAGGATCCAAGACAACTCCAAAGGACTTATGATGGAAAATGCTAACCGCATTCAAAGGAAGAACTTTGGAGTCTCGATGCAGATTAGCATATCATTTGCTCACTCTCTCTTTTTTTGTTTGTTTCTTCTTTCTCATAGTTTCTCCCATTGGTCCTAATTCTTCTTTTCAACATGACTAATGTGAAAATAGGTTCAATACAAATGTATATGTAGAACCTGTATCAAATTACACACCATGGAGGGTGAGAGAGATGGGAAGAAAATTTGGAACTCAAAATCTTACAAAAGTGAATGCTGAAAACTAAAAATAAATAAGTAATTTAAAAAGATGTCTGTACTTGTTACCTCTATTTTCCACCCTCTCACTTCTCAAAGCCCTTGCAATCTTATTTTCATACTCATCACTAAATGAAATTGCTCTTACCCAATGATCTCCTAATTACCAAATCCAACAATTCCTTTTTATTCTTCATCCTAACTGTGTCTCTCCACTTGAATTTGTGAAGCCAATTTTTTTATATCTAAAGGTAAGACATTTATCAATATTGAATTTCATCTTACTGGATTCAACCCAGTGCTTTCATCTGCCAAGATTTGTTGGATCCTGACTTTTGTTTGTATATGGTCTGACCATCGAGTGGTCGGAGAACACAAGTCAAAATCAATACCAAATTAGAAGGACAAAAATGAAAATCTAACATTCCATGCAATCAAAATCATCCAAAATTGGGAAATGAATAAAAGTAATAATACTAACTTTGATTGTAATTGCTGCTTAGAGAAATTTAGCTGATAAAACATCACTGCAGAAAACCAAGAAAGCACTTTAGCAAGCAAACAGTTGATTGATTTCCTAGTCAAGCAGAAAGGGCAGTCACAACCAACATCAGTTTAGGGTATAAGCACAGGTACAAAATCTTATGGAGCAAGATGGCCGTATTTAACAAGCAGCTTACAGCAAAAATGGAAAAAAAAAAACTGATGGGAAAACTAGCTTGTAGAAAGTTTGATCTGAGACCCAACTAAGTTCAACCACAACAACTGGAAGCAAAAATGTAATAGAACATCCAGATTTCCTACAGCTATAGCTATTCTCATAATCTGCTACTGAGTACTAACATTTAGATATGATTGCTTAAAAAAAATTGTGCAAATAGCATAAAACTTAAGACAAATTCAAAAGGAAGGAAAGATGGAATGAAAGAAGGAAGTGAGAGAGGGAGGAAGGGAGTAAAGAAGGTAGGAAGGAAGGGAAAGGGAAAGAGAAAGAAAAAAGAGGACACCTGCAGAAAACAGAAAACAGGCAGGTTTTTACACTCTTTTCTATAGCAAATCACATAACTGACTAGAAAATGTGGAGACTGTTATAATAAACCTCTATATTTGCTTTTTGCTACCAAAAAAAATAAAGTGACTCAGTAGAACATGACATAGCCTTAAAGGGTCATCTCCAAAGGTAGCTTTCATGTAACACTGAGCTCTGGGAAAGGCCTCAGCTTAAAACGGGCAAGGTCTCCCACTGTATCCTGGGACATGTCAGTCATCCTGATCTAATATCTTGCAGCCGGACCCAGAAGGCTCCAGAGGAGATAGTGAAGCTAATGACTTTGCACAGCCCCGTCCCACTTAAATAGAATTCACTTGCAAGTCATGACACCACCTTCTCGACATCATGGTCCTCTTCGAGCACAAAGGACAAACAACGACAGCAGCTTTCATGTACATATTAAGATGAAGAAAAATTCCTTAATAGATGAGCTAATTCTGTTCAATCCTTTCATAATCAATACCAAGAAAAGCATAAAACATGGCGATATATCCTTAATAAATGTATTCTACATGACAACCTAGGATATTCTGCAAAAACTCCAAAAGGCAGGATTTTCTATGGATAGTGACATTACCTAGATTCCCCTCTTTGGAATAATATTGGGCTGATGGCACTAAGCTTCTGACTAGTTTCCTTCACAGAGAGGAAAAACCTCAGAGATAATGAATGACCATTGGCCAGAATTTGACTGTAACTTGAATTAGTCCAACTTTCCATATATCTAAGATAGACCCTGAGGATCATCAACAGGATAGGAACATAACTGAACTGAACCACATTTAAGAAATTTCACAGTACTTCAGAAAATTCCCACCTCTTCATTACTAATGTTCTCTGGGTGGTTCTCTATGGCTGCGAGCTATAAAACACCAGGATCTCACAGAGAATCAAAATTACAGGTGAACCAAAGGACAGCAGAGAGAAACTCAGTGGGTCTACATTGGCTGCAGTGTATTTTCCAACAATAAAGTGGCCTGAGAAATATTAACAAGGCAGAATTAAGTGGAATGAAAACAACATACGTATGTAATGAACACAATAAGAAAAAATAATAATAAAATGAAACTGATTGTAATGACTAAACAATTCTGAATAAAAAGGAGAGGAAAATTTACTTCCCTCCTATCACTAGAGGTAAATGAATGTGAGGGTGGAATTTTGCAGATGTTACTGGATACAGCTGGTATTGTAAGTTGATTTTAACTCTTCCCTTTTGTTACAAGGAAAGCCTCACTCTGGTTGGGAAGAGGCAAATTAGGAAATAACTAATATGAAAAAGGTGATCAATAAAATCTTGGGCACACACAACTACAGACACAGAAATATCATCAAGGAAATGTGTGGGCACAAAATCAGATCAAGTAGTCATGTAGAAAGAGTATTCAAAGTTGTTCCAAGGTGGAGCCTGTTTTGTTTTGAAAAGCCTACTATCCTTAGGAGAGATGGACTGTACTAATTCACATTTATTAGGGCTTATATAAGACGCAAGAATTCAACATGAGAACTGAACTGTCTGTGGTTCAAAATAGGATCCCCAAGACGAGAAGTTCTTAACCTGGAGGCATGAAGTCTGATCCTGCCATAAATCAAAACGATACAGGAGGGGGATAGAGAAGAAAATGAAACTTGTTATTTTCCACCATAAGCTTGGATTCTACTGTGTCTTCATTTATTATAACTCCAAGGAAACTTTCATGCCCTAAAAAAAAAAAAAGACTAACAAACAAGTTTTAGCTGATGTGGAATTTTTAAGTATCCCTGAAAGTTAGGACTTTCACTAGTAAGCAAAAATTAAAAGTAAACATTAACTTTCCCCACACACACAACCCTACAATCAAAAACCAAAAAAGAAAAGGAAAAAGAGAAAAAAGCGTGCCTGAAATCTAATGAAAACCAGCATTTTATTAGCAGGCATATATTGAAACTATGAATGCTACTACTGTAGATCTCTACAACAGATACTGAAGTACAGGTTAGCCTACTAAATGCTATCTATGATCATTTCAAATTTTTAATGAAATAGACAACCAAATTGTTCAAATAGTTGTTCCAATGCCACAAACCTGGATAAGCTAAGCTACTAAGGAAACAGACACAACAAATTTAAATGTACAGAAAATCCTCAAACTGCATCTTAACCATGAGTTACAATTTCCTCTTGCACTACTTCCCCAAACACACGCCTAAAAATAAAAGGTAAATGGACACCTTTGGTTTTGAATAATTAGGGCCTGAATGACAATAATTAAGATGACTATATTATAAATATGAATTCTATATGGCAAAGTCATTTAGGTTTAATAAAAAAAGGAGGAAAAATTACCAAACATCTGCAACTGTCTTCCATTTTATCAGTTCTGTATATTGGCTCATCAGAGGACCCCCTTCTCTGAGTATTGGGTCTCCAATGGATTCCCCCTAGGAAAAGGGAAATGAAAGCTCTTAGGGGCAGCTTGCATGGAAATTGGGTAACATGGCCAGTGGGACAGAGAATGATCGTGGGAAGGACAAGAGGCAGAAATGGACTGCATCATTTGGGACAAAGGATAATTTCTACTATGGGACACTGCTTCTATCTGCATCGCCTTCCTCGTGAATTGATAATTTTTAGTGAGGCACAACAAGAAAAAAACAAAGGACAATAGGACAAAATTTATAAAGGTGATAACAGATATTGCTTAGAAGAGGCTAAAATCAGTTACTTCACAAGTTTTAATTCTATGACCAATACAAGAAGACAATAGACTACGAATCAGAGAATAAAACTTCAGGATAGCAAGGAAAGAAAATTAATGAATAAATTCTTCTTAGAAAAACGTTCAGAGGAAAAAAAAACAGCTCTAAATTAACAAAACCAGTTAGATGTTAGGAGAGGAGAGGAAAGGGAAGTTTGACTTTATTGAGAGGAAAAAAATTCAATACCTAGATAAATAAAAGAAAAAGAAATTAACGATTTAAAGAAAACACTTAAAATAGAGAAAAAGTTGACACTAATTTTTTTGGGGGGGTGGGGTGCAGGGAAGTTTGAGGAAGTAAAGAACCACTGGGAAGAGGTCTGCATTAGTGTAGCTTAAGCAAAACTAATCATAGGGACAATTGATAAAAGAGAAAGAGGAATAAACAACATTTTTAAAAAATTAAGAGTCACCCAAAGGGAAATGAAGAAATGCATGGTGAGCTATCAACCAACATAAGTGATGTAAAGGACGCAGCATGAAGAAAATTGGCCAGTAATGTGCAGAGTTTTGAATAACCAAAGATCATCTGTATGCTCCACTAATATTGATTCAAATACAGGAAATCTACCTGAAGGCCCTCCAGCACTCCTGAGGAAGATTTGTCAGAGGCCTTGGTAAAAAAGTTAAAAATCAGGCTGGCCCTAAACTACAGTAGTCTATCCAAACTGGCCTTCACACTGTTTTTCACATACTACACTCCATCTCTGGTCTCAATACCCCAACCATGGTCCTCTACCAAGCCTGGAATCCAAACCCTCTCTTTTCCTCCACAACAGAGGATCCCTTCAAAACTCAACTTCTACACAAAGGCTTTGCTGGCTGCCAGATGTTTCTGCCACCACCCTGCCTAACTATTTGTATTTATTTTTGGATAAATTTAAATAGGTACGTGCTGTCCCCCCAGAAGAATGCAGGGGGAAGTGCAGGGACTCTAGTCCTTTGTTATCCTCAGCACCTAGCAGTGTTTGTTAACTAAGTGAAGAAGATGGATTGCAACGTTGATTTAAAGGCCTTCACAATTTAGCTTTAGACTAACTTCCGTATTTATTTACTTATTTATTTTGAGGAGGGTAGGCAGGGCAAATGGGGTTAAGTGACTTGCCCAAGGTCACACAGCTTGTGTGTCAAATGTCTGAGGCCAGATTTGAACTCAGGTCCTCCTGACTCCAGGGATGGTGCTCTACTCACTGCGCCACCTGGCTGCCCCTTCCATATTTATTACACATGAATCCCCTTGAAATACATTACATTCTCTAGCCAAACCGGTGTACTTGCAGTCCCTCAGACACTGTAAATGTACCTGAAATACAGCAGTTGATTGATTAGACTATTGGAACCCACAAAGAAAGTCTAGAGATTTGAAGTATATTGTGCCTTAGTCTTTATAATTCTTCACCGCATAAAATGAAATAATCTAATGACTTAAACCTTAAATCAACTTCATAATACCATATTAACATATTACTCTAAAATGCTGGCAGATCATTTATCACTTTCAGTGTGAAGAAATGAGAATAGATTACATGAATCTCATCACCTGGTCCCCATTTCAGCTAACACCTCCCCCTTTCAGAACTATATTAAGTGTACTTATATATGTACACTCACTTTACTTAGATATACCAATTTTGGGCATGCAAAAGTAGAAGCAGTTTTTCTTTCTAAGTTATTTCGGGAAGTCTTTGTAAGCCTAGCTTTTGAAGACAACTAATATTTAGCATATCTTGCCACTTCAGTATTTGTGGAATCTCTCCTTTACCAAATACCATTTATGCCTCAAACCGCTTGCTTACATGTATTGCAAACCTGACTTTACATGTACTAATAAATGTACCTTTTTCAAGTAAATAAATGATTTAATGCTTTCCCTGAGAACTCTGAAATTATTAAAAACAGGTTGTTTAAATTAGACTGAAAAATTCACTTAAGCAAAATGCTGAGGGTTTAAGATATCAAATTTATCTATAATAAAAATGTATTTCAATCAATGTTTAACACAAAGTCATTTGTCCACTTAAAATTTGTTTTTAATCTATCACAGGAACCTCCCTTCCCCCTTCTAAGAAGTGAGAAAACTGAGGGTACCTGTATTATTACAATAAATACATTTTTGGATAAGGAATACTAAAGAAATAAACAGATTTTCTTATTGGAAATAATTAATAGCATTTGACTTCACTGACAACTTTGAGAAAAAAGAGAACTTGAAATTTTTGTGTTCCAAATTAGTATCATGCTTAGTACTAAAGAAAATAAAATTTACATAAATCGGAACAATGCTTTATATTTATAAAGCACTTTATAATTTGTAAAGCACATTCATATTATCTAATTTGATATATCCACAAATAAGGACTTTATAAAGATCTAAAAATCTATACTTTAAAGTAGCACTATTTAAAACTGTATTTTTATGCAAATGAATACAAAATTTATCTTTCAAATATTATTACTATTAACCAACTGAATAGTCATGTTATGTTAAGAAAAGTTAATGTGGTATAATATTGGCCTTTTGAAAACCAAATGGAAAAATTACCTTAAAATTGTGCTTTCTTTAAAAGAAAATATAAGAACTGACTGATTCATCATCAAATTTAACCAGCAAATAATCCTAACTGCACTCAAGGTAAGAAAATACAATTTCTACAGCAAACTAAGGAATATTTTAACGTTTCTGTGCTCACTGCATTACAAATATGCTGAAAATATTTGTTAGAAGAGGGAATTTTAGATGGCTAAAATACTCTCTCTTCTGCCTGCTTCTTGTAATTGCCGACAATATAAACTTTCAGCTTGGTACAAAATAAAAAGTGGGGAGAAAAGTAAAAGCACAGCCTTTCTATAAATATCTGATAATTATCCTTAAAACATAACAATGGGGGTGGGAGATGGGGAGGAATTCATTAACTTACCAAATATAGTCTTCTACTAAAATCCAGTATTCAAAGTCAAGATACTCTTTATCTTAATCCTGTAGTTTGCCAGACAAATTGCAAACTGTGGTACAACGATGGCAAAGGAGAGTATTATGATCTCTTTCTGCTCAGTTACACTCAGAGGACACAGACTACTTGATATGAGCATGCTCAGTATCTAATTTAAAAAGCTTGGTACTTCATCTCAGCATGTGATGGCCTATTTCCAAGAAAACTGAGAGAGCTGTAAATCCAATCTAAAATAATTTGCTGCATTAAACAAAACTGGGCCACCAAATATTGATTTTTTGCTTCATGATTTCTGTGGTTCATTTAGCATGATATGGCTGGAAACTTATTTAGAAATTTATTGAAAATCCTTAGGCTTCAATATTTCTTCAAATATATTATCATGAACAGGCACAATTTTAATGAACTGGAAACTTAAAAAAAAATTAACCCCGCCCCCCAAAAAACCCTACAAGACTCACGTAAACGATGCTTTTACATTTTAATAGCTTTCTTCGCCTCTTCAAAAGGGAAAAAAAATTAAACACACTATGTTGTATATCAATATATAACTAAACTCAGAAAAATTATTTACTCAAGATCACACGTAACATTTGAGGTCTCAGTTTTTCATTGAGAAAACAAAAGGGGGTTGGGCAAATGACCTCTAAAATTCCCTCTAAATCCCCTCAAAAATTTATTAAAATATTTTAAAGTATTTTTTGTGGTAGCCTTTGATATCATAAGGTATCTCATTTAGACACACAGAATAAAACATCCCAACAGAAATCCACATTACCACTCTGTACGGTTTCACCTTGATTTTGCAATCTACCCATCCATTATACTCCCAAACCCTGTGATATTGAATTGCCTACTAATTG
Organism: Phalanger gymnotis; assembly: GCA_028646595.1. Lineage (NCBI taxonomy): Eukaryota > Metazoa > Chordata > Mammalia > Diprotodontia > Phalangeridae > Phalanger > Phalanger gymnotis. The sequence goes on from CM053623.1 coordinate 153,652,684, forward strand.
AAAAGAAACACCCTCTTACATTCTATGCAATCAGACCATTCTCATGTCCCACTCTAGAGCTTCACTTGAAGTTCCATTTTACTCTCTGCAATTCCCATTCTGTAATTAGCAAACTTCTCCCTTCATTTTGGACCTCTCCATTCTGTGCTGCTTGGGATCTTCAAAGACACTCTTTCTTGCACTGTGCCTTTTTTTTCTCATGACTCTAATGAACCAGTTCTGAAAGACAGTGGAAATCTTTATCTTTGCTCACTATCACTTTGAGACTCTCTCTCTGCTGCCTTTTCTCAGCAACCTGTCTGTCTTTGAGATTCACTCTATCAAAATGGACCTTAAATCATCTTCCTCCTTTCTAAAGGAGCTCAGTACCTGCCCCTACAGTCTTCCTCTCCAACTCCAACTCACATCACCCTAAGTCTTACAAGTCTCATATCAGCAACATGTAAGGCAATAAGCATTCAGCACCTGCTACGTGCCAGGCATTGTGCTAAGCTGTAGGATACTGGGGATACAAAAGACAAAAAACACTCCCGGCTCTCTTATGGGGGAGACAACATGTAAACAACTGTGAAAATAGAATTCATACGAGCTAGACTAGAAATAATTTCACAGGAAAGCAACGAAGATTATGGAGGGCTCAGACACCCTAACTCCCTGGTCCTCAGTGTCCTCACATTCTCCATTCTACTTCACCCACAAACAACAAGAACACCCTTGATCCTGCCATCACCCATAAAAGTTCTACTTGCATGTTCAAAATATCTGAAATATTCTCATTTGGTTGTACTTAATGGCATCCAATCTTTTCCTATGCCTTCTCCTACTAAACTCATTCTTGTACACCATGGTATTTTCTCAGGCTCTGGCTCCTACTTCACTTTCCTCACTTCCCCATTTCAACCCTGCAGTTAACCAAGTCAACTCTATGTAATCCTGTCCTCCAGAATCCTTCATCTCTTTATCTGATTTCTGCTCATGCACTGCCAAAGTTCAATCCTGGACGACTCCCACCTTCTACTTGTGCTCTTATTCGACGACTGTTGAACAGAGCACGAATAAGTCATATAACCAAATGAGCCCACTACAAATTTATGGTATCAGTCAATCAAAATGTATTTAGCCAGTGCTTACTATATGTCACCCATTTCATTATGTGCTGGAGATGTAAGTACAAAGAATGAAACAATCCTTTTTAGCAAGGACTTTCCATTCTAGTAGAGAAGACAGCAAGGATGTATATAAATATATACAGTATAAGTATAAAGTGAATAAATACGAATATAGCGAGTAGTTTGAGATGAAGGTCACTAGCAGTTGGGGGTGGGGGGCAGGAAAGACCTCATGAAAAGCATGGTTTCTGTGCTGCATCTTAAACAGAAGGACTCTATAAGAAAGCGGAGGGGGGGGGAAGGTGGGGGAGGCAAGGAGGGTGTATGTTACTGAAATGGGACGGCCAGTGCAAAAAACCATGGAAGGTAGAGAGTGAGATGGTGATGGAGAGAGAGAAAGGGAGAGAAAAGAGAGACAGGCAGACAGTAACAAGAGAGAGAGGGAGGGAGGGAAGAAGGGTGAGAGAAACAGAAATAGACGGACAGAGACACACAGACACACACCCAGTTTGGCAGGACTGCAAAGTATGAGGGCAGGGTATGACAATCTGTAGGTGGGAAGAGAATCATGTCCAATGAGGCTAGAAAAATAAGGCTTCAAAAAGCAAGAGGAGGTTACATTTTATCCTAGAAGTAGAATGAAGCCTCTGGAACTGATTGTAAAGGGAAGTCACATAGTCAGATCTACACTTAAGGGAAGTTAAACATACATATGTTTTTAATCTGTGTAGGCAAGTATGTGTACATCTGCGATCTGCAAAGAGATGATATGTAAACCCATGAGAACTTGTAAGGTTACCAAAAGAGTTCAGAGGGAGAAGAAAAGAGGAAGTAGAAAGAACCTAGGTAAAATCTAGTCCTGGAGTTAGGGGCAGTGATATGGATGAGCCCAGCAAAGACTGAGAAGGAGTGGCTAGTAGAAGAATAACCAGGATGTAGCAGTATCATGAAACCAGGAAAGGAAAGAGTATCTAGGAGGTAAGGGTGGTCAGTAGCAACAAATGTAGCACAGGTTAAGAGAGAGGAGAAAAAATGATCAGTCTTGGCAATTAAGAGATCATTAAAAGAAGTCGGTTTTGGTTGAATGGCAAAGTTAGAGGCCTGATTGCCAAGGCTTATCTAATCTCAACTGGGCCCTCACTGAAGCAAGAACATCCTTTTACTCTTCCCGAACTTCAATAACACACCCTAGAGAGGATATTGCAAGGCTTCCATTCTGAAGCACTCCACCATCTGCTCTGCTAAGGACGTGCCTCTGATTTTATGGAGTAAAGAAACATATGCAGTGTGTTCTCTCTTCTCACCAGACCTACTATCCCCTTCAGTCTGTCTTCTTAAATATCTCCTCCATTCCTCAACTAGACTCCTTGAAAATGCTATCTATAATTATTACTTCCACTTCTCCTCCCCTTTAATCTTTAACCTTAACCTGCATGCAATCTTATCACTGAAATAGGACATCCAGAATCCAAAAGAAGTTTAAAAAAAAAAACAACCTGACAATTACCTATCCAGAATTCACTCAGCACCCCTCCCGCACCTCCCACTCAACTCACAGTGAGGCTGTACTAGCAGACCCAAGGACACAGTACAAACTTACAGCAAAACTCCCATTATACCCTGGTTCCTTCCCTGCAGAAGTTTGCTTGGGTCTTGACAGTCACTTACAGCCCTTCAGGAGTAAAAGCTTGCCAGGGGCTGCAACCTGGAAGGACCAGTGCTGGGTCAGAGAACTAAGGAACAGAGTGAGACAGGTCACCAGGATAGGATGCATGAGGACAGGACACAGGTATGTGTTCGAGAGGGGTGAGGAGCTTACGATAGGGGGGGCACTTCACTAAGTCTGAGAGAAAGAGTACAGTGTCCAGCTGGGCTCAGTTTTTATCATCCAACAGTTAATTGCGGGCTACAAGATAAATCTTCAAATCAAAAGCATTTCTATATAATAATTGGAAAACATAATAAGCAATAAAGGGGAAATCTCATTCCAAATAATAAAATGCACAAAATATCTGCATAAAATTCACAAGACTTACATATTTAAATACAAAGCACTTCTTAAAAAAATGTTAAATGAATATTCGGTGCTCATGGCTAGGCTGTACCAATATAATAAAAATGAGGATACTATCAAAGTTAATTTATACTCTTAATTCTACACCAATCAAATTACCAAGAGGACACTATAAAACTTGATAAAATAAGAACAAAATTCATTTGGAAGAAAAGATCCAGAATGCCAAAGGAAATTCTGAAATGTAGTAAGGCCAAAAGGAGAATTGTACTTCCAGACCTCAAACTAATATTATAAAGTGGTAGCTATAAAAACCATTTGGTATTGCTTAAACAACAGAGAGACAGATCAACAGAACTAACTAGGCAAGGGAGATTCAGAAACAATGGAACTCAATAACTTAGCATTTGATAAAGAGGAAAATAAATTGTATAGTGAAAAACTGGCTATTTGTTAAAAACTGCCAGGAAAACTGGAAAGCAGTCTGGCAGAAATTAAGCCACACTCTAAATGGATGTCACGTTAATGTTATCTAGGATAAAAAGAGAAGTGGAATCTTTCTATCAAATTTCTCTGATAAGGGTTTGGTATCCTATGTATATAAATTAATATACATATACATAAGACTAGTTGCCATTCTTTAATAGATAAATGAAATGGTTTCACAAAGAACTGTGATGTATTCACAAACAAGCGAAAAAACGCTCCAAATTACTAATAAGAGAAGTACACAACAACAAAACAACCTCATATACTGAAAACTGGCAAAAATAACCAAAAAGGGGCAAAGGAATTGCGGAAAGATAGGCACACTAAGACACTGTTGATAAGAACTGTAAAAATGATATAACCAATTTGGAATTATGCAAACAAACCAAAATCTCCATTAGTGGGACTCTCAAGAAAGGGATTACTCAAGGCGGCCATCAATAAGAGAAAATTCTCCATCTACCTTAAAATATTTAAAATAACAATTTTTGGAATAGCTAAGAATGGAAACAAAGTATATGCTCATCAATTGGGGAATATTTAAACAAACTGTGGTACATGAATATAATGAAACATTACTGCGCTGAAGAAATGGTGTGTAATAAATACAGACACATGGAAAGATCTATATGAACTGATTTGGAGTGAAATAAGCAGTCAAGAAAAAACATACACAGTAACTTCAATATAAAAGGAATAACCAAAGACGCCAAAAAATCAAAAGTAAATGTAACACAATTAAAAGGATTAAATAGTACTCAAATGAAAATATATCTGAAGATACTAGCCTGCCCCGCCCCACCCCCATGGGGGTGAGAGATCCACAGATGTTACACACTGTACATGTTTACTGATTTTTTTTCAATGTATTGATCGGTTGTGCTAACTTTTTTTTTCTCTTTAAAAAGTATTGTTTTTCATGAGATTGCTCTCTGGGATGGAGAGAAAGAGTGATACATGGGATACTATGGTGATGTAAAAAACAGAAAATATCAATAAAAATTTATTTTTCAAGAATGAACAAAAAAGAATGTCATTTTGTAGCTGTGTGTAAGCTAGATGGTAGGGGAGAAATGCTGGAAACAAGGGGATTAATAAGGAGACTACAGCAATAGTCCAGGGGTTATAAAGGAGATGAATGTAAGGAGGGAGCAGGTAGAAGCTACAAAACTTTGAGATACAAGGGATGTGAAGAGTCAAAGAATGACTCATAGAGTAAAACCTGGTGCTCTAGACCAAGTGAGGAAAGGGTGGGTTTAGAGGTAAAGATAAAAAGCTCTATTTTGGACCTGTTTAATTCAATGCCCTTGGGACATGCAGTTGGAGATAGGTCCAATCCAAGGGATTTAATGATGTCATAGATTGAGAAAAGGGCTCAGGACAAGGTCCTGGTATACAACTATGCCTAGAAAGCAGGATATAAATGATACTACCAAAAGAAATTGAGAATGATCAGTCAGGCAGGTAATGAACTATGGCAGAATAGGGTCAGAACTAGGTCAGGAAAAACCAGGATGGAGACAATACTCAAAAGTGGGGTAGGAGAAGGAGATTTCAACAGTGCCAAATGCTGCAGAGGCTAAGAAGGATGAGAACTATTCCAGGCCAACCCTAACCCAGGCCAGTCCAAGGATTCAGGGTTGGAATTAGAATGCAATGAGATGCGGTGGACTGTAAAATGCAATAAAAATAACTTCACTGATAACAAGAGATTAAAAGAATACAAGTTCTAAAGTTTAAAAATATACTGGCTCAGATAAAATACTACTCCCCTCCACCTCCATGTTACCACAGCAACTAACCACTTAAGTCAGGAAGGCTTTCCCACTAAGCTGAGCTCCGGTACTAGGCCCCCCTAAATTGGGTCTTTCATGCCTCAGGCCACTAGGAAGTCAAAGGCTTCCTGCCCCTTTAAAGAACCATCCAGCCTACATAAAGCAGGCATGACTCATCCACAAAAAATAGGAAAAGACCACTGGAGAGAAACTGGGCAAGAGAGGATGTTGGGTGGGGGAAGGGGCAAATTAAAGAATTCAGTGTTGGATAAGTCAGTTTTGGATTGCTGTCAGGATATCCAGGTGAAGATACATGTCAGATAACTGGGATACAGATGGGCCTGGTGATACTAAATGTGTATCACTGCGGTCAATTACTTCCAGATACAGTAGGTAATTGGGAAAAATGGTTTGCAAACCTTAAAGCATTATGCAAATATAAGCTTTCCCCAATCCTTCCATTATTTCCATTTATTACAGAAGCAATGCATAGATATTACAAAGAGGCAAATTAAGGCTTGAAATAAGCAAAAGCATTTCAATAATTAGAACTATCTAAAAGTAGAACTGGCTGCCTTAGGAGTTGTCAGTTACCCCCAACCGGAGATATTCAAAAAGACTACTTTGGGTGCATATTATGGAGAAGAATCTTCGAGATTTTTAACAGATCTTTAATAGATCACTGAGTGACTACTCCCACGGGGGCAGCAGTGTCATGTTGTAGTAAGAAAAGTGATAGCATTAGAATCAGTAGCCTGAGTCAGAATCCCAGTTTCAACACTTATGTGAAAACAGGCAGGTCATTTAACATACATCGGTCTTTTCACGTATAAAACAGGAATTACAACATTTGCACCATCTCATAAAGAATTGTAAAGAAAGGTGACATATTCTTGAAGCTGTTAACTTTCTTGCATAATGCTGCAAATTAGACTCAAAAGTAAACAACTCCCACTTTATTTATTTACCTAAGGTATTTGTATTCTAACTCATTTTGTTATCCCTTCAAAAGAAAAACAGAATTTTAAAAAAATGTCTCCACCACTAAAAGGCAAATTCTATTCCAATTATAATGTCCTTGGGAGACAGAAGATATTGGGGAACAGCAGGACAAGCAAATGGAATATTCTAAAGAGGAGACCTATGTGCTTAATTAGCACAATGCCTAGCACAGAGCAGGGGCTTCATAAATGCTTGTTTACTTGATTTGACTTTGATTTTTGGGTTAAGACAACTTCATACTCAAATTAACAAAATGATAGGTCAGCCCAAAATAAATTACAATTTCTTTTCATTCTGAAAACTAATGACAAATATGTCTCTCTCATTCAGAGCACAAAGGCATCTATGTATTAAAGGTAGTTTTCCCACAAAATTCACTGTATTGTATAGGCATTTTGTCAATGTTAACTTAGGCACTTAAAAGGCATGCATTTGAGATTTCCCCCTCTATTTTAGGTTCATTCTATGAGATTCTATAACACAACACAATTTTTTTTTTTAAATAACAAAGCTGTTTTTCCTCTATTCTTGCTCACAGGAAATGCATGAAAAAGTAGATATTTTAGGCTGATGATAGATCCAAATGTAAAGATAAAGTGCCCTCATCTGGCCAAAAGAAAAATCAACATTCTATGGCTATACACAGATTTCCCAGCTTCCAGAACTTAATTAATTTTTTTAGTAAATAAACCTAAGTTTCAAAAATAAACAGAAAGTCAATGGTAAAAATCTTTTGCTACTTTTGTATAAAATATATTTAACAATAAAATAAAGGATTAACTGCTAAATAATCTTGTTCCAACTAGTCAAAAATACTTTAAATTGTTACTAATAGCCTGTAATTTGCAAATTCTGAAACACAAAATTTGGTAGAATTTTTCTCTGTCATTAAGTCTGAGTGAACTATATATTCTCTCTATAAGGAAACATCTGAGAAAACATAATCTGTCTCTTTTTTGAGTACTTTAGGTATTATAGCAGTAGTATATTTTTACTACACTTTACACTATAATGTAGACTTTTCTCATAAAGTTCTCCTTTGATACATCATACAGGGTAGTTTGGAGTTTAAACCAGGATCTCTAAGACATTACCAGCAGGGTATAGGCTCTGCCAAGTTTAAAAATGCTGGAAAAGACAAACAGAACATGCCCTAAGTTGATGTACCCCCTTTTGAAAGTTGAAAGCCTACTCTAGCTAGCTAGTTATGTAGAGAGAAGTCCA
>CM053623.1:153660796-153725318 GCA_028646595.1 Phalanger gymnotis
AACTTTGGAAGCTCTGCCGAGGAGAGCAGCATTCCAACTATGCTCAGGATCAGAACACTCTGGAAGCACTCAATGCTTACAGTTCTCCAGTCTGAGCTGGCCTGGGGGTGCCAGAATAACACAACATTTGTACTTCAAGAAAGGAGCAACAGGCCTAGACCAGATATTCCCTCCAGAAATACTAAGAGTCTGAAGTCAGGAATTAAGCTGGAAGAATCAGCAAACAAACAAAAACAGAAAGCCCACTACAAAAAAAAAAATTATGGTGACAGAGATCTTCAAGATCAAACCCAGAAGAACAGCTTTAAAACAATTATAAGCCAGGTCTCAAAGAAAAACAGCCTGAGGCACAAATTCAATGGGAACTCCTGGAAGAAATAAAGGAAGGGTTTAAAAATGTTTTTATAAATGAATTAAGAGTATTAAAGGGAAAAGAAATGGGAGCTATGAAAGAACCAGAAAGGGAATTAACAGCTTGGCCCATTAAGGTATAAGTTCCAGCTAAAGCAACAAGCTCCCTGAAAATCTGAATCGACCAAGTAACGACTCCATAAGACAACACGAAATGGACACAATTAAAATATGAAGAGGGAGTAAAATCTATTATGTTCTGCTGAAGCAAAAAAAGAGTAGGGTAGGGGGTAGGAATCATGATCCTAGATAAAATAACAACAAAAATACGTAACTAAAAGAGATAAACAAAGAACATGCATTTTGATGAAAAGTATCATCAACAATGAAATAACAGCAATACAGCTAAATGGCATAGTATAGAAGTACTTTAAGGAAAAGTTAAATGAGTTACAAGAAAAATAGTAAAATTATAAAAGTGGGGGACCTCAATTTACTGCCCCCCTTAGACCTAGATGAATCTAACAAAAAAAATAAACAAAAAGTAAAAGCCTGTAATAAAATTTTAGAAAAGTTAGAGAACTCTACAGTTTATTAAAAAACTAAATAAAACAATTAACTTCAAAGTTGCACTATATAAAATGAACCCACAAAATAAATCATCAGTATTTCTATATATTATCAACAAAATCTAGCAAGGTAGAAAAAGAGTCCATTTAAAATAGCCCCTGAAAACATAAAATACTGGAGATTCTACCTGCCATCCCCCTCCTGATATATATGAATGTTGTCAATATGAGAATGTTTTGCTTGACTATACATTTGTAACAGTTTTGTTATCTCTAAAAGGAAAGAAACAATACTGTAACACGAAATAGCTGAAAGAGCATAGGAAGAGAAAAAGGCAGAAATCAAAAATCCTGGGTTCTAATTCTGGCTCTACTACAGAAAAATTATATAAAAATGATTTTCAAGTCATCTTTCCTAACCTCAAAAGCAAAATCTTTGACTAGATAATTATTGCTTTCCTGTCCATTTCTAAATTCATAGATCCTGTGATAAACATCATAATTTAAAAAAAAAAAGAATTAGTCTCTATATCAACACAACTGAATGGATTCATAGATATTAATCTAAAGATAATTCTACAAAAAAATGCTCCAATATCTCATTATGATGTGGAGATGACCTCGGACTCTCTTAAAACTCTATCAGATTCCACTAAAGAGGTCTCAATTCTATGAAGAGCTTCTATACCACTATGCTGGGTGCCTAAGACAAAGACAGAAAAATCCGTAGAAAGTTGACCCAGTGGCCCGGCCCCATGCACCCAGTCCACACAGCACTCTGGGTGCCTTCTCTCCCTTAGCAGAGGCCAAATCAAAAACTGTCACCTCAAACCTATCTGAGCCATGCCTAGGCAAAAAGTTCCCACAGCCAAAGTTCCCAGGCTTCCCATAGTTCATCCTACCAGTCCTCATCCAGGTCCATGAACCCCACCCACATGCACAGTTATATCAAGAGGCTCCCAAAAACCCTGTCACACTTTATTCAAACCAGCCCAGTTGATCCTGAGAAGTACCGTCAAGGTCCTCCAGAAAATCCACCCTTTTCCTCCTCCTGTGCTCATGATATCTGCTTTTACTTTTGGTCACACTCCAAATTCCCCATAATAGAGAACTGTAACCACTAAAAAAGCTTTCCCAGTCTGATGCCTCTCATGCTAGAACAAGTCCTGAGCTGCAGATACAGGCCTCTGCAAACCATGATCTATAAAACGAGGAGTTAGTACTATATAGTCTCAAAGGACCCTTCTGACTCCGAGTTTATGATCCTATAAAAATAAGATAAATTACAAAATAGCCCTGAATCCTGGAGTCCCCTTACATGTAGTGTGTGGGAAAGAAGGTTGGAGACTGATAAGAATTAGAGTTTTTAGCTCATCAATAAATATCCAATTACATACTGGTAAGGGGAATGTTTGCCTAATGACCAATTAGTGACATTCAACTAAAGGACCTGAATCTATCTTGATATTTGCCTCAAAAACGAAACTATGAGAAAAAACAAAGATGCATGGTGAACGACGGAAGTAACAAAGTTGGTTTCATCATGGGGCCAAAGGCAACAAAAAATGTCATGTCATGAGACACTCACTAGTTTATCTCTACTATAGTGCACATAAATATTTTCAAAAGGACCACAATAAACATAATTATATGTTCATATTCATTGATGCTTAAGTTTAGAATAAAAAAATTAAAAGTGCAAATAAAAATATAAAACAATTGTATTTTATGTGCTAATGTGTTAGAGAGAATAAAAAGGAGGTAGAAAAACTGAATGAATTTGTGTAACCTCCAAACACAGTTCAAGAAGAAATGACACAATGACTACACAAAAGCTTCATGTCTGCAATTACACATATTTTCTCCATGAAAAGAATCAAAAAGAACTAGATATGGTAGAAAATAATGTTTTAAAAATGAAATTAATAATATTCTGACAGGAAATAAGTAATTGCCGATGTGGAAATCATAACTGAATCACCTATCAGTGTACAGTGAGACCATTAACTTGTTAGAATAACGATCAAAAAAGGCATGATAGGAAATTGAAACAACTCCAACTTTATCTATTTAAACTTACCTATTTACAAGCTACTGGTAAACGTGAAATTAATGGACAACAAATGGGTTATTATTGATTCCTAAGGAAGTATAATGGATATAGATCAGCTGCCATAAGGAGACAGATGATGAGAACCTAGAAACTACTTCAATCACCAAACACTTGATCTCTCTGTTAGAAGAACAGCAATAATAATTTAGAGTACAAAATTAAAGTAACAGAGGAAGAGCCAAGATGGCAGAATAAAAGGCAAGGGACTCACCTGAGCTCTCCCTCAAGCCCTTCCAAATACCTTTAAATAACGACCCTAAACAAATTCTACAATGGCAGAACCCATAAAAAGATGGAGTGAAAAACAATTTTCCAGCCCAAGACAACTTGGAAGGTCAGCAAGAAATGTCTGTTGTACCAGGATGAGAAAGGAACACAGTCCGGCATAGGTTGTGCCAGCATAGACCAAGCCCCAACAAACCAGGAATAGGCCTCAGGGTGATTGAATCAGTGGCAGCAGTGGCAGTTTCCAGACCTCTCAGCCCACAGATGCCAAAGACAACTTAGAAGGTCGTCAGGAAAGGTCTGTTGTGCCTAGGCAACTGAGTGAGAATGGAGCACCGTCCAGGGCATGCATGCTAGCACAGCCCTAGTCCCAGCAAACCACCAGGAGCAGGCCTTGGGAGCCACTGAACCAGCAGCTATAGCTGCTTCTGAAGCTCTCGGCCCACAGACAGTAAGCAGGTCAAACACCTGGTCAGAAAGAGATAATGGGTTTCTTTGCTAGTCCTGGGGGCTAGTCCTGGCTTTGCTAGTCCTGGGTGGCATACCAGGGCAAACAGGAGCACTAACACACCAAGCTTGTGACCTCAGTGGAGCAGGAGATCCTCCTCACAGTTCCAGGGCAGAAAAGATGCTTATGGTCACTCACAGACCAGAGCACAGGCCAGGACAGTAGTAAACACCTCTTCTTAAACCATACCACCTTGGAAAAACTGAAAACTTACAGGTCCCTAGAAGTATCTTTGAAAACAGATGCACAAAATCCCTGACACTCGGGACAGTGTGCTCTCCACATTGGAAAGAGTCCTACTTTAACAAAGAATAAAAAGTCAATTAATAGGTTGGGAAAATGAGCAAAGAACAGGGAAAAAACCTATGATTACAGAAAGTTACTATGATGACAAGGAAGATCAAAACATATTTAGAAGACTGTTAACAAAGTCAAAGCCCTTACATCGAAAGCCTCCAAGAAAAATATGAATTGGTGTCAGGACATGGAAGAGCTCAAAAAGGATGTGGAAAATCAAGTAACAGAGGTAGAGTAAAAATCAGGAAGAGAAATGAGAGTGATGCAAGAAAATCATGAAGAGAGTTCATAGCTTAGTAAAGGAAACTGAGAAATCAAGAAACAATGAAACAAAAACAAAAAAACTGAAGACACTGTGAAATATCTCACTGGAAAAACTGACCTAGAAAATAGACCCAGAAGAGATAATTTAAGAATTATTGGACTACCTGAAGGTGATGATCAAAAAAAGAGCCAGAGAGTATTTTTAAAGAAATTATCAAGGAAAACTGCCCTGATATCCTAGAACCAGAAATAAAATAGAAATTGAAAGAATCCACCAATTATCTCCTGAAAGAGATCCCAAAATGAAAACCAGGAATATTATAGCCAAATTCCAGAACTCTCAGGTCAAGGAGAGAACATTGCAAGAAGCCAGAAAGAAAGAATTCAATTATCATGGAGCCACAGTCAGGATAATACAAAATTTAGCAGCTTTTTTTTGGTTTAATTTATTTAATATATTTAGTTTTCAGCATTGATTTTCACAAGAGTTTGAATTACAAATTTTCTCCCCATTTCTACCCTCCCCCCAACTCCAAGATGGCATTTATTCTGGTTGCCCTGTGTCCCAGTCAGCCTTCCTTTCGGTCATCCCACTCCCCCCCCCATCCCCTTTTCCCTTCCTTTCTTGTAGGGCAAGATGAAAATTTAGCAGCTTTTACATTAAAGGATCTGAGGGCTTGGAATATGATATTCCGGAGTGCAAAGGAGCTAGGATTACAACCAAGAACCACCTACCCAGCAAAGTGAGTATAATTCTTCAGGGGGAAAAAAAAATGGTTTTCAATGAGATAGAGGACTTTCAAGCATTCTTTCTGAAAAGGCCAGAGCTGAATAGAAAAATGTAACTTTCGACTATAAGACTCAAGAGAACCATAAAAAGGTAAACAGGAAAGGGAAATTATAAGGGGCTTTTAATAAGGTTAAACTGTTTGTATTCCTATATAGGAAATGATACTTGTAACTCATAAGAACTTTGTCATCATTAGGGCAGTTAGAAGGAGCATATATATAGACAGCGGGCATAGGTGTTAGTTGAATATGAAGGGATGATTATCTAAAAAAATAAAATTAAGGAGTGAGAGAGGAATGTACTAGGAGAAAGGGAGAGGTAGAATGGGGTAAATTATCTCACATAAAAGATGCAGGAAAAAGCTTTTATAGCCCAGGGGAAGAAAGGGGAGTTGAAGGGGAGTGTGTCAACCTTACTCTCATCAGAATTGGCTCAAAGAGGTAATAATATACACATTCAATTGGGCACAGAAATCTATCTTACCCTACGGGAAAGGAGGGGAAGGGGATGGGGGAAGAGGGTGGTAACAGAAGGGAGGGCAAATTGGGGGAGGTGGTAGTTTGAAGTAAAATACTTTTGAGGGACAGAGTGAAAGGAGAGAGAAATTGAATAAACAGGGGAGTGAGGGAGATATAGAAGGAGGAAGGGAAATAGTTAGCAATAGTAACTGTGAAAATTTTTTTGAAGTTTCTCTAATAAAGGCTTCATTTCTCAAACATGTATAGAAGTCAAATTTATAAAAATAATAGTCATTTCCCAGTTGATAAATCAAGACCAAAAGACATGAATAGTTTTCAGATGAAGTAATCAAAGTTATCTGTACCCGTATGAAAAAATGCTCTAAATCACTCTTGATTGGAGAAATGCAAATTAAAACGATTCTGAGGCACTAACTCATACCTATTAGATTGGCTAATAGGACAGAAAAGGAAAATGACAAATGGTGGAAAGGATGCAGGGAAAATGAGACATTCATGCACTGTTAGTGGAGTTATGAAATGATTTAACCACTCTGTAGAGCAATTTGAAACTATACTCGAAGGGCTATAAAGCTATGCATACCCTTTGACCTAGCAATACCACTGCTAGGTCTGTATCCCAAAAGAAACAAAAAAGAAAAGGATTTGTATGCAGAAAAATATTTATAGTAGCTCTTTTCTGATGGCAAAGAATTGGAAATTGAGGAGATCCCTATCAACTGAGGAATGGCTGAACACTGTAGTATGTGATTATGATGAAATATTATTGTGCTATGAGAAATGATGAGCAGGATGTTCTCAGAAAAACCTGGACAGGGGCAGCTAGGTGGTGCAGTGAGTAGAGCACCAGACCTGGAGTCAGGAGGACTTGAGTTCAAATCCAGCCTCAGACATCTGACATAGCTGTATGACCTTGGGCAAGTCACTTAACCCCAATTGCCCTGCCTTCTCCCTTGCAAAAAAAAAGAAAAGAAAAGAAAAACCTGGATAGACTTACATGAGCTGATGCAACGTGAAATGTACTGCGTACAAAGTAACAGCAATATTGTAAGATGATTTGCTGTGAACAACTTAGCTATTCTCAGCAAGACAATGATCTAAGGCAATTCTGAAGGACTTATGATAAAAAATGCTATCCATCCCCAGAGAGAGTGTATATGAATACAGATTGAAGCATATTTTTTTTACTTTATTTTTCTTAAAGGTTTTTTTTGGCTGATGTTTTCTTTCATAACATGACTATTATGGAAACATTTTACACAACACTACACATGTATAACCTATATGAAATTGCTTGCCTTCTCAATGATGAGGGTTGAGGAAGGAGGAATGTGACTTTCAGATAAGCTGCATGAAAAACTGGAAAGAGTACTGATTGAGATAGGAAGAACAGCTCAACCATACATGAGTGTTACTATTGAAAAGATCAAAATTTTCAGCCTGAAGATACACTATTCCTCTCTAGGTATCTGAAGAGGAAAGATGTCAAAGGTGTGGAAAAAAATCTTAGATCTTATAGTTACCAAAAAAGGAACCTTTGGAATATCAACAAGCAACTCAAACATCTATTTTTCTGTCTCTATAAAAATTTTATAAGAACGATCTACATTTACATTGAGGGCATCCTTGTTAAAGATATAAAATGGGAAGAAGCAACATTTCGCAAATTATTATTTTATTCTGGGTTTTTTTTTTTTTTTTGCAGGGGGCAAGGCAGAGCAATTGCAGTTAAGTGACTTGCCCAAGGTCACACAACTAGTAAGTGTGTCAATTGTCTGAAGCCGGATTTGAACTCAGGTCCTCCTGACTCCAGAGCCGGTGCTCTACTCAATGCTCCACCTAGCTGCCCCACAAATTATTATTTTAGATCTGGGCAGATACTACAGTCACATAATACTAAAAAGTCAAAAAGATACATGATCCTGTTTGACTGTAATAAAAGAATTTGACTTGGTAGGGGGCAAACCACTACCTTAAAATATCTCTTTTAACAAGGTGTGTCCCATACATTGGCCAAAATCATACAAATTTGCTTTAAAGATAAAAAGATAACTTTATCCAATGATCCCTTGATTACAAAGCAATGCATAAACCATGGGGGCATCTGAAAAGTTCATCAGAGACATTTGCCAATGTTGCGTAGGATGTCAACACAGACTCCAAATGGAAAAAGAATCTCTTTTATATGGTAAGGTCCTTCAAATGTGTTACAGATATTGCGTACTCCATCTAGCTGTGTAATACAGAGCCTTTTAAATGTGGTCCAAAAGAATAGTTAACTACAAAGGAAAAAGCAAGTGGATGAAGAATGTGTCACCAAGACTGTGATAGACAGTTGGGTGGTACCCGGGCATTATTTGCTGTGCCCAGGCCACAGGACCTTAGGAACTAACTAGGTCACATGGAATTGGTGATTTAAAAGGCATGTGTAGCTCTTAAGACATGAAAAATTAGAACAGGGATAGGCTAAGTATATTAAGGTATACTTTTTAGAGATTTTTGTATAAACCAATGTCAAGAAGGGAGTACAGCTCTTCTGACCAAACAGATTTTTTATTCCAGAGTGAGCAGTTATAATTGACCTGAGTGTGTCCTCACTTGCACCTGTAAATGTATATCCTTGCTGGGCATACTTAATTTAAAAAGTTAATTATTATCCAAAAATTATTGGATTATTTTCTGAAAAAATATTTATCTGCCTCATCGATTTAATCTCTTCAGATCCTGAACTTACATTTGGGGCCGGTGTACAGCTTGGCCTAAGGCATTTGATAGCCAACAGGATATTAGGAGATTGACAATGGGATTGTGGCTTGCTAGGAAGGGGGATGGCAGTGGCGAAGGAAGCGTTACTGGAGTGACCTAACATGAAACCCTGAGAAATTATGGGCTCTGTGAGATGAATCCCCACAGCGATAAACACTGGAGCAAAGATCAGGAACAGTTGGCAGGCTGGGTCTGAAGGAATAAGAGGCAAGAGGGCAGAAAACATCACAATGTTTATTATTCCCTGCCAGTTACTAATTACTATAGGGAAGCTAGCAACTGAATTACAAGACCAAATGCGGTTCCAACCCTCAACTAATTTTGTCCCAAGAAATCAAGCCACTCTAAATGATATTCAATTTGGGAGGTAGGGGTAGAGGAAGGGATACGAGCAATGCACAGATACAGAGATACTCTTCCTGTCCCAGCTCCTCCCACTCTTCTTGGCTCCAACCTGCCCCTTCCTCCCCACACATACATTGGCACCTGGAAGGTATACCCAATCACTACCCCAAGGCACACTGTGACACAGGATGGTGAATTTAGAGAGATTAAGAAATATTCAGGGAAGAAAGTAAGTTGCTTGCAGGCTAAATGTCACTAAAAAAGAAGGCTTAAAGGCTTGGCTGGTTTTTTAAGAGCAATGAGTGAACACTGATTAGTTACTGAGGATGATTTCATAAACTGGGGGAATTAACTGAGGATCCCCATTACAAGGTTGTTTTAATACCATTTACTGTGGAGAATAAGAGTTTTATCTCTGTTCTTATGGTTTCCGGATGGCAATCAGGCAGGCTTGGCTCCTTCAGCAAACATTCCTTGCCTGCACTGCTTCAACTCAGGATGGCCTTCATTATATGAATGAGTTGGGGATCCTTGACTGGCTTTATAATACTGACTGAACAAGGTCTTATCCCCATAGGAACAATCTCCTTCACAGCTTTAAACTCGGAGAAGATGCTCAACCCTTGTGCAAAGTTTTTTACTGTGGGTCTTCCCTATTTGTTACTGTTCAGATTAGGTGATATAATTCTGAATTCTGGAACGTTAGATTGTAAGCACCTTGAGGGCAGGAACTGTCTTTTGCCTCTTCTTAAGGAACTTAGTAACATGTTGATTGATGCTAGAGTGGCCCTCCTTAAAATTAAGTAGACCTCAGGGTCCTGAGGAATCAGGAAGGTTTGTCTGGTATGGATTTAGGTATTAAGACACAGATGATAAGGAGATTGCTGGCCAGCCCTTTAGCACTGTGGCTTGGAAATATTAGAAGATACTTCTTCCCCCACTTCCCACGAATTCTGATTCCATGGATTTTAAGGACCAACAGGGTGAGGGTAAGATCTCCAAATTGAACACCACCTCGATTAAGTTAGGGTAACAATTGATAATACATACCAACTGGCAAATCAGCCTCAAGGTATAGTAGGAATGAATTGTGTGGCAGAAGGAAATCTGGGAGATGAGAGGTAGCTCCAGCTCAGGGTGTTGTTTAATCAGACCCACCTATGAAAGTGGGGAAAATTCATTGGAAGCCACTCAATTTGCCAAAACTGTTAGCAATAAGCAGTGCCATCTCCGTAGGGGTACTCCTGAGATGTTCATCCTAGTAGACATGAATTTTAATAGTGGGGGCACGAACTAGGAATGTGCCACACATGGGCCCATCGGTACCAAAACCTTCCCAAGAGAAGTTACTGAACTCCTTTCCCTGTCACTTTCAGTTCTGGCCACTTCAATACTTCCCTGCAAGGGTTTGGATACTTGGATTGCCCTCGTACCTGGTTATCTTCATTACAAATTTAGTGTTGAACACAGGTCTCTATGTAGCTCAGCTCAGTTTCTAGAAAGTCCCTGAGGGATTGAGGGAGCCTAGACAGTCCTCCAAGCGCAGAGGTTCTTATCCTCAAATCTGTTAATCTATTTGATATTTTGATAATTGTATTTTAAATTGGTTTCCTTTGTAATCCTATGCATTTCATTAAATGCATTTAAAAGGAGTCATTGAGATGGGGTCAGATTGTTCAGATTGCCAAGGGAGTCCATGACATGAAAGAGGTTCAGAACCCTTTTCCTATTAAGCCAAGCTTCAGGCTACATATATATGGCTTATGAAGCTAACATACACAGGAAGAGGAAAGGGGAGGGACAAGTCATCATTTGTAGAGATTCTTGGGCTGTTGCCATGGGCCTTAAGGAACAGTTTGGAGCAGGGAGGCTCAACAGCTGAACTATGCTATGTGTAGGGGCAGGATCAGTGGTAGAAGAGTGCACTGGGGTGGGTCATGTAAAATCACTGCTTCTTTGATTAACCCACCTACATTTCTTTTGCTCAAGATCATCTGGCACTTTCACTGGGCTTACGCCCCTTGGCAGCAGTTTAAATCAAGCATTTAACCGCCTCTGCCAAATGGACTGATTGCTTATCACCGCCAGCTTACTAAGGAGTGGGGTTCTCTAGTCATCTAGGGATGAAGAGTAAATGGTGATGGTGACAGTCTACTGATGCTTACTGTAATTACAGGCAACCTGAGAAAGACCTTTTTTTCATCCCTAGGCCAGGTTTGTTTCAAATCACAGACCTAATATTGAAGGCACCAGATGCAGAAGTCTTATTTATCAGGAGAAATGCGAAAATTCCCCTAAATTTCCCACTTACCTTGCCCTACCCAGGTGGTCTGTGCAGTGGAAGGACAACAGGCCAACCATATGGGAGAAGTCCAGTGGTTTTGAACAAGCTGGATGGGGAAGAGGTTGGCTGGGAAATGAGGAAAAGTGTTGCTCAACCGATCCTTCTACACACAAGAGTAAATGTCAGGGGCTAGGCCATGGAACTCCTAGAGGAACTTGAGGATCATTACATTCCCAGAAACAAGGAGTGGTTTCACTTGACCAGGGATGAATGTAGCCCTGTGAGGAAGAGATGGTAGTCAAGTTTCCGGGGAAAGGCAGCAAGGCAGGGGGAAGGGATATATCTCAAGTCAAGGAAGGAGTTTTCAAGCAAGAGAATTATAAAACCTTAGTTTGTGCTTCTGGATACAAATCTGCAGATGTGTTGGAGTAAACATGTCCTTTGAGTCCTGTCTCTGGTAGCCAATTCTATTTCTGGTGGCTATTCACCTGGAGCCATCCACGTGTATTGTAAATGGAGTGCTAGACCTGAAGTCAGGAAGATTTGAGTTCAAATTCTACCTTAATTTAAAGAGTTACTAGCTTTGTAACCCTGAGCAAATCATGTAACTTTTCTCAACCTCATTTTCCTGACCTTAAAATAGAGATGACAGTCGTTACTGTGAGGATAATTGAGATGGTACATGTAAGGCACTTTGCAAACTTGAAAATGTTATGTGAATAATATTATAATTTCATAATCAACTTCAATTAGCCTTTGGCTTTATTAGAACCTTCTGACTGGATTATGATCTTGGAGATACCATCAAAGTTCTGACTTTGGGCAGTAGTTGTGGTTTTGGCTGTTTTTGAAGGTTTTCCTTGTTTAGAATATGGCTTTTGTGTGGTCCCCCTTGGATATTTTATCTTGTTAGTTCTGTAACTGAGATCTGGGTCATCCATTTACTATTCAAAAATACAGTCCCAGTCCTAGAGCAGGCATGCCAGAAATGATACCAAGAGGATTCTTAGAACGTCCTCTGCAGGACCCGTTTGGCCCAGGTCACAGGACATCAGAGGCTAATGATTCAAAGTGCATGAGTAGTCCTTGGTCCTCAGAGATCTGGAAACGGGGAATAGGCCATTTAAAAAAATTCTATATGAATTGATATCGATAAAGGAGTAAAGCTCTTCAGATCTGACACTTTCTATTCCAGATCAGGCTGCTGTGATTGTCCTGGGTGTGTCCCAATGAGTAGGGACTTGAAAAGCTGTGCTTGTCAATGTATATTCTTCCACAGTATGTTCCTATTTAGTAAGGGTTGGTTTGTTTTTTCAATCTACCTCACTAATTCAATTTTGCCTCATCCTAAACTTGCATTTTGGGCCAATGTGCATCTGGCTTAAGACACATATACAACCCAACAAGATGAAGACAGTCCACTAGAATCTATATCTTGGAAAAGCATTATATGTGAACAATGAGCTGGGCGCAGAACTGAGTAAGAAAGGACCTAGACTGCTCTGGGAAATTATGAAGTGCTCTTAATGATTCCAAGTTTTATTCTGAAAAAAAGAGTCATTTTCATCATTTTATTTATATTTTATTGACCTAGTTTATTTTTGTTACATTTGTTTCCCAATACATTTCTATATTTCATCCTTCCATCCTCCCCAAAGAACCCACCCTTTATAACAAAGAATTTTAAATAGAGAGAAAAGACCAGCAAAACCAACACGCTGACCAATTCCAAACACACAACTTTCCACACCCACAAACTTCTACCTCTGCCAAAAAAAAAAAAAAAAGAGGTCCATTTGCATTAAGGGGCCAGGCCTGATCATAAAAATTTAATAGCATTCTGTCTCAGGTGTTTTGATGCTTATGTTTTTTTTTTTAACTTACATTATTGCAGTCATTGTGTATATATTTTTCTTATTTTTTATTCACTTTTCACCAGTCTTTCCATACTTCCCAGTATTCTATTTCATTCACATTCATCATTTCTTATAGAGCAATAATATTTATTACAGTGAGATACTACAATTTTTTTTGATAATTGATGGACATCTATTTTGTTTCTAGTTCTTTGCTACTACAAAAAGAAATGTTATAAATATTTTGGTGTATATAGGACTTTGTAAAATCACTGACTTCTGGGTATATGCTTAGCAGTGGAATCTCTAGGAAAGATCAGATAATGATACATAGGTATAAGTCATGGAATACCACAGTCTGCAAAAAATTAAAAGTTGAAGCTCACCCAAAAGGCAATGGAGAAGTGCATGTGTGTGTGTGTGTGTGTGTGTGTGTGTGTATGTGTGTGTGTACGCAGATGATGATGTTGTATTTAGGTGTGTGGGTGTGTGTGTGTGTGTGCGCAGATGATGACGTTGTATTTAGGTGACCCTAGAGATTCAACTAAGAGATTAAAACAATTACTAACTTTAGTAAAATAGCAGGATACAAAATTAGGTCAAAGAACATTATCAGCCTTTCTATATTATTACCAACAAAACCCAGCAAAAGATAGAAAAAGAAATTTCATTCAAAATAGTTACAAAACAAAATATCTGGCCATTGACCTAACATCACACATTCAGAATTTATATGAATACAACTGTAAAACACTCTATAAAAATAAAGGAATGCTTAAATAATTAGAGAGATAGTAACTATGGTAGAGCCATATCAATATAATAAATGATTCTATCTAAATTAATTTTACAAACCTAGTGCTATACTGAACTAACAAAGCGTGACATTATAGGGCTAGCAAAATAATTACAAAATTTGACTAAAGAAAAAACAATCAAGATCATAAAAGGAAGTAATTGGGCTGGGGGGCGGGGAATGAGAGGGGAGTAGAAGAGATAAAGAAAGACTAGCAGTACCAGATTTCAAATTAAACTATACATCGATATTCAAAAGCTATGTGGGTACCAGATAAGAAACAGAAAAGTTGATCAATATATGAGATTATGTAAATAAGAAACAAAAACAAGTGAACCTACTTTCACAGTGCTCAATTAACCCAAAGACATCAATCAGTACCGAGGTAAAGGCTCCTGCCTGGTCAACAAAAACTACCAGGAAAACGTTAAGGCTGTCTTGACAGAAAGTAGGTTTAGACCAACATTTATACCTTATGGATACAAAATCTAGTTAGAAAAGTAGAGTAGAAAGAAAAGAGATAGCTCACAGATATGGCTAGGGGAAAAATTCTCAACTAAATAGGAAAAGGTTAAGTCAACAAGCATTACGAGAGTGCCTACTATATGCCTGGCACACAGTTTAATCCTGGAGATGCAAAGAAAGGCAAAAACCACCAATGTAGTTAAAATAAAAGGAAAATAACATCTATGTTGCCAATTTCCTTGACAGATAAAATATCCAAGATACACAGGGAATTGATATAAATATATAAGAGCTACTCGCCAATATATAAGCAGTCAAGACATAGCAATAGGCATTTCTGAAGAGAAGATAACCCAAGCTATCAACAACCTTACAAAAAATGTTCCAAATCAATAATAAGAAAAATGCAAATTCAAACAACTCTAAGATTCAACCTCACGCCCATCAGAATGAGAAAGATGAAAAGTCAATTCTTGGAATGACTGTGGGAGGAGAGTCACACTTATGCTCTGCCAATGGAAGAATAAAGTGGCTCAATCATTCTAGAAAGCAATTCAAAACTATACCCAAATCACCAAATGGTACCTACCTTTTGACCCAGTGATCCATCCCATTATTGAGAATATATCCTCCAGGCCACTCTCCAAAAGAAAAGACATAAGGAAGGACCTATGTTTATGGCAGCACTTTATTATATACACAATATAATGAAATACTACTGCACTGTAAGAAATGGCAATATAATGGATTTAGAAAAAAAATTGGAAGGACTTGTATGAACAATGCAAGTGAAGAGAACAATTTATATGGTGACTACAATTATGAAGGGAAAACAAACCTGAGAAATTAAGAACAAATGATGAAGTGTGTCACCCACTTCTTGGCAGAGGTGATAGACTCAAGGTACAGAATCATTTTCAGATATAGATAATGAATTAACTTGTTTTATTTGATTCTGCTTACTTATTGCAAGGCCCCTGGAGGGGGATGGAGGACAGAGGAATTAGTAGATGCAAGATGCAACAGAAAGAAGAGCCTGGTGATTTTGTTAATATTGTGTTAAATATAATATACTACAAAAAACCCAACTATATAAATTCATGGCTCCATATACAATTCTCTTTTATTCTTTATATATTGAAATATTCATGTTTGTTGATTATTAGGCTTGAGGTAAAAATTAAGTTGAGCAAGGGGTAACTGATCGACAGACTGCATGCTCTACAACATAAAACAATCTAGTGAAGGTGACTGACACTCTGGGTGGACTCCTACCATAAAAAGGTTAGATTTATGGGAGTACATGAACTTCAAGAAGCACACAGAATCAGCAAACATGGATGGGTTATGATCTGTATTGCTGGTATAAATCTTCACATCAATGATCAAAGAAAGAACCGCATAGTTCCCAGGGTTGCAAAGAAAGGGTCTTATAAAACCGACAGCACTCTACAAATTAGTTATTGTAACATCTATTACTGTATTCTAATCAGTTATATGTTGTCACTACAAATTGCATTATAAACCTATGTACATTTGTCAAATTTCTCACTACTAGACTATAAACTCCTTGGATACGGGAATTGTATCTTATTTCATCTTTGTAGCCTTAGTATCTCCTTAGCACAGTAAGTTACATGGAGTAGGGATTTTATATTTGGGGAAATGGAGATATGGTATTCTTATTCGGGTAAATAATTCTCTCAAATATTAAAATAATGAATGGCATTCCAGATTTTTGTTTCAGAACAAATTTCATTCTTTATTATCCAGAAACTGCCCAAAGAAGGAAAAACTTATTTCCAAAAGAGCTGAGGGGAAAACAATGAGGGTGAGTTGTATGGAAGATGTGGCTCTGGATTCTACTTGAAAATAAGGATAATTTAAACTCCTAAGAGTAAATTCTAAAAGTTTGTGGAATTAACTGAGAACCAAACATTCCAATAGCAGAATGTTTCTCTAATCTACCCTCAAAGATGGGAGAGGCATAATTTGATGGTGCAATTAAAGATGGGAAGGGAAAGGAAAGGGGAAGGGAATAAGCATTTATATAGTAGTACCTGCTAAGTGCCAAGTACTGTGCTAAACGCTTTTCAGAAATATTCTCTAATTTGATCCTCACAACAGCTCTGTGAGGTGGATGCTGCTGTTTCTCTTATTTCATAGTTGAGGAAACTGAGGGAAAGAGGCTAAATGACTTACCCAGAATCACACAGCTGGTAAGAGTCTGAGGCCAGATTTGAATCAGGTAATTAAAAGGCAGCATTTACATCCTAATTCAGATTTGTGTAGCCTTTAAAGTTTGCAAGCACTTCCTTTACAACAAACTCTGATAGATGAAGTGACTGGCCCATGACCTCACACATAGGTAAAGTCTGATGTTTATGGCTTCCCATCTGCACACTCTTTCTACTCCATCATCTCGATTCTCTGCACTGTGTAGAATAAGATTCCATTTCTTTCAAGGTCAACACTTTTCAGGATTCAAATAACCTCTTTTCAAGAAATCTACAAATGTATATTTACCTACATATTGCATTACTGAATAACAGCTTTTCAAACACATGCTAATAACTCGATTGAAACTCCAGCTTCTTAATGGGGGAGCAATGTTTTAATGTTCTCTCTCTAGTCTGAAGAAGAGAGTTACCTATAATTTTTGTGCTATGAAGTTCTTCATCAAGATTTTTATTTAGACCCTAAATATGTACTCTCTGAAAAGGGTGATAATTTAGTCCACCCAAATGATAGATAGAAAATATGCTTATAAACAGAATAAAATTTCTGAGCATATTAGAAAAAAGCTGAAAAATTGGGGAATGTCAAATAGCCCAGTAATATTCATAAGACACTTGGGTTGAAGTAAGACTTTTCTTGTGCTTTTGTTTGCATTAACAGAAAGACCTCAATTGCATGTTATACATTACTCTATGAACACATGCCTCAACAAGGATATATTAATGACAGCAGCAATGAAGGCTGTTACCTTTCTTTTTAATGTTACAGCCTAGTTTTCATTTTGTCTTAATTATCATAAAAATACAGTGGAGTTTCACTAATTTTGTCCTTCACAGAGCAGAATCAAATTATGGATCGCATCCAAGACAGTTTATAGCAAAACATCTCATTATAAAAATGGTAATATTTTATTTAAATTGTAAAGGCGATGAGAGGAACTAGAATGATGGGAGAGTTTAAGCTTTGTCATTGAATCCAGAATTTATTTAGTAGTAGAAACAGTCATGAATGAAGTATGCCTGCCTCCTCCATTTCCGGAACTTCTTGCTAAAATGTCTTACCTAGTTTTTAAACATTTGGTAAAATACAAAGAGGATGAACGAAATTACAGAACTCCAGACATCCGTGCTTTTTTGTGGGGGTGGGGGGGACAGAGGTGTGGAAAAAAGGGGAAGAGAGCAAAGGGAAACAGTAGGGGAAAAAATACTAAAAAGTAGAAATGTTGGAAAGTATAACTACCCAATAACTGCAAACACAGACTCAAAGGAAAAAATGGATTTTCCAAAGATTATATAAACATTTAGAAGAAATTTATAAAATGAAATAAAAGCACAGGAGGAAAAATCTGAAAGGAGAAAATTAAAACAGACCAAACAAAAATCACTAATCCCTTGAAACAAAATATTAGAACAAAATAAAAAAAAATCGAAATAATGTAAGAAAACCTTATCTTAGCATAACAGACCTGGAAAACAGGTCAATGAGACATAATATAAAACAAATCTGAATACTATTTCAAGAAATCAAAAATGAAAAGTACTCAGCTCTATTATGTGAAAATAGGAAGAATCCACAATCACTTCCTAAAAGAAACCCCAAAAGGAAAAGTCACAGGAATCCCACAGCCCAAATGCAGAGTCTTCACATCAAAGAAAAAAAATACTTTGAGTATAGAGAAAGGAGTCATGCAGATATGAAGGAACCACACAAAACCTGACAGTTTCAACCCTAGATAAAAGACACTGAAATCGAATATTTCAGAAGGCAGAAGGTTCAATAACGCATTACAACCAAGAATAGTTTACTTAGCAAAACAAGTGTATAATCCCAGAGAAGAAAAAAATGGAGATTTAATTGAACAGAAGACTTTCAAAACATTTCTTACTTAAAGATCAGAGCCAAGTTGGAACTTTGAATTACAAATATAGGAGTCAGGAGGAACCTGGCAAGGTAAAATTTTTGAGCATTTGGAAAGGCTGTATTGATGATGTAATGCTAACATTTTAATGGGTGAAGGGAGAGAAGAAATAAGTGTCTCTTCAGAACATTAGTATCTTTTACTGTAAGAAATAACAAAAGAGATGATTTCAGAAAATCCTGGAAAGAACTATATGAATTGATGCTAAGTGAAGTAGAATCAAGACAATCTGTAGAATAACACCGTAAAGAGAAAACAACTTTTGAAAGATCCAAGAACTGTGATCAAATAAGCAATCATACCACTCACCAGTAGCCTTACGATGAAGCAAGTTACCCACTTCCTAATAGAGGTGATAGACTTAAGGTGAAGAGAGAGACATACATTTTCAGACGTGGCCACTACACGAGTGTGTTGGGGTTTGACTATGTTTCTTTGTTACAAGGATTTTGTTTGTTTTTAAAAGGGGTTGGTGGGGGGGAGGGGAAGCAACTGAGGGCTAAAATGATATCATAAATATCGTTAATAAGAAATAGCCATTGCAACAGTTTTTAAATCCACAAAAGAGAATAAAAAGTCAGAAGGAAGTACAGACAAGCACAGGAAGGCTTTCAAGGTAACATGTTAAATTTATTATATACTTTTACAAAGCAGTATGGAATTGCAATAGCTGCCATTTAGCATTTATACAGCACTTTAAAATTTGTAAAACATTTTACATAAGTTACCTTATTTTATACTCAAAACAACCCTGTGAAGTAGGTGCTATTATTTAGTCCCATTTTACAGGTGAGAAAATTGAACAGAGAGGTCAGGGGAAGGATTTGAACTCAAGATCTCCTGATTAGTCTAATACTATTCACTCTACCAGATTCGATTTTATATACAATCTTCTTTTTACATTCTACTTTCTAAATGGAAATGCTCGTTTTAAAAAATATTTAAAATGGCCCTGGAGTCAGGAAGAACTAAATTCAAATGCAGCTTCATTCACTTGTGACCCTGGGCGAGTCACTTGTTTGCCTCAGTTTCCGCAACTGAAAACAGGAATGATAATAATAGCACCAGAGTAAAGAAATACAAAGTAAAACATCTGGTGGCATTATCCCCATGACAATAATAATTTTAACCACTGAATCAATACTGTAATTTGTATATCAAGTGCATTACTGCCTAGAATCTTTTGGAACCTAACAGAGGCATTACAAAATTATCAATGAAATTGATCATTTTTTCCCAAAAGAATGTTCTAAATGTTTTTGGAAACTCTTGATCTTTAACATTTTGATTAGTTTTATCTACTATGTAAAGTGCCAGGCACGTACTAAGCATTTTCCCTCCTAATCTGATCCTCACAACAACCGGTCAAGTGGGTGCTATCCCTATTTTACAGTTAAGGTAATGTTGCAATGAGAGGTTAAGTGACTTGCCCAAGGTAGTTAAGTGAACGCTGCATTTGAACTCAGGTCTTCCTGATTCCAGGTCCAGTGCTTTATCCACTGCTCCACCAGCTATCTCTGAGAACGGAAGGGGCACAAGCACCAGTAGAATGGCAAGGACAGATCAAGTAACCTGTTTCTGAATTTGAAAAACTTATTCAAGATATTATAAGGTATTTTTGTACTCAATCTAAAAATGTGATTTCCTTTATAAATGTCTCTGACTTTCACATTACCTGATGTGGTGAAAATAAAGCCACCTACTAAACTGAAATGCTTACACAACGTAATAATGCCAAGTGAAAACCCCAGTTTTAGTAACTTGCTAGCAATTGAATTGCTGATTCATCCTAATCCCAGAAAGGGTAGTGGGAGGGGTTTGAATATGAAAGTCATCCAAAAAAGCCTCCTTTCTAACCCCTGTGACCCAAAAGTCAATTAAGCACCAAGTTCCAAAGAGAGGTCTGCATAATATTACTGTCAGGAGGCAGAAACAGCTATAAAAAGACAAGATAATTAAGAGATTACTCATTTCTTTTCAAAGAAAGTTATCTTCCCAAGAAGCAAATGTTTTCTGTCCTTGGGAAGAGGAGCTTTTCCATTTCTGTGCCTCAGTGACACACTATATTAATTTTTTATATAAAAGTATGTTAATATAAGATAACATTAAAAAACTAGGACTCCCAAGGATTGTGTTTACAATGGGTTTGCAAAGAGGGTAAACAGGGGGAAGAAAAGCAGGGGAAGCAAAAACATTAATCCTTTACCTCGAAGAGCTCACAGTTTAGTACAGCCCTGGGTGGGGAACCTGCAGTCTCAAGGTCACAGGTTCCCCACCCCTGCCTGTACTCAAACAACTGTAATACAAGTAAAAAACAATTAAGTGCATAGGAGGAGTAAAGCCCACTATCCATTTTGGGGGAACAGAAGGAAAGAACAAAGGAAACTACCAGAAAGAATCTGAAGAGTACTGCTAAAACTTAAGTAGTTTCACACTCGAAACGAAGCCCTTAGAGATAGTTGCATATAACTGCTTAAGAATGGGTTTTGGATTTTTAGTCCAAGACCTATATACAAACAATGGAATCTCGGCAAGGCATGGAGTGCAACTAATAAGGGCTAGGGGAAATGTTACATGCCTGCAGCCTTGTAAACCTCATCAAAAGGGCTTTAAACTGAAAAAGAGTAAGAAGAAAACTTTTTACACATATTCATCCAGTTAGATAACAGAGAGTAACTATAATGGATTTAGAAGGACACAAGCAGAGACAACCAGAAATTCATAGAGGACAAAAATCCAGGAAGGGGACTAATTAAACTCAAGGCCTCATATATATGAGGAGTCAGCAAGAGTCTGACGTGACTGAAATGACTGAAACAACAACAAAAGAGGGAAGTAGAGTAAAACAGGACTAGAAAGGTAGGACTAAAATGAGGAGCAGATGGATTTCATAAGAACCTGGAGTCTTATATGATCTGATGATGAGTGAAGGGAGCAGAACGAGGATAACATTGTACACAACCACAGACACATTGCTGCTGTGATGACTAACTTTGATAGAATTGGCTCTTCTCAGCAATGCAAGGTTCAAAGACAGCTCCAAAAGACTCATGATGGAAAAGACTATCCACAGCCAGAGAAAGAATTCTGGAATCTGAATGCAGATTGAAACAAACTATTTGCTCTCCCTTTTTCTAATTTTATTTTTGGTTTTGTTACATCTTTTTCATGGTTCATTTCATTGGTTATAATTCTTCTTTACAATTTGATTATTGGAAAAGAAGTTTAATGTGAAGGTATATGTAGAACGTATATCAGATTACATGCCATGGGCGGGGGGGGGGCGGGGGGAAGAGGGAGAAAATTTGGGACTCAAAAACTTGTGGAACTGAGTGTTGTAAACTAAAAAAAAAGAAAAAAATTAAATAATTTTTAAAAAGTAGGACTAGAAAGAAACAATACTGTGGAAGGTTTATCATCAGCTAGAATTTTATTCACAGGAGATGCAAAACCACTCAAAGTTGCGGAATGACATGACCAGAGTGGTTGGTACAACAGGAAGATTTCTTTGGTGATAATGTCAGAAGTTGTACTGGAGGGGCAGGGAGCCTATTAAAAAGCAATGTAAATGATATTGGAGGGGGGCGGGAGAGCAATATTGGAAAAATTTTGGCAATGTAAAAAAGATCGATAAAAATTTAGAAAAATTAAGTAAAAAAAAAAATCAAATAACAAGAGCTTAACTGGGTGTTGCAGACAGTAAGCAATGCAGATTCAGGTTCAGGCAGAATCCATAGGCTGTAACCCCCACGGATCAGTTAGACTGAAGGGGCAACTAAACCAGTAAGGACAAAAGTGGGCAAATAGATTTTGGTACAGGAATATTTGAAGTGAACCAGCCAGAAAAGCCACAGGCTGAAGTGTTAAGATGTCTGAAGACTTCTGACAAGTCTGTATAAACTGTATTCTTCATAATCTCCCTCACCTCAGGAACCTCACGAACACAACGACTACTCCTCGCTGTCCCTTACCCCACACGTCCAAACAGCTCAAGGTCTCGTCATTTCCACTCCAGTTTTCCACACCTGTCTTCTTAGTTCATGCCCTGATCACCTCACCTCAAGGATTGCCGTAGCTTCCTAACTGGTCTTTTTGTCTCAAATTTTCTCCTCCCAACACATCTGCCAAAGTGATGTTCCTAAAGACATAGTTCTGACCATGAACAACCATGTAACTCATCTACTCAATAAACTCCAATAGGCGACTACTGCCTCCACAATCAAGTACAAATTTCTTTGGCATGTGAAGCCCTTCACATTCCCAATACTGCCTCTCCAATTGGACCTGATCCTCCCCCCCATTGTTTTTCCATTATTTATTTTGTTTCTTATTTATATATGTTAGTTCTTTGAGGTTAGAGGCTGTTTCATTTTTGGCTTCATATCCCCAATAAGGCAGCTCAGTGCCTGTCACGGAATATTTAACAATGCTTCCAGCTTTCATCTTCATGTACACACTCAAGCAGTCCCCTTTGCAAAGAATACACTCCCCAGCTCATCTCAACCTATCAGAAATCTTACCTTTTTGAAAGCTACTGAGGTAACAGCTTCTCCATAAAGCCTTTCCCAATTCCCCAATTTATCTAATGCCTGTTCTCTTCCTCAAGTTACTTTCAATTCTTCTGTGTACATGTTGTATCAAGTAAAAGAACGTAAACACTTTGGGGGCAGGCTTCCTCCCTTTTTTAGGTCTTTTGTTTACAGCACCATGCTTGTAAATAGTAAAACGTACTTAATAAATATTTACTGTTGTTGAAATATTGGCAGGGAGCCTTACCTAGCTAGACAGAGTACTTTCATTAATCTCATGTGGAGCTTCATTAATCTGGAATTTGACATCTTAGAACAATCTAAAATTAAAGAGGTATTTCCGTTTAATCTCAAAATCAAAAGAGGTACAAGAAATCCTGTGTGACTGGTTAGGCAAGTTTGTCGTTCTCCCCTTGAAATGAGCTAGAACTTTTGATATAACAAAGACACACCCCGCTTGCTTAATATGTGACTTGGGAAGTATTCCTAATTTTTGACAAAATATCTTCCAATGAGCAACAAAAATTACTTTAGGAATTTTTGGAATACCTCGTTTAAATTTTAGCAGCCCTCTACTACTCCTTGTTGGAAATATTTCAACCTTTTTCTTATGTTACCTCCTTGCTTTAACTCCCTTTAATTCCTATTCTCTAACCTATAGCTCCATTTTTACTTAACCCCACTGGTGGCATTCAGGAACCAAAAAAGATCACAGACTCCTGATTTAGTGGAACTTGCTTTCAGTAAAGC
This sequence comes from Phalanger gymnotis, assembly GCA_028646595.1. NCBI lineage: Eukaryota > Metazoa > Chordata > Mammalia > Diprotodontia > Phalangeridae > Phalanger > Phalanger gymnotis. The sequence goes on from CM053623.1 coordinate 153,684,340, forward strand.
TCTAGTCCTTTAAAGACAGTGATCCTACATCAATATCCCTGGCACCCAGCATAGTGACTGATTAGTAAGTGTTGATCAGGGCAAAACATTTTTGGAGGGGATTTTTAAACTTTCATTTTATAAAATCTTATTAACAGCCTTATTAGCATGTCTTCTTTCCCAATTCCTAATAATTACAATTATCATCTTGTTAGGAGATAAACTCAACTCTAGAAAATTAAAATCTACATTTAGATAAAACTATTCATCCCTTAAAATTCTATTACTACAGAGAATAGAAATCACATAAAACAAAACAAAAATCACTATCCAAAGGATAAAGCATCTTTATGCTTTTATCTATCTTAAATATGCACATTTTGCTGCACTTTGTAATACTACAAATAAACTTAATTATACTTTATATAATATTGATATATTTTAGCTTCATTTTTTCTCATCACCTGAATATTAAATATTAACAGTAAAATGAAAGACACTATATTGAACTAGAGGAAAATTATCATCCCTAACACTAGGGCTTCGGAACTAAGAAAATTTGTCTTTTTAAAGGCTCTAAAATAAGATATTAAACCTTCCTGGGGCAGCAAAAAAAAAATGATGAATTAAGTTCATCTCTGATGTCAAATACAAGCACAACTTTTAGTTTTGTGTATATTTAAAAGTTACCTATGCACAAAAGGTACAACCAGGTCAAAGAGTTAGATTTAGAATGACCTTAGAGGTCATTTAGTTCAATTTCATTTAACAAGTGTGGAAAATGATACTCAGAACAAGGCTCAGATTAAAACACAAATAGGTCCCTCTGACTCCAAATCCTATGCTTTTCCTACTGTAGCAGTTTTTCTAAATACTAAAAACTTTAATTTTCACCAAAATCGCCTTCTTCTAAAACTACAAAGGAACCATTTTAAATATCTATAGAGCATTTTCTCTAATGTTTTTAATATATATATGTATATATACATACACACACACACACACATACATATATATATTTGTACCTACATTCATTGTACGTCGAGTACCTACCAAATGGTACAATGGATAGAACCATTATACTGGAATTCAGAAAGACACATTTAGGGTTCAAATTTGACCTCAGATATCATGTGACCTGGGGCATCATTTTACCTCTCTCAGACTCAGTTTCCTCATCTATAAAATAAGGATGATAATAACACCTACCTCCCAAAGTTGTTGTGAAAATTAAATAAAATAAGTAAAGCACTTTGCAAATCTTAAAGCATTATGTAAATGCTAGCTGGCTATGGTACATGGAAAGAAAATACTATTGGCTACTTATGGAGCTACAAAAATAATGAACATTATCAGTCGGAACTGAAGAACACAAGAGTTGGAAGGAACCTCAGAGGAGGAAGAACTTCTAATTCAATCTGCATCTGACCAAGGTGTCCTTGATAAGTCACCATGCAGTTCTTTCCTCAAAGGAGAGGGCGCCCATTACTGCCAAAGACAGCCCAGTCACACTGCTGGTTAGCTCTATCAGGAAGTTTTCCCTTAATGCAAACCTAAATATGCTTTCCACCCCAAACTTCTAATTGTAGATCTAAATTCTGGGGGAGCAAAAAGTCCAAGCCTAAGCCTTCTAATCCTATTTCCTACTTCTTGACTGAAATACTTTAAAACAGACATTGTGCCCCTCCCAAGTTATCTCCACGCTAAACATTCCAAGATCCTTCAAATAACTCTTATGTTATAGCTTCCATTCCCCTAACCATCTTGGTCACCTTCCTCTAGACAATGTCTAGTTTGTTAATGTCCTTTCCCCCAGACAATAAGTATACATAGAATGACCAAAGAAAAGCAGGACTATGATCCAATCATACAATCACCAGCCTAGTAGAGTTCTTTACCTCTCACTTAAGACAACTGCCTTCCAATTGTCTCTCCCTACTTCCAATCCATCCTCCAACTGGCTCCCAAAGTGATTTTCTTACTGTACCTTATGATGCAGCTACACTGGCCTACCTACTGTCCCTCAAAATCACCAACTCCATTTCTATGTCTTTGCACAGGCTAGTGCCCATGGCTAGAATGCTCTTTCTTCCTCACTTGCATCTCTTCGTTTCCCTGCCTTCCTTCAACACTTGGCTTGGACCCACCTTCTGCAGGAAGCCTTTCCTTGTCTCCCCAATGCCTTGACTCTGAAATTATCTTCTTTACTCTGTATATATCTTGTATGTAGTTATTTACATGCTGTCTCTCCCATCAGAATCTAAGTTCCTTGAGGGCAAGGATAATGGTTTTTGCCTTTCTTAGTAGTCCCAGTGCTTAACACAATGCCTGGCACATAGTAAGCTCTTAACAAATACTCATTCTGTGAGCAGTATTTGTTAAGTCAATATTAATTCTTTTGATTGCCAGGATGTGTCTTTGATATGGTTTACAATGCACTAAAATCCCCAAATCTTTTGCATGTAAACTAGTCACACCTCCCCCAAACTGCACTGATAACACTGATTTATTTTAAACCCAAGTCTAAGATTTTGTTAATCCTTATTAAAATTTATTAAAATTATCCTTTGGAAGTGGTCCAACATTCTAGCTTGTCAAGGTCTTTTTATATCCCTTCATCTAATATAAATGACTAACCGCCGCCCCCCGCCCCCAGGCATATAAGCAAATTTGAAAAGCATGCCATCTATCCAAACACACCTTTCTGTAAGTCTCTGATAAAATGTAAACAGCATGAGGCCAAACAGATCACTGGGACATTATTAAAAATGTCTTTCAAAACTAACACCAAAGCATTAATGACTATTCCTGAGGTATCAATCAAAGCTAACTACTGCCACAGCTTCCTATCTTGTCTCCAAGAACAGCATTAGTCTTTATCAAATGTTTTTCTAAAATCTAGGCAAACCATATCTATGATAGTTCCTTATTATATTTTACTTACACACACACACACACACACACTCACACACTCTCTCTCTCTCTCTCTCTCTCTCGGAAATCAGGTTAGTATGGTATGACCTGTTTTGATAAAGCCATGTTGGTTTTGTGATTACTGCTTCTTTTTAGTATTCACTATGGATTCCTTTAATAGTCTTATGCTCATTCTCTATTACCTGTCCTTCCTTCTATCCTTTTGTACATGGCTTAAAAAAAAACCCCAAGGTGGCTAATATATTTATGTCTTATCTCCCCCAAATAGGCTGTAAACTCTTTGAGGTCAAGGACTAATTATTTCATTATACCTAAGTATTACCCAAAGTAATAGATCAGAAGGCATTCCAAGTAAGTATAAAGTGCTGTATAAATGCAAATGGTTATATATCATCATATTAATCTTTTCTAAAACACTTTATCACCTTTAAAACTAGTAACAGGGTAATTTGAAATCTATTAAATTGTAGTTATATTTCAGTATAGTTATATTGAGATGAAACCTTATATAAGAGCAAAATGTTGCCCTATCATCATTTTATAAAATTTTAACTTTATGCTAAAGAAAGCATCGATATTGATGTTCAATTAAATAATCTCCACAGTGCTGACTTATTCTACCAGCTGTTGTTCATTACAACTTCTAAGAGTACTTTGGAGATTTTTTTGGTGCTCTAAGTTAACTATGTCAAAGCCATGATGCACAAAAGGAGATTGCATGACACATCATGACACATTAAATGACCAGTCATTACAGGATGAATAAGCAGCCTTTTTCATAAGTAAGCAGTATTTCCAAGTGCTTTGTTAATTTCAAACATGATGGATTAGCTTCTACAATTTAAGCCAAATCATACAACCAAGAGTGACAATACAGAATATTTAAAGCTATACACCACAAGATGCAATACTCTTACAACAATTTTCTTTTCTAAAGACACATCAGAGAAATTAAAAGTAAATGGTACTCCATTACGAGGGGAAATGATTTCATGTAAATGGAACCTAAACTATACAGTAAAATCAAAATGGAATGAATAGACTTAAGAGACTTTATATGCAATTATTATCTAAGAAGAAAAAAAAGCATTAAATATTCATCTTTAAAGGCATTAATTTTTAAGCATTAATTTTTCTTTCGTGAAACTCTTAAAAATTAAAGACTCATGTCATAGATTGTCCACAATTACCTTAAATTTCTTTAAAACTTGACATCAATCCTTTATTGACTGTTTTTTCAGGCTGAGAATTCAACTACTGTCAAATCTACCTAACTGAACTAACATTCAGCCCATATTTCTTATCCATAAGAGTAACACAAATCTTTCCTAAAAAACAAAAAATCCAAGTAAACTAGATAGGTGCATGGCACATGTGAAGATGCTGTAACATTTAACTAAGGTGGAATTCTGAAGAATAAAATGTCATCAAGGAATTGTATGAGAGAAGATGGACTAATCATACGGCAAGAAAAAGGGATGACGGGGAGACAGAGTGCTCTACTGGTACCCAGAAATGCTGAGGGAAAGCAAAGAGGGCTTCCAGCAAGTTGAATGAACACCCTGTGTAGAAGTGTTGAAAGAATGGATACACAGGATGGGCAGGTACTGACAGGATTGCAATCTGATAAAATCGCAAATCCATTTGAGAAAACTTCATATAGGGCAAGGGTGGGGAATGTGCAGCCTCACAGCTAAATGTGGCCCTCTAGGTCCCCTTAATAAAAGGATTTGTTCTGTGAAGTTTGGATTCAAAGAGCCGCACTTGAGGACCTACAGCCCACAGGTTCCGCACCCCTGAATTCTAGAGCACATCAAGAGTCAATATGGCACCACAGAAAGAGCCCTGTGTGATCCTGGGGTAAGGGATTTAATCAGTGATCCTCAGTCTCATTTGTAAAACGAGGATAGTACCCTCACAAAGTTACTTTGAGTATCAAGTGAGGTAACATATAGAAAGCATTTCACAAACTTTGAAGCATTATATAAATCTAAGTGATCATATCCTTATGTCCTTTAGCTACCCATCTAATAGCCCTGTTGAAAAAAAAGAGTAAATAAATTTAGGATGGCATGATTTTTCTTCAGGAAGCCAGGCTGGCTTTTGGTGGCCACTGCATCTGGAACTTAATTCAGACTGAATCACTGATTCCTTTTCTCAAGGTTCACTGACTGTCCATACATTCCAGAAGTTTACCAGAAATTGAAGTTAAGCTCACTGACTTATGCCATTTTCTCCCCTTTAAAAAAAAAATCAGAGCATCTATCCTTTTCCAATCCTCTCGAACCTTTCTGTCTTTCAAAGATCAGGTACAGTAGCTTGGTAGTCAAATCTACCATTCCTTCAGTACCCTCAGATATAGATAATTGGGGTCTAGTGATTTGAATTTATCAAGGACACCTAACGCTTCCTCAGTCTGAGTGTCAACTTCCCATTAGCCACTGTTTTCTCATTTCTAAATCCAATTTAGCAGACAAAATTCTCCAATATTCTATGAATGATCAATATGGGTATTCCCTCCAACAATGCAGACTACAAATCATTCCAGCTCGCCTCTGGTATGATGACTCTAGATCATCTCCTGCCATAGGCTTGTTAACAGTTCAGGCCCCCAGTGAATATTCTGAGGGCCATTTTAATGTTCTCTTGACATTGTAGGATAACAATAGAGTGTCCAAGCTGTCCAGTTATCCCACTTTCTCACTCCATGAACAGAGTTTCTTTTCAACATGTATTTCTCTAATGACATCTTTTGGATCTCTCCTCCTTCAGAAGCATCTCTGCTTTTTCTCTACTATCTGTCAACTACCCCAAGTAGCAGTCCTGGTCCTTAAATGTGCCTCCCTGTGTCTGTGTCTCTGGTTTATCTTATTGGTTGCTCATACTTGTGTAATGAAAGCCATAGTCAGCTTATTGGCTGCCTTTTGGATTTTTTTCACTTGTGCCTAGGTGCCTCTATAGATATTCTACACTGTTCAATTTTTCTAACTTGGGATATGACAGGTTTTTCCCCTTCCCTTTCAAAATTTTTAGAGCTCATTTGATTGGATTTGGAAGACTTCAGCAATACATTCTTACTAGCCCCTGTTAGGCAAACTCTGACCCAGACCAATAACAGCCTATTATTTCTGTGTTTTTTGAGACACAGTCCAGAAATTAAAAAACAAAACACAACTGACTATTCAAAGAATACTTTAAGCTTTCAAAAACTTCTTACACACAATGTCTCATTTGAATTCAGAAATAATATTATGAAGCTGATACTGCAGATATTATCATTACCATTTTGTAGATGAAATACAACCTCAAAAAAGAGAAATGACTAGCCTATGGCAATACAGCAAGCATCACAGGCCAAGATTTTAATTAGGGCCTTAACGGATTCCTCTTTCTACTATACCAAAATGCATCTCTTCAAAGGGCTTCAGAGAGTAAACTATCAATTTAAAATATTACAATTTTCTAAATATAATAACTGCATTATATTTTCATACAGTTATTTTAAAATGTAAATGTTTAAACACATTAAAATAATGTTGGGAGTTCTAGTATAACTACCACTCTTTCAAATTTCAGGTAGGTGAACATGAGTTCAACTCCAGTCTCAGAGACTTACTAGCTATCACTTAAATATCAGACTGCTTCAGTTTTCTCAACTGCAAAGTAGGTATAATAACAGTATATAATAAATAGTACAATTTTTTTGAGTTGTTCTGAAGATCAAAGGAGATAATATTTGTACAGCGCCTGGAACATAGTAGGTGCTTCATAAATGCTTGTTTTATTCTTTTCTTCCTATATGGAACGAGAGAACCCAAGTCTGAATCCTGGCCTTACCAATTACTACCTGTGTGAGCAAATTATGCCACCTCCCTGGCTGTTCTCAGCCTCTTCATTCATAAAATGAAACAGATGAACTACATGCATTTGGGGTTCCTTCCAGGACCAAATCTATGATCTTATCCAAAATACAGTGGTTCCTACCACTTAAACTTCTCCTGGAAAATAATATATTCTAAAACCCACATTGAAAAATAGTATACAAAAGAAATTCAGCATTTCTTTCCATGTCAACACACTCGTTTTAAACATTACCTGAAACCGGCATAAGGAAACAGAGAAACTGTGCACTCCTTTACTAGTACTACTTTTGAGTCAATAATGATGATATATAGTATAACTTCCCCCACCATGAATTCATTTGTAATACTATTTCCCTGAATTTGTGAAAGGAGAGAAAATTCCAGAGCATGACCAATTTATCAACCTGCTTTCTACCTTATTTCATCCCACTCCAACAAAAGCAAGCATTCTTAATAGTTCACACAATAGATGCCATCTGATATCTATATATAATTATGTTCTGAAAAGTTCAAAGACACTTAAAAGTAATAAAGGTTCTCCATATATGCCAAGTTATGATATAACAAGAATAAAGTTCATGAAACTATGACAGTAAAGTTACATAGCTAATTGCAAAATTCTCAACAAGATCCGCTTATGGGAGTCAACTTAAAATGAGGAAACTATAGTTAAGTTGGGAAAAAAACAAACAAACCCCAAACTTCAAGTACTGTAGCCATCCCAACAATTACTAAACTGATGATTAACTAAAATTAGTTGAAAGATTAAGGGAAAGAATAATTATATTTGGACAAATTGGTTTTAATGGCAAGACTACTCACCCTTTTTCCGAATCTTATCCTTTTATTTAAACAAATAAAACACAAACTTGACAAAAAAAGCAAACAATTCTCAATCATTCAATTTTGTGAAATATCCAGATAGTCCCTTTCACTGGGTTTTGGTTTGGGGTTTTTTTTTTTGAGGGGGAAGGTAAGGCAATTGGGTTTAAGTGACTTGCCCAAGGTCACACAGCTAGTGTGTCAAGTGTCTGAGGCCGCATTTGAACTCAGGTCCTCCCTACTTCAGGGCCGGTGCTCTACTCACCTAGCTGCCCCTTTAGCTGGGTTTTGAGGGATTTTTTAGTCCAGGACAATGATTCTTTGAAGAGGAAACTCAGTGCTGTACCTCACCATACAAATCAACAACTTTTCTATAACTTAAGAGTCAGAGAGATGCCTGGGGCCTTGAGAGGTTAAATTATAGTAATTCAAGTTATGGAAGGCTTGATGATTAAGTAACTTGCCCAAAGTCAAACAGCTAGTGTATGTCAGAGAAAGAACTTCAACACAGGTCATTTCAGAATCAGAGGCTGGCCCTCTATCCATCACACCAGAGTACAAAGGAAAGAGATTCAAATGTAACTGGAAAATATTTAACAAAATAAATCAAGATATGATAGACCTAAAAAATAGTACTACATAGTTTCTGAAAGTCCTTTTCTATGAGCTTGACACTACTGAAATATACCATGCTGCCTGCCATTCTACCTTTTTGACCCTCTTACTGAGACTGTTCATTGCTCATCATTACCTTCTTAAGAAGCCTGGGAAATAAATTCAAATCCATCACTTTTGCTTTAATTTAAAAAAAAAAACCAACACAAAATATGAGGGAGGCAGGGCACATGCACGTATTATCTGTGGGATGGATGATCCATTCCCACACCTATCTGGGCCCTCAATGATATCAACAGAACCAAAGAACAAACACCAAAGTGCTAAATGAAATAGTTTATACTTTAGATGGATGAAATATTCATGTTTTTTTCTATCTGGTGCTGAAAAGAACACATGAACTGCCACATTTCCAATTCAATAAGATACTAATCAGGTAATTTTAAGGAACACCTTTGTTCCAATTCCAATAGAATATATGACATAAGATAAACTAAAAATACTATTTTTTTTTGTAAATCTAAACATACAATAAAATACATTGATGACAATAATCAAAACATCACTATTAAGTGTCAGAACATAAACAACTTACTTTATATAATATCTTGCTCCTTCAAAAGTATATGCTTCTTCCCAACCAGTAGGCAAATCTAAAACACATATACAGAATTAATGTAATTTCAGTTAGAAAAAAAAATTCAGGTCAATATTCGTTTTCATGATCACCTATTCTTACTTGTTAAATGAATTTGTAAACTGGAAAAATGTTTAACTGATAATGAACATTAAGGGGAACATTCTTGTTATTATTTGGCTGTTTTTCAATACTTCAAGATTTGGGGTTTCATCCAATAAGTACAATGATTCTGATCACAATCCATGCATGTCTTTGTAGTTTGTACTCCATGAGCTACCGTAGCCAAAAGTATTCATTACCTGATGGTCAAACTTCTGGGAACTAGTTTCTTCACACTTAACTAGGCTGGGCCTCTTATGACAACACAGTCCCATCATCAGATACACAACAGATCGTACGTATATAATCAAGCTCCAATTTGGCTATTAATTTAGTAGTTTAAACAAGATATTGCATCTACTTCATTCAACTAGAAGACTAGCCACAGGATCAAAGTTAATTACCTGAACTAATTATGCTTTTAAATTTAAGTATGAAGGAGAATGATAGAGAAGGGACTCACCTAAATACCACTAGACTTAGATAGATTTTTTTAAATGGTTTAGAAAAAGGTAGAGCACTGGCCTTGGGAGTCAGAAAGACCTAAGTTCAAATCCAGCCTCAGACACTTGAAACACTAGCTGACCTTGGGCAAATCACTTAACCCCTTCCAAAAAAAAATAACAACAAAAAATATAAACAGAAAAGAAAAAAGGTTTCCCATCAAATCCTACATGCCACTTTCCTTGAGTATCTTAATCTCTACTTTTCTTATTTAGGACATACCTCTAAGTGCTATTTTAAATAAAAGGAAGAACTTTTTGAGTACTATATTTAAAGATAAAGAAATCTGACACTATTTAAAAGCATATACTTCCTGTTTTTTACTTTTCCAGAGATGTAGACAACACTAATATAACTTAACATATTCAGGCAAACTATGGTAACATCATGTATGTATTACATGCTATTTGTTATTAACAACTGGTTGAGTTTTAATTTTAATGCCTTCATGACATAACAGACTGACTTGAGTCTAAAGCCAGCAGAGGAAAAGAAATTGACATGAGATACATATTTTTCTCTATATATGGATGTTATCAGATCTACTGGCTAGATACAGCAAGGGGGGACCAGACATAATCTTTAAAGCATGATTATGAGTCTCTGTCCCTCACACACACTCTATTCCAATTTATAGTTCCCTGTACACAGCATTTCAACTACTACTTTGGTAACTTTGTAGAGACCTCCCTCTATGCCAAATTTACTTTTCTTCCTTACCACTACCTTTTACAACCCTTATCTTCTTAGCTAAGTTCCACAAAAAGAAAGTCTTTCCTGATTTCTCCTTGTTTTAGCACACCTTCCCCACAGACACCACAAAATCAGTCTGAATATATCTTTAATGTATTTTCGAATTGACTTCCATATACACATTGCTTCCCACTCAATAAAATGTAAACCCTCTTGAGGTCAAGGTCTGGTTTTGCCTTTGTCTTGACCTCCCCATCACCTGACACATAGTGAGTGCTCAATAAATACCTGCTGAATTGAACAGAATAATAGAAACAAGCAATAGAAACAAGGGGTAATTCCACCTTATTTTGGTGCTTCTTTAAATATCATACCACATTGTGTTTTATTAAATGAATTTATTAATATCCAAAATGAACTGATACGTGTGCACTGAAAGACAATGACAAGACACACTAAAGTCATAGGCCAGCAGGGTCTTAAGTGTATTAGTCAGAAAACCCTAAAAATTCAACCCTATCATGCCTGTTACTAACTTTGCCTTTCCCCCACTCTCTTCCTCCTCCACCTTTCTGCAAATTTAGAGATATTAGTCACTAAACGGAACACTATCACATTTCTTAAACGTTCTTCTTGGTGACAATTTATTTTAAATAATGAGAACTAATAAAAACTAGTGAAGGAGGAATGCAAACTAAATTGTCTCCCACCTACAGCACATACTGTTCAAGCTTTTGGAACTCTCTTATGATGGAGCCAGAAAGAAAACATGCAACATTTTCTAAGACAAACAAGTTTCACTAATGTAAACAAAGAATGACAAAGGAAAGCTGAAGCAGCATTTTTGCTACAGTTCTCCCATTCAACTTACACTCAGTATTTAAACAAACTACTGCCATGGACATATATCCCTGAGCTCCCTCTCCGAGCCCCCCACCCCCTCCCAAAGTAGACACTTGCCCACTTGCACTGCCGAGTCTCCAGGGGAATATCTGCTACCTCATTGCCACTGCTGGGGAATTTCAATCTAGATTTCCAGCATCTGCAGCTTGCAAATATCCTCCTCCAGCTCCAGAGGCTCACTCCCGGGAGGAGGAGGAGGCAACAGCAGAGGTAGGAGAGAAATGGGCAAGCTTTTTTCAGCTATTCTGTCGCAGAAAAAAGCACAACCTCCCCCAATTCCTCTCCTCCTCTTCTTATCTGCAACCACCTATGCATAAATCCCACCTTTAAAGAGCAGATGGCATAACAACAGCATGGGAGCAAGGAGTACCAACTCATTACCACGGTTAAGGGGCACAGACAGGACTTGATAAAATGTTGGTCTGAGAATGAGTGAGAAGACAGTGGACTCAATGAGTATGGGTAGTTGCCTGCAAGACGCAGGGTCAGGGTTCTAGGTTAAGTGGGACTTCTGAACTATTAGGGCTCCCTGGAGGATGCTGAGCGCCAAGGGGGTCTGGGAGACAGGGGTCCAGGCAGAGATGGGGAAACCTCTAAAGAAGGATATCATTTCTGAGCATTGACAAGAGGATAGGGGGCAGCAGTTAGAAGAGGTGTAAGAGACAGAGAGACAGAGAGAGAGAAACAGAGACAGAAAGAAAATGTGTGCGTGTGTTGGGAGAGGAGGGTGGCGATGCTTAAGGGGTTTCAGATCCTAAGAATGGACACATAATCGGGTGGCGTTGAGCCAAAAGGAGCACGCACCAAGTTCGGGGCACCTCCTGGATTACCCCTCTAACTGTAGCGGGGTGGGGGTTCTCACTAGACCTCGCCTTCTCGTTGGGGGAGTGGCTGCAGCTACTGTGCAGGTGGCTTAACAAGCCCCGGGCGGGGACCGGGAAAAGATAGGGGTACAGCTTCCTGGGAGGCGCGGGACGGGAAGAGGAGACCTATATGCATATGTACACGCACGCACACATACATGCACACGCAGCCTGGGCTGAGGAAGTGGGGGTCAGGACTGAGCTGTTACCTGGGCTCTGCCTCCGATGCCCGGTGACCACGGCCTCTCCCGTGACGGGGTGCAGCCAGGTGGTGCTCTTCGCCTCCTCGCTGCAGGAAGGGAGACAGACGGGAAAGTGAGGGGGGCAGTGGGGAGGAGAGGAGGGGCGCTCGTTCTCCTGTCTCCCCCCTCCTCTCCCTGCCTCTTCTTCCTCTCCAGCCGCCCCCCCCTTCCCCTCCTATGCCCACCCTCTCCCCCCCGCCTCCTCCCGCCCTCTCGGGCTCTTTACTTGATGAAAAACACGCGGCCGCCTTTGGTGATCCCGTAAGTCCAGGTCGGGGGCAAGGAGCAGATCCACTCCAGGTTCAGATCCGCCGCCATGTCTGATCCCTAGCTGCCGCTGCCGCCGCCGCCGCCGCCGCCTCCTTCTCCTGCGGCCCGTAGCGCAGGCGAGGGAGGGAGGGAGGGAAGGGGAAAGGAGGGAGGGAGACCCAGAGGGAGCGAGCACGGCCACGAGGCGCGCCCCCGGCACGCCGCCCCCTCCCGCTCCTCCTCCTCCAGTACCGCGCCCGGGAACGGGGCCGGCGCTCCAGCTGGGGCTGGGCTGCCGCGGAGCCGGACCCGGGGCTGGGGCCAGTCACCGCCCCCTGACGTCTCCCGTCTAGCGCCGGGGCCCTCCTGGCCACCCACCCCCCGGCCCTTTCCGGGGGAGGGGCGCAAGCCCGGCAGCCGCGCCCCCAGCTTGTCCACACCTCCTCCTTTCCACTCGGAATGTTCCGGGATCTATTGGGGGAAAGGAGGGAAAAAAAAAAAAGCTCCTGCCTGGATCCCGGGTCCCAGGGTCTGCCCTTCGGCTTCCTATCCCTGGTGATTACAGAGAAAGCAAGCCCACCGTGCCTGATGCTTTGCTATTTAAAAGCAGCCCCCCAAACACCCCTTTCGAGAGCCTGATGTTATTAACAGTTATTGGAAGGCCAAGGATTTTTGTTGGTTAAGTATAGCTTTTTCGTTAAAAAAAAAAAAAGCTAGGAAAGCTTTGTATCCCTGTGCCAGACAAAGGCTAGGTTAGCAACTGAATCTGTGAAAAGATGCGTAGTCTTGAGACTTAGAAGACAAGTTCCTCCTGGTCTTTCCTTAAAGCTCTTTTACCTGGTTCGCTTTTTTTTTTAATGGACCTTCCTTCTTTCCCAACACCACAATGATTGCTTCTTTTTGACTCTCTCTATTCAGTGTACAATATTTGCAATTACCTGAGCTTCTTTGTCCCAAGCAAGAGATGACTCATTCCAACCGGCTGCACAGGGTTCAGTAATAATAGTACGACTTGGTAGTCATAGGGCACGTTTCTTGCGACTACTTCAGGGTACCTCAGAAGCATTTTTCCCATTCTTCACAATAGCTAAAGGAGGTGGATCATTTTACCTTGATTTAAAGAAACTACGACAAAAGCTTGGCCGGAGTCATATCCAGTACATGAGATGGAGCTCGATTGAAATCACGTGTTGCACTCTTTTTCATCTGCCTTAATCCTTGTAATTGATGGTTCAGGATCTCAGCTCTGGGCTCATAATGACCAAATTCAATCTTTGGGACGTCTCAACAATAGCAGTCTATAATACTTAGCCCCCATCTTGGGTAACCCCTGGGAACATGAGAAATTTGGTTCCTATTTCTCATAGCACACCACTCTCCAAGCTATTGCTCCCTTCTGCCTCTGGAAGCAGCCAGGCTAACCCAACCTTTACAAAGAACGGGTTTATTAAAGAACTAAGTAGCAACAAGAGAATGTTTACAACCCCTTCTTTTTCAGGGAGTTCTCCTACCTCCAAGTCTTAGTGTCTTCTCTGCCCAAAAGTTGGTCGAAGCCCACTTGTTCACCATCTAGCACTTGGATGTTTTTCTTGATGTGCTTGCCTACTTGTCTCTGGAGTCCCTCAGCTTGTTCCTCTCTGAGGATCATGTCTCTTCGGTACAGTCAACATCAGTTCTATGTCAGCAATCTAACTAATCCTAACAGGCTCTTGTTCCCCAGGGCTTCTTGTCCAGCAGCGCAGCTAATTTTGCCTGCTGGTTCCTTCTCCTCGTGGCCAAAAACCCTTCACTGAGCACCCTGGAGCTCCATTTCTCTCCAGGGAAGGGCAATAACTGTTCCCTCAGCCAATTGGCAGGAAAAAATATGGTTTCCAAAAGGGAGACAGAGCAACAGCTCCTTTAACTGTTCAGGCAGGGGAAAACATTCTCTCCATCCTTTCAGTATCTCCTTCATAGGTCTGGGAGGGGAACCCTCAGCTGCTCGATGGGGAAAATATCTCCTGTATAAGCCTCATTAGGAAGCTTACTTTCCCCATGCTGCTACCTGTAAAGAAACAACTCTTTCTTCTCCTGGCATGCAACAGTGGGAGAGGGAGAGGGAGGTTTTCACATGAACTTCTCATTACATTCTGTAGCAGAAAAGATTCTGTCCTTTCCATCATTGTTATAGATTTCTGTCCTCTTTTATATACTGGAGGGAAAAAAGCCATAAACTTTAATTTTTCCTTTTTTTTTTGTTCCTCTGAATTCTCTTCTTTCATTTCAGTATTTTCTCTTACAGCAATTGTTTTTCAACATTTCATCTCCAGACCAGTCCAATGGGGGAAAATGGCTCTTTTTATTCATCACTCAGTCAACATTTAGTAAGTGTCTATATAGGCTAAGCACTGGGGATGCAAAAAGAGGCAAAAGACAGTTCTTGCCCTCAAGGAGTTTACAATCTAATGGGGGAAGACAACATGCAAACAAATATCTACAAAACCGGCTATATACAGGATAAATAGAAAAATAATTAAAAAGAGAAAAGGTACTGGAATTAAGAGGAGTTGGGGAAGGCTTCCTCTAGAAGGTGAGAATCAATGAATTGAAGAGAAAATAAGGTACATTGGAAAGTAAATCAGAAGCCTTGGGTTTGAATCCTGACTCTGCCATTGTTATATGCGCAACCTTGGGCAAATCATTTACCCTCTTGAGACTTCAGTTTCCTCATTAAAAAAGAAAAAGCTCTGGATGTAGGATAGAGGAAGAAGAGAAGAGTAGCTGATGATTCTCTTCTCAGGGGTACTTTGGCAGCTATAATAACAAGAAAGGGATATTTTCTTCCTGGGGAATTTATCCAAGATATGCTAGAGAACCCCTCAAGACCTATCGAAATAGGTGACAACAGCCTACTTCACCTTAAAAAAGCTGATGAGAATGTATTTTCCAAGTATCTAGCAAATCTGATCTAAATGGGTATTAAACTAATAAAGATAAAGGAGAGACAAGACTGCCTATATTGTTATTGTTTGTCCTTTATTCTCAAAGAGGACCAGGGCTACAGAAAGGTGATGTCATGACTTGCAAGTGAATTGGATTTAAGTGAGAGAGGGCAAAGTCACTAGCCTCACACTCTCCTCCAGAACCATCTGAGTCCAGTGGCAAGATACAGATCAGGATGACTGGAGATGGCCTCTAGATTGCCTAGAGGTCCCCAAATTAGATACTATGGAGAGAAGCCAAATGCATAAGCATTAACCCAGAAATTCACAAGAGACAAAATCCAAGAAAGTGGCCAGTAGTAACACCCATGGCCTCAAGTGTCTATACACAAATATCCAAAGTTTAGGCAATAAGCATGAGGAACTAGAGGACGTAATGAAAGACAGTGGGGAGGAGACAGAATTTGACTTCAATACAAGAAGACTTGGTGGAATGAAACCCATGACTGGACTGTGGCTCTGGATGGGTATACTTTATTCAAAAGAAAAAGGATCAAAAAAGGGGAAGGAGGGGAAGTTAGCATTAGGTCTTAAGATACAATGTCATGAAGGTGGCTAGGTGGCACAGTGGATATGGCACCAGCCTTGGTCAGGAGGACCTGAGTTGAAATTTGACCTTGGAAGCTTACAAGCTATGTGACCCCAGGCAAGTCACTTAACCCTGATTGCCTCAAAAAAAAAAAAAAAGATACAATGTTATATAAGGAAATTCGGGAGCAACAAAGAGGTGGAGGGGAGGGTGGCACATGAGAGAATCTGATTGAAGGTCAATGGAAGAAGAAACACAAGTGATTTTATCTTTGGACAGAAAGAAGAAATTGATAAGGAGTTTGCAAAACAAATTCCAACTCTGGCGTAATATAACAGCGATGGGGGATTTCAGTTGCCCAGAAATCTGGAAGTGTCTCTCTACCAAAAGCAAAGCAGCTAATAACTTTTTTTTTTTTTTTGGTGAGGCATTCCAGGTTAAGTGACTTGCTTGGGGTTCATACAGCTAGTAAGTATCATGTGTCTGAGGCCAGATTTGCAGCTAATATCTTTTAAACTTGACTTAGTGGTAATTTCATCCTTCAGAAGGTAGAAGAACCAATGAAGGGAAATTCTATTGTAGATCTGATTGACCCTAACAGAGAGGGACTGAGGTACAAATGATGGGAATCTTGGGGGATGTGACCATTCCCTCCTAGAATTTGTGATAGAGACAAAGAGAAAATATGGACATAACCTGACCTGAAGTTTGAGGAAAGTAGATTTCGGGGAGTTCAAAGGAGATAGTATCCTATAACTAAGATGCTTCAGGTGAAGTCAGCTCAGTAGAAATGGGACTTGCCCAAGAATGAAATTCTGAAGACACAAAAGAAAACTATTCCAGTGAAGAAGGAAAAAGGAGAGTTGGAACCAAACATCTTGTATTTAAGAGAAATGTATGGGAGATAGAAATCAAAGCTGGGTTAACAGAATGACTATGAGAGGACATTCTAATGAGCTGAGGCTAGCAAGTGAAGGTAAGGATAACAAAAAGGGATTTAAAAAAAAGTTAAATTAGGAGAAAAAGCAGTATCAAAGAAGGAATAGTTAGAGTAGATGATCTATCAGTCAGTGAATAAACATTTATTAAGAGCCTACTAGTGACAAGTACTGTTCTTAACTCTGAGAATACCAGCACAAAAAAGAAAGACTATCCTTACCCTCAAGAAGTTTACAATCTAAGGGGAAGGAGAAGACAACTCACAAAAGGAAGCCTAAAAGGTGAGGAGGGGATGGAGTGATGAGAACTGTCAATTGAGACAAGGCAGGGATGTTCAATCCTTGTTTTGTTTATGTTTTCTCTGCATAAAGGAATGCCTTTAACTAGAAACAATAAAATAACAATGACAACCAGGGAGTTGATTCTGAAGATAAAAATTGCAAGAGAACATCTGACTAGCTTTGATAAATTCAAGTCAGTTGGCCAAGATGAAATGAATCTTTGGGTCCCCAAAGAACTGGCAGATGTGAGAGCTGAGCCTCTGTCACCGATATGTGAAAGATCATGGAAAATGGAGAGATAACACAAAATTGGAGAACAAATGTTGCAATTTTCAGAAAAGAGAACAGTCTGCCAATTGTATTTCTAGGAATACAATTCCTTTGATTCTTGGGAAGATGGTAAATCTCTTGGTAAATATCAGTTAAAAAGCATTTATTAAATATATATGTATGTGTGAATATATATGTATACTATATATGTATATAAGATTAAGGGAGATTAGGAAAGAATTCTTGCAGAAATTTAGATGTTAGCTGAGATTCGAAAGAAACCAGCAAAACCAGGAAGAGAGAGGAGTAAGAGAGTTCCAAGCATGGGAGATAGCTAGGAAAAATATATAGAATTGGTAGATATAGTGTGTGCTCAAGAAAGAGCAAGAAGACCATTGTCACTGGATCTCAGAGTATATGGAAGAAAATAATACATAAGAAGATTGGAAAGTTAGGAAGGGGCCAGTTTATGAAGGTCTTTGAAAGCCAAATTGAGGGTCTTATATTTGATGAGGTAATAGGGGACCATTGGAATTGATTGAATGGGTGGATGACATGGTAAGACTTCTGTTTTAGAAAGATCAATTTTACAGCTGAATGGAGGATGAACTGGAGAGAAGACTTGAAGTAGAGAGATAAATCAGAAGGCTGGGGCAATAGTCCATGTATGAGGTGATCAGGGTGGTAGTGTCAGAAGAGAAAAGGGCTCATATAAAAGCAATGTAACAAATGTAGAAATGACAGGACTTGACAACCGAATGACTATGGAGGGAGGTGTGTGTGTGTGTGTGTGTGTGTGTGTGTTTGTGAGAGAGAGAGAGAGAGAGCATAGACTGGGAGGATAATGGTACCCTTAATATAATATAGAAGATAGGAAGAGGAGAGGGTTGGGGGAGCAGGGTAGAGTTTAAAATGTCTACAGATCACCCAGTTCAAGATATTCTATAGGAAATTGAAGACGCAAGAATAGAGGTCAGTAGAGCTTGATAAGTAGATCTGAGAATCATCTACATCGAGATAATAATTGAAACCTCGGGAGCTGACAAAGTCACCAAGCATAATAGTATATAGAGAGAAGAGGGAAAAGAAAAGATGGCCCAGGACAGAGCCTTGGGGGATCCTCATGCTTAGCAGGAGTGACCTGGATGGAGTTCCAGCAAAGGAGATTAACGAAGGAGTGATCAGACAGGTAGGAAGGGAATCAGGAGAGATTGTCACCCAAAAACCTAGAGAAAAGAACGTATCAAGAAGATCAACAGTATCAAAGCATATGTAAAGATTAAGAAGGATGAAGACTGAAAAAAGGCCTTTAGTTTTGGCCATTAAGATATCAGTAACTTTGGAGAGAGCAGTGTTGGTTGAATGATAAGGTTGGAAGCACGAATGCAAAGAGTTAGGAAGAGTAAGAAGTAGTGGAGGCACCTTTTGTAGGTGGCCTTCTAAGGAGATTAGCCAGGAAAGGCTAGAAAGAATAGATGGTTCAAGTGAGGACTTTTTGAAAATGGGGGAGACATGGAGACACATGGGCATGTTTGTAGGAAAGTAGTAATTACAAAGAGCCAGCATGACTCATTCAGAACAGGTAATGCCAGACTAACTTTATTTGGCAGGGTTATTATAAATTTGTACATGAATGGATTACTCTTGATATTATTTACCTAGATTTTAGCAGAAATTTTAATAAATTATCTCATAGCATTGCTGCGTAGAACGAATGGTGTCAAACAAATAGAAATGGATTCCTGCTGAAGCATATTGCCTTAGAAAAACCACAAATTAACATTTTTTATGTTATATTGTATTTATTTATTTTGTTAAACATTTGCCAATTACATTTTTGTTTGGGCCTCACTCAGAAGTTTTGCTGGCCTCCATGAGTTTGACATCTATAATGTAGGGAGCAACGTAGACTAGATAATAATACAATTAAAAAAAAATCAGAACTGGTTAAATAGTCTGATGTAGAGTGATTATCAGTGGTTCAATGTCTATTTGGGAAGAAGTCTCAAGTGGAGTACCTCCAGGATCTGTGACTGACCCTGTGCTGTTTAACATTTTTACCAAAGATTTGGATAGTGCTCATTAAATTTGCATAGGATAATAAGCTGGGAGGTATGGCTGTGTCAGATTCAACATTGTATTGAATCTAATATGATGATACTCAATAGAAAGAAATATAGAGTCATACTTAGGTACAAAAAAATTCAAAAGCACAATATGGGAGAGGCATGGATAGATAGCATTTGTTTTGCAAAAGATCTTGAGGTTTTAATCAATTACAAGCATTATATGAGTCAGTAGTGTGACAGACCAAAAAAAGCCAATGTGATTTTGAACTGCATTGGACTGCATGGCTTCCAGGAATAGGGAGCGGAACCATTCTATTTCTACTCTGCCTTCATCAGACCTCATCTTGACAGTTAGCAGGGAAATCAACAACCATCTAGCATAACCCAAATGGGGTCATACCAGTTCAGTTGTGGGCACCACAGTTTTAGAAGGACATTGATAAACTGGAAAGCATCCAGAGAAAAGCAACCATGATGGTGAAGGCTGTTGAGTCCTTGTTACATAAAGATTGATTGAAGGAACTAAGCATGGAGAAAAGGAACCAATGTGGAGAGAAGACTCAGAAGAGGTGTTTAAAAGAGGGATTATCATATGAAAGAGGGGTTGGATTTGTTAGGTTTGATCCTAGAGTGCAGAACAGGGAGCACTGGGTGTCTGGCAAAGTGGCTGGCACATAATTGGCATATAATAAATGCGTGTTGACTGATGTCGATTAAACGATTAATTCAATGAATGGGCCAAAATTGCAAAGAAGCAAATTTAGGCTTAATATCAGAGCAAACTTCCTAAAAGTTTAAGATGTCTAAAAGTGGACTAAGTTCCATCTCTTTGGAGGTCTTCAGACAGAGGCTAGGCAACCACTCTATTGGGTAAATTATAGTACAGCTCCTTGTTATGTTATAATTGAAAATATGAAGCACATAAAATAAATGTATTGTTAATTTGCTAATGTTATGGCTATAAATCTACAGTATTTTATCTGTGTTTATCAAAAGAAATAAACATATTGACTTATGTGGAGAGTATCCACCCTTTCTGAAATAGCCAGAGGAAGCTGATGGCACAGTGTGCAAGGCACCTGGAGTTGGGGGAAGACCTGAATTCAAATCTAGTCTAGATACTTACTAGCTGTGTGACCCTGGGCAAGTCACTTAATCTCTGTTTGCCTCAGTCTCCTTAACTGTAAAACAAGGATAATAATAGCACTTACTCCAGGTTGTTGTGTGGATCAATGAAACAATATTTGTAAAAAGCACTTAGTCTGAAACATAGTAGGCACTATGCTTATTCCCTTCCCCTTCCTTTCCTATCTTCTTTATGCATGCTACATTTATTACACAGAAGACTATATTAGCAGTTGTCATGATACTCGTTTCAAAAGGTGGAGTGTTGTGTGGGATAAAACCCAAATTAGGCAACAGAGAAAAGAGAACCAGACAGACAGAGAATAATGGCCAGGACCTAGCCCTAACATCTAGTTCTCCCAGTTCCTATGCTGGGAAACAACAATGTTCTTTACAAAACCTGCCATATCCTATGCCAGCATCTTTCTCTTGGTGCCCTTGACTATACACCTTCAATATGTGTTGTGGATAGTATTGCTATGTCTATACACCAAGGAGATGAAAGCATGAAAAAAGGAATCCATGTGTACAAAACTATTTACAGCAACAATTTTCATGGTGGCATCCAAGTGGGAATTGAGAGGGTGTCAATCAATTGGGTAATGGCTGAATATGCATATATGAACATATGTCATATATGTACATATGTATATGTGTGTATGTATGATAGAATCCTATTGTGTTATAAGAACTGATGAAAGGGACAGTTTCAGAGTAACCTGGTAAGACTTGCTTGACCTGATGCTGATTGAAGTGAGCAGAAACAGGAAAACAATTTATATAATAGCAACAGCTTAGAAAAAAACAAAGAATTTTGGGGAACTATAGAACTTTGACCAACTTTGACCATGATTTCAGAGGAACAATTGATGAAGCATGCTACCCACTCCCTGAGGGAGAGATGACAGGCTCGGAATGCAGAAGAGCGTGTGTGTGTGTGTGTGTGTGTGTGTGTGTGTGTGTGCATGTATATATGTATATATACGCATATAATACACATATACATATCCATACACAGTGCATGCATACATACATACATACATATATACATACATACATACATACATTGGACAAAACCAATCAGGAATTTGTTGTACTTGCCTATTATGCAAATTTGTAACAAGTGGTTTGCTTTTTCAATTTGGGGTGGGTGGATGGGTGGGGCAGCTGGGAGGAAAAGGTTCAGTTTTTGTTCATTGAAAAAAATGAAATAACATTGAAAGAAACTATCAGTGCTGTGCTGAGAAACAAAACTCTCATGGTGACCCACATTCCCAATGTTCATTTACTTGGTTTGGAGAGAAATAGCACACTCAAGACTGCCTGAATTTTTTTCTATGTTTGTATGGATCTAGTGCTGAGAATCCCCAGTAACCCAATACTGCTGCTGGAGATGCTAATCTAACACTTGGCTATAAGTGACTTGCACTTTGCTCTCAGTGAGTTGCAAAGACAAGTGTTCAAACAAACGAGAGCCAAAACCGGTAGTGCTCCCCAGGAAACAGTAGCAAAGTGTTTAGCCTTAAGAAATGGACATTTGCTATTTGATTTAAGCCTTTGTTATTTAACTTCTATTCTGCTTTAAGTAAGTGTCCTTTGCTTTTTACTATGAGGCCAAGTGATTTATCTGGGTTTGGTCAGGAGTGATTCAGTGCCACTATTAGGATTTGAACCAACTGTCTTCTGACTCCAAACCCAGCACTCTTCTCAATGTATCATGATGCCTCCTCAGGGGCCCAGATGCTACATTTCCAACACTTAAAGGAAGATTTAAAACCCCAAAAACATAGTCTCTTTTTAAAAACTTCTACTAAAAATAAGAATAACCTGAATGCAATGGTTTCCACATATAATTTTAGTAAAATTTTAGTTACTAGCTCTAAGTTTTAGGAAAACTGGCTGACAGAAACATAACATACAAAAATTTAAAATATTTCTAATTTTAAGCCAAGAAAAGCAGCCTGGTACATTACGGTCTGTTGTGTCCCCTTGCTATCCATTAATTTTGAACAAATTCTTGTTTCTTCTAATTTTTTCTTCTACTACTACCTCTTAACATCTTATATCTTAGTAAGCTCAGATTCCTCCTTTAAAAGAACACATTAAGTCATTCAGTCCCAGACAATGTGTCTAATCTCTGTTTTTTACATAATTTCACTCTACTAGATTGTTCAGTTCATGTGACATGTTCTTCCTTTTTGAACTACTTTATCCTGTGACTACTGATACTTCTTTCAAAAAGAAGTATGAAGCACTAAAAAATAAATGCCACTCTATAGCTAGATAGAAGACAATTCGTGTTCTAAAGAGTTTACAATACAACTACCAAAAAATGGAAAATAATGGTGAGGAAAATTCAGTTGAAGGCTTCTTAAAATGAATTTAAAGGAAAGAGAACAAAGTAACATCTTAAAAGCAAATAAAAAGTTCTTCCTTTCGAAGGGAGTGACATATAAAATGCTGTCTACAGAAACTAACTAGGGAAAAGGGCATGAGGAGGAGATTAGGGGTAGAGGATAGCATACACTATTAAGAAACAAATTACTTTGTGTATATTATTCATTTTTGTATGATGAAAATACTTATTTCTTTGGGATGACAGTACAAAAATCTTCATATATAATGTATTTGTCATAATGTAAGCGATGAACTAAAGAATTTTATGAAGACAGAATGATTGTAATTTTGTTTTAGATCAACTCTGGAATATAAAAGACAAGGAAGGCAGTAACGTGCAAAATGGAAGATCAAGTTAGCTGTATGAACATCTAGGCCAAGAAAGTAGAGATTGAGGAGATAAGATGACCAAGAAAATGATATTTTACTAAAACAAATATTTTGTTAGGGATGTTTTTTGATATGCAAATATTCTGGCAAGAAATAAACTGGTACAAACAATTGTAAGTTCCAAAATTTTAATAAAATGGGAACTAGTTCTACCCTTTGTCTTGGACTGTATCAGAATGTCTAACCTTGCAGTTGGACACATTTCCTCCAAAATACCAATAAAGATTTAATAGCCCTTCCTTAAGCTTGATTAAAACATGACCTCTGAGATTCTATAGATATTTTTTGAGAATGGGATCAAGCGCAAAAATTGGACTGCTGGTTTCTGACTGATTCCCAACCATTATGAATAGTTTACATTTCTATAGTGCTTCGAGGTTCACAAAGCATGGATGTACTAGATAGGGCTAGCTCACTCAGGCTTACAAGAGGAGAGTGTTACATTTTCATCGTGAGCCTTGGAAATCAGCAAACAACACAAATCAGAGGTTGAGTTGTTTTATTGGTTGTCAAGACTTAAGAAAGTGATGGAGAAAATGTTATTAATGCAGATTAATCTTAAAAGTGGGTAGTGCATACATTTTTTTTCCTGGAAAGCCAATTGTTAAACATTGACCAGCACACCATTATCTTTGAGGTATTTAGTACAAGTATTATTCATTTCATCTTATGGATGTGAAACTGAAACTGAAAAGGGGACTCTGGGAAAGGGCAGGCTCTGTATTTGTCTAAGGTCACACAAGTGGTCAGTGTTGGACTGTGGAGCTGGAACTTGAGTACAGCTTTTCAGAATCCAAATCCAATGTGCCTTCCTCTACACTATAATCTCTTTAAAATGAGAGAAATATTTATAGGTGGAGAGAGGGCAACATTGGCTCTTTATTGCTGGAAATTCATTGAACTTTGATTAGGAGCATTGGCCAGAGTAGAGTTGCCATGTTGTTGATACTGCCACTGTCTCTAGTTTAGACAAAAGAAAGAGATCCATAGCTTGAGAATCTATCTGCAAACGTGGGAAGTAAGGTACATAGCAAACCATCTATTTTATCCCCAAGTGAATTACTTTCTCTAGACCCAGTTGACCCTAGGTGAGGTTTGGGATCTGGTTCCAAACATTGGTAGCCTAGAACTGAAAGGATTTTGCCCCTTGGTATACCTCAGAAAACTCTAAATGGTCACTTGGCCATCCTCTAGCCTAGCAGTGGGGAACCTGTGGCCTTGAGGCCATATGTGGCCCTCTAGGTCCTCAAGTGCAGCCCTTTGATTGAATTCAAACTTCAAGAGCAAAGGACTGCAGTTGAGGACCTAGAGATTTGTTCTGTGAAGTTTGGATTCAGTCAAAGGGCCTCACTTGAAGTTCCCCACCCCTGCTCTAGCCCCTTGACTCCAGAAGGAAGACAGAACATATCAGTTAAAAGAAAACAGCTTTCACTTGATGCATTTTTTTTTGTCTCTGATTCTCTAGGTAACATCACATGACTCCAGTTAAGGGCAGGGAAGGATGGATCTTTTCTCTCCCTTAGTATCAGTAACCTTACCCATGTGGCAGCTAGTGAAGAGGACCACATCTAGGTGAGGTTTGTACTGGAGTCCTTGCCTGCTTTAACCTTCTTTGTGTTTGCTCTTTCCTGATAATAGTTGGATGACCATCCTGAAATGGATGTGTCCATAACTGGAGGTATATAGCTCCTGGGTCAAATGAGATTAAGACAGTATTAGAAGTGGTTGATCGCAGAAACAGATGGGAAGTTCAAAGGATGTTTGGGTTTGGAGTAGAATAGAGTAGAATGATACTGCAGAACTGTATTAAAATGTGAACTGCCTAATCAGCAACCCTACAGAGTTCTCATGTTTTGATGAAATTTAAGTATTTGCCTCTTGGCAGTTTTTAACAGTAATTATAAGTTGTTATTGAAGTCTCTTCTGTTAATGAATGTTTGCGATTCTTTTAATCTTTAGCATCCTTTTTGTGTATAGGAATAAACTACCTGTCCTATATCTGATTTATATTACATATTGAGTACCTTTTTTACCCTTGTCCTCTTCCCTCCCCTGCTTTTTGAGAAGGTCCTACATTTAAGCCGTATTGCCAATTGTCGAAAAGGTATTTTCCACTGGGCACCATAGAGTTACTCAGTCATTCAGCAACGATTTAATAAGCACTTAATACTGGCCAGGCACTGCACTAAATGCTAGGATACAAAGAAAGGCAAAGTCTTTGCCTTTAAGGGTCTCATATTCTAATGGGGGGAGGGAAACAACATGCAAATAATTATGAACATACAGTATAGATGGGAGGTAATGTCAAAGGAGAGGCACTAGCAGTGAGGGGACTGTTAAAGGCCTCTTGCAGAAAGTAGATTTTGAGCTGAGTCTTGAAGGAAGCCAGGGAAGCTAGGAGGAAGGAAAACATTCTAGGCACAGAGGATGACCAGTGAAAAGGCACATTTGAGAGAAACTATTGAGTGCAAGGAACAGCAGGAATGTTAGTGTCGCTGCAGTGTAAAGTATATGGAGGTGAGTATGGTGCAAAAAAGAGTGGAAAAGTAAGAAGGGGTCAGGATGTGAAGGACTTTAAAAGCCAAAGAGATTTGAAGGTAATAGAGAACCACTGGAGTTTACTGACTACGATGGTTATGTGGTCAGACCTGGGCTTTAGGCAGATCACTTAGGCAACAGAGTGAAGGATATATTGGAGTGGGGAGAGACTTGAGGCAGAAAAACCAACCAGCATGTTATTACAATAGTCCAGGTGAGAGGTGATAGAAGACCTATTCCAGGGTGCGGTGGCTATGTAAATAAAGAGAAGGGAACATACATGAGAGATGTCGTGAAGGTAGAAGCAATGAAACTTGGCAACAGGTTGGGTATGTGGGATTAGTATGAATGAGGAATAGAGGTCACACCAAGCTGTCCAGCCTAGTTGACTGGGATGATAGTGCCAGGAACAGAAGAGGGAGGGTCTGAGAGAAAAGATAATGAGTTCCGTTTTAGACATGTTGAATTTGAGATAGTGACAAGATATCCAGTTCAAGATGTCCAATAGGAAATCGATGATGTAATACAGGAAGTCAGGAGATAGGTCAGGGCTGGATAAGTAGACCTGAAAGTCATCTGTATAGAGATGATAATTGAAACCATGGGAGTTGATGAGATCACCAACTGAGATAGCATAAAGACAGAAGAGAAAATGATGCCAGAGCCAGCTCTAGGGGGCCTGCTACTGTTAAATTTTCTATGTGAACATTTATGCCTCAGAAATTAGCAATCACTACATATCAGGGCTTGACTTATTGTCTATTGTGTTGATTGTCTAGATTTAAGAAACAGTTAATAATGTAGATTAAACTAAAAAGTGTGTGTGTGTGTGTGTGTGTGTGTGTGTGTATGTACACGTGTGTGCGCGCATGTGCTTTTTTTTTCCCCCAGGGAGCCACAGTTGTTAAACATTTAACAGCACACACCTATACTGCTTTAAAAACATTGCTTAAATTCAGCAGAATTGCAGTAGAAGGCTCAGGGAATAAGCTGTCACCTGGACCGGAGGTCTGGTAGCTGGATGAGGATGATGATAACTGGCATTCATATAGGTTTGCAAAGGGCTTTATATCCATTATCTCGTTGGAGCCTCACAATGCCCTGGCCCAAGACAAATCTTTGGGGAATGTGGGTATGTCTTGGAGGAAGATTCATCAAAGGAGACTGAGTAGTGGTCAGACAGGTAGGAGAATCAGGAGAAAACAGTATCATGAAAACCTAGAGAGGAGAGAATATGCAAAAGAAGATGGTGCTCAACAGTGTCAGAGGACACAGAGAGGTCAAAAAGAATGAGGATTCAGATTTAGTTAGATTTGATAATTAACAGATCTTTAGTGACTATGCAGAAAGTAGTTTCCAGTGAATGATGAGGGCTGATCCCTCTAATTAAAGGAACTGAACCCTGTCCAAACTTCATACCTGGATGCAGAACTGGGAATGATGTAGCACCCTAGCTCTGGTGGGCCCAGTAACAATTTCTTAAGGTTAGAGAGTAACTAAGAAAAAGAACAAAAATAGCAAAACTTCCTGAAGGTGATCACATCTGAAACTTTGATATTGTTCCAAATTACCTCTCTTCCTATGATCAGGACCCTACTCTTCCTCTACTATATTTTCTCTAACCCAACCACCTTGCATTCTCTCCCCTACCTCTTTCCCAGAATAACATGAAGACAATCAAAGACCAGAGAATAGAGTGAGGCAGTGAATACTAGTATTTCCTAACCTAACTATCCTAGCAAAATATTTCATTATCTACCTTTATCTTTTTGCCCTTTGTAACTTCAGCTGAATGGCTTTCAGTGTCTCTGAGTGTGAAACCAAGACCTGGGAGGAGAGAGCTGAGAATGGGAGGAACAAGTTGCAGAGAAAAAAGTATAGTCAGTTTGAATGTAAAAATCTTAGGAAATAAGATCTTCAGTAATAAACATTTTGCATATGGAAAGAGGATTTTTATTAGCATGAGATCTAGTAAGTCAAGTTCAGATCCCTTATTATCTTTAATAATATCCCATTATCTTTAATGATAATACTCTTTTATTATCTTTAACAATAATACTTTCCTTAACACAATATAGCCTAAAATGTTGAAGATGGAGTGGTGGTGATGATTTTGGTTAAATGATACTAGAATAAATCAGTCATAGTTGTTTTTTTTTTTCTAGAGATATCTACCTCTTTAAGGTAGATAAGAACTCATAGGTAGGTTGAGGGAAGCATGAAAGAACACTAAAGTCCTACCTTGATGCCTTGTCATGTTATCAGTTGGTGAGGCTATGCCAGCCAAACATAATTTCTGTCAGATCCTACTAAGCTGCAAAATCTTGAAATATGGACCTGGAGGTGGTCTGCTAGCCTGAGGACCACCCTAGCGAAATTCACAGGGGCTTTCAACTAATTTGGCTACGGGATGATGAATTTTTCTGCTCCAGCAACTCTTGAAGACCATCTATTAAGTTAAAGAGGGGTTGCAATCTGGCTCTGTGAAAGAAGTACCCACATCAATGAAATTATAGGTTCTTGAAGCATGGAAGAACAGTAGAGGTTTGAACTTTTAACTGATTTGTGTCTCATAAAATGAGTAAACTTTGGAGATAGTATATTCACAACTAAGATCATAGTTTTAGAATTGCAAGGGATCTTAGAGCCCAATGAGTCCAATTTTCTCATAAAGGAGGAAACTAAGGCCCAAGAGGCTAAGTGATTTGTATAGGTCCCACTGGTAAAAGAGACAAGAATTCAATTAGATCCTCCAACTCCATTGGACTATTTGGCCTCTCTTGATTTGCAAAGCTGTCTCTCCCTACACAGTCTATGGAATTCATAGCCAAAGCTTATCAGTTTATCAAATACTATATAATTGGGCTTTATGTTTTTAAAAATCAGATCCTTTGCCCCATAAAAACTAAAGATAATATGCAGACTAAAGAGGAATCTTTTTCTCCTCATCATTATGACATTGCACAACTGCCCAGATACATTGTGAATAGCTTACTTTCCTCTAACATGGCAGGTCACAACTTGCCTACAGCAAGATGCCATATATTCCTGTCTGACTAACCATAGATTTTCACAGGGAAATTCCTTGAAATTTTCAAAATTGGTTTCCCAACAATATTCTAGCATTTTTCTGTATTCAGCAAAACATCAAATCATATAAGCAGTCTTTGAAAATAAAGACTCAGGTATATTGATAGGACCATTGGCCTTTGATGGACATGGCCCCATATGGTTAAAGCAATGAAAAAAGCATCACAAATACCAATTTTTATACTATTGTGAATTAACAATGTATAGAATTAACACAGGAAGCAGTGTTGTCCAGTAGATAGAGAGCCAGAGTCAGAAAAAGTTAGATTTAAGTCTAACATATATAAAAGTTACATTTAAGTCTAACATATAAAATAACTGGACAAGTTATTTTATCTTTTGATGCCCCCCAAAAATACTTTAAGCCTACAAATTGTAGAACAGTTGCAAATCTGTACTGGTACGTGAGTTTTCTGGTGAGGAGTTGTCTGTACCAATGAAACCACAAGTCTGACCTAGAAAAAAAAATAGACATAGTATTAGTCTCTTATCTACTTTACTAGATTACTGTAATTAAGATAGCGATTACTCGGCAATCCTTAAAGGAGGTGATTTAATTCTGTTTTACATTTGATACAAAACTCATTATTGGTTTAAAAATACAGTAAATTATAAGCTTTAAAATACTTTAAGGATACAAAAGGTATTTTTAAAACTGGTGAAATGAGTCTTTTACATTTGAAAATGATATGTAGCAAAGAATTTTGATGCTATTAGAATAGAAATCTTGAGAATTCAGGCTTTTGGGATCATCATAACACTATAATAATTTTCTATGTTTCTTTTCACAGCATGACAGAAGCTCAGAGTTGGTGACCTCAATAATTGGCTAGTCCAACTCCTACTTGAACAATAATCCCTAGGACCACATACCTAACAAGTGGTGGTCCAACTTTACTAGAGGACCTCTGAGAAGTGGCCACTCACTACCACCTGAGGCAGCCCATTTAATTTTGGGATAGCTCTAATTATTAGGAAGTTTTTCATTAAATCAAGCCCAAATCTGCCTCTTTGCAACTTCTACCTACAACTCCCAATTCTACCCTCTGGGGATAAGCAGAACAAGTTGAATCCCTTATCTTGAATATTCATACTCAAGATTCAAAGTGACTCTCTCTTTCTTTTTTCCTCATCCCATGCCCCAAACTAAGTAAATGAGGATAATAATATTATTATTAAGCAATGTGACCAGAGGTCTGTTAACAAAGCTCTGTGTTCATACAACCTAGGTTCAGTCTTGAGGGCTTCCCCATGTTCATTCTGAGCACACAACATACTTCCTTGTCTCCTCATGTAGCAAGGTGATTTGGGTTTTCTCCCTAGTAAGGAAATCCACTCCTATACTGAACTTCTGGTGAGTCTTTCCAGCATTATCCTAGGCAGGGGGAGGGAACCTGTGGCCTCGAGGGCACATGTGGCTTTCTAGGTCCTTGGATACAGTCTTTTGACTGAATCCAAGTTTTACAGAACAAATTCTTTCATTAAGGGGATTTGTTCTGTGGAGTTTGGATTCAGTCAAAGGGCTGCACTTGAGGACCTAGAGGGCCACGTATAGCCTCGAGGCCCCAGGTTCCCCACCCCTGTGAGGGAGGCACCCTAAGGTAGGGAAAAACATTGCTAGAGAATTTACTTCCCTTCTGCACACCTGTGCAATCCCTGTGGGCTGCAGTACCCAAAATCTGTTTTCATTTGTCTTCATCATGGATCGTAGGATCCCCAATGTAGAGATGGGAAGGATTTTAAAGGTCATACAGTTCAATACCCTCATTTTACAAATGAGGTAATTGAGGCTCAGAGACTAGCCTCATTGCTCTTTGGTTTTGGCTCCTCCTCTCATCCTTGGGTCACTTCACTGCATAGTCTCCAGGTCCTCCCTTACTACTTCCCTCCCCACCCTCATATCTTCCTCACCTGAGGACAGCCTAATCTCTTGATGCTAAGCAAACACCATCATTCTACGCTGCCACTGCCTCTGAAGCTGTCACATATTTCCCACTGTTGCTGCCGCTGTTACCACCACTACTCAGCAAAATGTCACAGCTCTTTTAAAGTAAACTGTCCAGGCCAACTTATCTCAGGGCTAGTCAACACATTTCTAGGCCCTTTGTTAGTCAGGCCCACCTTGATGTTACGCACACAAAAAAAAGACCTCTTACCCACGCCTCTGTACTCACCTGTCCCAACCTATGATTCTCAATCTCCGCTCTTAGTTAAGTTAGGGTGATTGAATTTCATTCACATATTAGTTTCCTCCGGTTGCAAGCAGTGTGTCTCTTCCCATGCTTGGACAGTACTTCCCATTAACTCTTTTTGGAGTAAAGAAAATTACTTTTGCCCTTTTTGTTTTCATACCAGACCATCTATATTAGTCTGATGTCCAGAAAAGTCTTAAGAAAGCATTAGAAACATTGGATAAAAAGGAAGCAAAGTTAGTGGCTTCTAAAAGCACTCTACTATGTCTGCAAAGGTTTATATCCCAGTGATACTTAAGATGGCCTAATGTGCTACAATTCTGATCCTAGTTAAATTCATGGATGAAATGGTTTGCCTAATGCTTAAAGTATATCCTGAAAGTAAGGTAGTGGCTTGTTGGAAATTGTTTTAACTCTTTCAGGTTACTAGGGTGTCACTGAGTTAATTATTATTTTGATGCCTAACTGGTACTGCAGTGATTTTTAAAAACTAGCTCATCTTTTCATTGTTCCTGTTTCTTTTACACTCAGACAAATTAAACATGAGCACTGTTTTATAGGAAATGAGTTGCTATAATGTGGTAGCCAAAACCCCAAATTGCTAGATAGTGTGAACCTAAAAGTAATATTTTGAAAACTCTATAGTAGACACATATTGGTGAGTTTGTTTCATGTCTGTTCAACCCACAGAGATATTACTAAGTGTCTGCCATAGTAGAAAGACCAGGACAGACATCACCAGGACTAGAGGATGGACAGCACAGTCTTTGTTCTAGAAAATTCACCTAGGTATGTATACTGTACATTATATTCAGCAGGTCCTCCAAGGGAGGGAGCCTCAAAGAACCATGGAATTATAGGTGTTTCAGAAACTGGCCTCATCATTCTGTAACTACAGGGTGAGAGACAAACTGGGAGCAGGAGAGGAGAGTGGGAATGGTTTTCTGGGGCAGCAACCATCATGGTCCTGATGGTCTAGATTTCTCCAGCTACATGGTAAGCACTTAATAAATGCTTACTGATTGATTTTTCCTCCTACATCTGTATTTGTGACTTAACTATGGTATCGCTTTGTTTTATGAAGTGTCCAGCAACTTATCTTGCACATTTTTCCTAAGTCCAGTCTCCCCTGTCTGTGGTCATGTTGATAAGCAATTCAGAAGAGTATAAACTGGTAAGTGATTAGATGAATGCTCAAAAGTGCAGCTCATTGTTTCTTGCTTGATACTTCCTACGGAAGCCATTGCCCTTTACTTAAGGGTGTGTTTGCCTGTTTACACTAATAATTTTGTTGTTGTTTGAACTTATAATTTAATTCTAGAAGGAAAGTCTTGGAGAGAAATTCCCTCCATCAATGAAGACCCACAACTAAGAGTCCTAGAATTGCCTGGGAGGCTATGCGGCTTGTCTTGCAGTAAT
This sequence comes from Phalanger gymnotis, assembly GCA_028646595.1. Taxonomy (NCBI): domain Eukaryota; kingdom Metazoa; phylum Chordata; class Mammalia; order Diprotodontia; family Phalangeridae; genus Phalanger; species Phalanger gymnotis. The sequence continues at coordinate 153,716,966 of CM053623.1, forward strand.
AGGTGCCTAAGACAGAATTTGAACCTAGGTCTTCCTAACTGAGGCAGCTCTCTATGCACTAGACTTTATTAGTCTCACTCCTTCCTGGCACCTACAATGCCAGCAGTTTAAAATGTTCTCAATCACATTCTTTGTGAAGGGAAGAGAAAAGCACATTACTTATTAGGTAAGACAAACTTGTCATGAAGATTTATTATAACATCTAGCTTGTTTGACCTAGAAAACATAAAAAAAAGTTCTTCCGATTTGTTCCACTCCACTGTCTTAGCAGTAACTTTTTATTAATCATTTTGAGAAGCAACATAAAGCACCGGAATCGAGAAGCATCAACAGTTTTTCCACCTTTGCCAACAACTCTGTGGTTTTAGTCAAAGTTTCTTAAGCCTCTTTAAGTACTCTCCCCTTTCTTATCTAATATGAATGTTGAACTAGATGATACACTTAGAGAAAAGATGATTGAAATAACTAATATGCTTGTTAACCTGCTAGTCAGTCAGTCAGTAAATGTTGTTGTCCGATCCTTTCAGTCATGTCTGACCCTTTGTGACCCCATTTGGGATTTTCTTGGCAAAGATATTGGAGAGATTGGCATTTCCTTCTCCAGCCCATTTTACAGATAAGGAAACTGAGGTTAAGTGACTTGTCCAGGGTCACAAAGCTAGTAAGTGTCTGAGGCTAGATTTGAACTCACAAAGATGAGTCTTCTTGATTCCACACCCGGCTCTATCCACTGCACCATCTAGTAAAAATTAAGTGCCAACAATGTGCTGGGTACTGTGCTAAGTGCTAGGAATACAAAAGTAGAAGGCAGACCCTGCCCATAAGAGGTGGTGGAGGAGAAGTTGGAGAGATGGGAGGGCAGGAAGGTACTGAATCTTGGGGCAAGAAGGAGAAGTCAGTTCCTAGGGAATGATGGAGGAGTCCCAACCAGGTGTCTTTACCGCTTATTTTGAAAGTGATCATCTAAAGGAAACGGTTGACTTTTTAAATGATGACTCTAGTCGAGAGCTACTTGGTAACTTCTTTTCCTCTGCCTTTGTGACTTGCCTACGGCACTAATCTAAAAACAGTGGCCTCAGGTCATTCTAATGTCAGGGAGCAGTAGGACATTTTGAAACAAAGAGGGTCTGTGTGCTTCTTGGGAAGGACCCTAGAGAGAAACAATGATATTCAGTGAGCTCCTGCCGGCTTGTGCTTACAATGCCAGCTTAGCAGATGGTCACTTAAAAAAAAAAAGTTTGGAGTGAGGACCTCTTCCACTCCCTGAGAAGGCTCATGGGGGAAGACTCCAGAGCTGGCCTCTGACATTGGAAAGTCCCACGATCAGCCTGTTGAATCTTTGGGTCAGAGAGCTTGTCTCTGGCTTGCCAACCAGCATCATGATCACGAGATGATGTCTTCTTTTCCCTTTAAGACTTTGAAAGCAAGATGTTGGAAAACACTTCCCTAAAGAAGTTTTTGGGAGCATTCAAAAGAAACTTGGCACTGGGAAGAATCTTTTGGAACCTGACCAGAAAATTGGGTTGAGGGAGGGATAGAGATATCAAACTTGTCTAGGGTGGTGGGGCGGCTGCACTCAGTAGTTTTAACTTTCGTTAGTTTTTTTTTTTTTTTCTGAAAGGTTAGAAACAATGTGATATAGTTAATGGCTAGAGTTGACTAAGAAGATCTGGGTTGAAATCCCTCTGACACATACTGTTTGTATGACTTGTCAAGTCACTTAACATCTCAATGCCCTCAGCCACTTTTTTTTTTAACTCGCAGAGAAGGTGCCAACCTTCGTCGGTGAGAAAGAATATCCTCATCTAGAAGTTCTTGATTCTAATGAAATCATAAGAACTTACCCCTAACCCTATCCCTGAAGAGGCCATATGTGCTTTAAAAATGCTTTTCCATTGATTGCTTGATTGACATGTAAATGAATAACCCAGTGAGTTAGGTCATTGAGATGGAGAAGGAGAGTTGAATGTCAATTAGATGGAGTTGACCCAGCCGGATAAGTTACTGTTCATTGTTAGTAATATTTATACTTCTTACACTAGACTATAAGAAGCCAAGGCTAGAGCACTAACAGGAAAAGCCGGAGGGGGCAGGGCTTCTTTTTTCCTTCTCTAAGTCTGTCTTGGTATGAAGAAGCCTCAGGACCTAGACTCGTGGAGACCGACCAGCACTCAGAAGGAGGGAAGTCAAATGACTCTAGCACAGAGGACCATAAGATTGTGAAGAGATTGTACCACGAGTAGCTATTCCAGCCCTCCCTTTCACCTCTTAGTAGCAATGTGAAGCAAATAATCTCTATCCAATGAACAAAAATTTATAAATAATTCTTCACTGAGATTTTGATTTAATTGAAAGGTAGCATGGCGTAGTAGACCTTAGACTCAGGGGGTCCAGGGTCCAAATCCCTTCTCTGCACATATTGACTATGTCATCCTAGGCAAGTTTCTAAAACTATACATTTCAGAAAAGGTTGAGACCTACCAAGCTAGATTGGTAGGGGGAGTTCTATATACCAATAAAATCACAGGTCCAGTCCCACCCCAAGATTTGGATTGCACTTGTTAATGTCTGGAAGCTCTGTAGTGAATTTTTTAAACTCAAGGACAATATTATTTATGGACATTGATGTAAAATATTACACAAAATATTGACGACCATAATACAAAAGTGCATCCAATAATTCATTATAATCAAATAACATTTATACCAGGAATACAAAGATAATCTTACAATAAAAAAATATAAACCACATAGATAATAACATTATATGATTATATCGCGATGTCCAAAATGCCCTTGTATTGATTTTTCAAAGTCTCTCTCTTTTCCCCACCATCTCATGTTAAATATTTTGTTCCTTTCATACGTGAACATTTTGGTGACTGAAAGGGTGTTATGGTAATTAGGACAGGATTTTTTGCTGTTCTTCTCTTAAGTGCCTTTAATGAGTCTGGCCTTTGTTTGAATGGGGCAGGTAAAGTGGGATCTTTTTTGTCTTGGAATGTTTCTCAGCACTAAGACAATGGAGAGTCAAATGTTCACTATGTGCCAGGAAATATGGAAAATGCTGGAGATACAAAGAAAGGCAAAACCAATTACTGTCCTCATGGACCTTACATGCTAATGTGAGACACAGCATACAAACAACCATGTATGTACAAAATAAATTGGAAGTCATCTCAGAGGGAAGGCACTGGCATTAAGGAGAACATGGAAAGGTTTCTTGTAGAAGATGAGATTGCAGCTGAAGCTCAAAGGAATGGAGGAGGCAAAGATGAGGAAGAAGAGCATTCTAAGCATGGGAGACTGCCAGCAAAAATTCAGGGAACTTGGAATGAAGTATGTTATGCAAGACACAGAGAGGAACATGATGTGGTGCTGGTGGTTGGAGCTTTCCCACACTCTTATTTCTCACACTCTAAATGGTGAATCTTGAACCCTCAGGGTCCTGAACAGGAAGGAAGGTACTGAAAAGTTAGTGTTTGACTTTTAGGGGTACATTCATTGAAAGAGTATGGGTGATGAGAGTCTAGGTAAGCCGTTGAAGTAGCCCCCCGCCCCAGCTTTGATAACCCAGGCAGATTTTGGTGCTTCTCTGGTGACTATATATTACTATGGATAGACTGGTTTGTGTTATTTGATCTGTTTCTATAATGTTGATGTTTGTAATTTTTATTTGTATTTGCCCTGAAGTTCAGGGGGCTAATCCTTTCCCCCTGAACTAAGTGAATGATATATATATATATCTATATATATATGTTTAATTAAACTAAGATTGTTAACCCCTTAAAGTTGCTTTCCTTAGAAAAGCAGATCAAAGAACCTATGCTGGCAGCCCTACCTGTGTGCTGTTGTTGTACTTACACAGCCACAGTAGCTGCTAGCAACATTATTGTTACAAAAGGGTGGAAAAAAGAACATTAGCATAAATAAAATTGATAAACATTAACTTGTAAAGAAACCTAGTTTCTCAGATAAAATGTTTAGCAGAGAGACAGACTATTCTGTCTGCTTGTTGCTCATATGAATGTACCTATAAGACTTGTTTGAAGGTGGGGCAATGACTGAGGCAAAGGTGACTATGTGTCATCGTGGTCCAAAAGTTCATTTAAAAATATTTTGAAACTTATAAATGACAAAATTATAAATTGAAAAACTGGGAACTATGGGAAGATTTTATAAGGACTATTGGATTCATACCTGACATAAAGGCAGATTTCTTAAATTTTATGTCATGTGATAAAGAGGCATCACTGACCATGAGGAGACTCTTATTTGAGGCATTAGAAATTGGTACACCAGAGAAGAAACTACAGAAAGAGAGAGAAGCCAGAGAGCAGGCTTAACTACAGCTGACTCTTCAGCTGCTTTCCTGGAAATTTGCTGATTGGAAGGGAGGCATTGCATTGTTGATTGGCTGGAGAAAAGGCTGGAGTAGATGCTGGAAGATCATTTGAAGAGAACTGAATCCTGGTGATGTGTACAAAGCTGTTTGAGCTTATTGCTCAAACCTCTGGGGGGGGGGGGACCCGAGTTATTCTCTACCGACATACCTGATTTAAAAGAGAACAGAGGAGGGAAAGATAAGCTTTGCATCTGTGGAGCTGTGAGCTGTGCTTTGTTGGGAGGAGAGGCTTGGTGCTGATTGGACAAAGCAGAATCTGCTGCTATTTGTAGATGGCTGTTCTCCAGCAAAAGGGAACTAGTCTATGAAAGCGTACAACGTTTTTTCCTCAGTGCCCTTTTAAGGGTTGCTCTGAGTGAATAGAGATTGTCATTGCTTCTTTAGCTGGAGGGCAGAATAGGAATTCTTTTGGTCCTACCGGAAAATAGTGAGGATTGAGAGAACAGCTAGTAAGAAAGGGACTTTGCATGATGTTCTTGAAGGACTTAGCATAACAAGGCTAGGAGCAGAAGGTTGTGAAGTATCCTAGGCACATTTGTGTACCTCCCTGTTGGTTTCTATGAACGTACGCTCACTCTTCTCCATGGACCTTATGTGCAGACAATATTACCCAAGTGGACTGTTATAATTATTCCTCAGCTGATCTTCTATTGAGGAAATGTTGTATTATTGTTACTTTTATTTGGTAAGTGGTTTATGTTTTAAAATCATTAGTGTGATAGTATTTGATTATGTGTAAATGTGAAGGACACCAATAAGGGCTCAGTATACAGGAGAGTTTCCCTCCTACACAGTGTTACTCCTAAGATCCTGAGAAAGTTTTGAATTGTCGTAACATGGTGTACTCCTCTCTGCTAACCCCAAATCTGTTCGTGTAAGAACAGGTTGTGTGAAGAAGCCAGTCCAGAGCATGAGAGTGGGAATCCACACTGTAACTGTCCTACACACGGAACTTCTCCCTAAAACAGAAATCCTTCTTTCTAATATCAATATTTTTCCGGTGATGTTGTATGGTGGCAGTCACAGAATACTCTAGTTTATCAAGAATTGAAGTTGAGGATTATACAAAGTGAACTGGAGAGGTGCAACATGATTGTGAATTGTCTGCAAACATAAAAAAGGAGGAAGTACACATAAGAGAAGCAACATAAAGAAAGTGATCAGAGAAATGTTTGACCTAAATAAAATAGAGTGTCACATAGCAATAGTGAAGAATAATCAATGAATAGCTCGAAGACTTAATTGCCATCCTCGAATTGAAGGATGGCCCCCAGTGCTTCATGTTGATCCCCTGTAGCAGATTTGCAGAAGAACGTGGACAAGAGTTTCAAGGAATGGATAGCGATGGATAAATTGTACTTATCACTGGAGGGGATAGCCAAGTTACAGAGATCTTGGATCAATAGAATTTAAGTATTAAACTTGATTAGATAATGCTCTCTGTCTCTGTCTCTAAGTCTCTCTCTCTCTGCAGAGTCTTATAATAATAATAGCTAAAGTGTAGAGAGTGTTTAAGATTTACAAAGTACTTCACTTACATTAGCTCATTTGATCCTCAAGACAATCCTGAGGGGTAGGTGCTATTGTCTATCTATCTGTCTAAATATCTATCTATCTATCTATCTATCTATCTATCTATCTATCTATCTATCTACTTTATGTTGATTCCCCCATTAGAGTGAGCTACTTGAGGACAAAGACTGTTTTTTGCATTTGTTTGTATCTCCAACACTTAGCACAATGAGTGGCACATAGGGAGTACTTAATAAATACTTGATGACTGCTTGATCTTTCACTCCTCACTTGCACTCATCACAGGTCAGCTGGACTACTTTTAAAGTAATCTTTCTAAAGTAAAAATCTGACCTTATCATCTCCCACCTGTCCTGGCCTGGAGAGCCTAATGGCAGGATAAAGAGGGTGAGAAATCTCTCTCCAGTCCTGAGGCGTGTCTCCCACTGAGAGATAAGGTTTGCCCCAGTGAGGAAGGGAGCCCATTAATGAAATGGAGAGCAAATACTCTCTCCACACCCAGACATGTAATCCGGCCCAATTTGCATTCTCTACTTATATTTCCATCTTATCTGGCTAATGTTGCTAAAGATGAGCATCACTTTCTACATGGTGTGGTAGACAATGCAAGGTTTTTTTCTGTTATTGCTGCTGTTGTTTTGTTTTTGTCTTTTTTGAAAGGATGGGGGAGGTTTGTTGTATCAACAGATTTAGATGTGTATGTAGGTATGGTAGACTATGAGCACACCTATATTTGAAATTGTTTGAAACTAGACTCACATGAAGCTCCTAAAGGTAGCAACTGGAAAGGAAAATATTTTTGGAGCAGGGTATTGAAGCAATAATTAATTTAAGAAATTATGAAATGGGGGCAGGCATGACCAGTTGTTCGGGTCCTCACTGGAAAAGACAACAGTTGGCAGCAAGAAACCTTTTGCCCTGCCCCCACAAAGGGTTGTAATCACACTTTAATAACCACAGAAAATGCAGAAACAAATAGTGAAACAGGTACAGAGGCAGATGGTATGAGGGCAGGGGACGAGATGGTGAAGGAAGGCAGGCAGTCTGAGGAAAAAGACAGGGAGGGAGAGAGGCAGAGAATATCACTCACATAAACACAAGGATGGATTAGAATTTGGAACACTGGCAGCATGGACCTGATAGAAATGGAAGGATGCTGGGGGTGGGGGAAAGGACAGGAGTTTGAAGTCCCATTTTTATAGAGATTTTGGTAAACAAACTAATTCTTATCTGTGTCACCTTGGTATTAGCTCATTAACATATCCAAATCATCTCAAATTTGTTGCCGAACAGATCTCAAACTATTACAAAGTGGTTATTACCAAATCAATCTGGCTAAGAGACAGAGAGGTGGAATAAATTAGGCACACAATACATAGTAGGTAATGACTATAGTCATCTAGTGTTTGACAAACACAGCTTTGGGGACAAGAATGCATTATTTGGCAAAAACTGCTGGGAAATCTAGAAAACAGTTTGGCAGAAACTGGGTATAGACTGATAGCTCATTCCATATATAAGAGAAGATCAAAATGGGTACATGATTTAGACATGAAAGGTGATACCATAAGCAGATTAAGAGAGCAAAGAATAATTTACTTGTCAGATCTGTGGATAAGGGAAGAATTTATGACCAAGCAAGAGATAAAGAGCATTGTGAGATATAAAATGTATATAATTTTGATTGTGTTAAATTAAAAAGGTTTTGCACAAACAAAAGCAATGCTGTCAAGATTAAAAAGAAAGTAGAAAAATGGGGAAAATTTTTACAGTAAGTCTCTCTGGCAAAGGTTTTATTCAAATATATAGAGAACTGAGTCAAATTTATAAGAATATGACTCATTCCCCAATTGATAAATGGTTAAAGGATGTGAGCAGGCAGTTTTCAGATGAAGACATCAAATGTATCTATATTCATATGAAAAAATGCTCTAGACCACTATTGATTAGAGAAATGCAAATTAAAACAACTCCAAGGTACCACTTCATACCTTTCTCCTTTCTTGTAGGACAGTATAGATTTCTAAGCCCCATTCCCTATGTATCTTATTTCTCAGTTGCATGCAAAAACAACTTTTTCTTTTGAGCATCTGATTTTAAAACTTTGAGTTCCAAATTCTCTCCCCTCTTCCCTTCCCACCTACCCTCCCTAGGAAGGCAAGCAATTCAACATAGGCCACACATGTATCATTATGTAAAATACTTCCACAATACTCATGTTGTGAAAGACTAACTATATTTCCCTCCATCCTATCCTGTCCCCCTTTATTTGATTTTCTCCCTTGACCCTGTCCCTTTTCAAAAATGTTTGCTTTTGATTATTTCCTCCACGTATCTGCCCTCCCTTCTATCATCCCCCCTTTTTTGTCCCCTTCCCCCTACTTTCCTGTGGGATAAGATACCCAATTGAATGTG